>VZSR01000598.1:1801154-1992187 GCA_013398615.1 Brachypodius melanocephalos | reverse complement strand
TATGTTATATATTATAATATATTATAATATAGTGTTAATATTGAAATGAAGACGTGCAAAAGTAATGAGTTTATGGCAATGAGAGAAAATCATGCTGTGATTTTTAGTCTTAATTTAGTACTTGTAATTAAGCTGGTGTCATTTCATTTGAATCATCCATGGCAGTAAATAGTGGTTTTGCTGATGTTCTTGGTTAATTAATTGTGACAGATTTTGTTGTAGTTTATCTGTAACACCTCAGCTTCACTTTAAATTTGCTGTGGTTCATGACAAATTCCAATTTTCTTCTCCTTTTCAGCAAAATTGAAGGCATAGAACATTTGCAGCACCTACAGAAGCTGAACCTGGCAGGAAATGAGATTGAGCACATTCCTTTGTGGGTAGGGAAGAAACTGAGATCCCTGCGCAGCCTGAATTTGAGACAGAATAAAATGTCCTCAGTAAGTGATCATGGTTAGAAACAGGCATTGTTCAGGCTTTTCAGGAAGTGAGCTGGGGTAGTTCCACTGATTGACTACTCTGGGTAATTGCTGAGTGTCTTTCCACAAAGTCTGCTGTGAAATGCAGCAGTCAGGAGCCTAATAAAGTTATTTACCAGAGAAACTCCTGGTGTGCAGGTATTGAAGATACAAACCTGTATTATGTTGTTTGGGAAAGCATAACTTTCCCAAACCTTTTTGGGAGGTTATACATCCACAAGCCTTGGTATCTTGAATTTCCAAAATAAAGCTTGATTGCCTTTACACTCTTTGCAGTGGCATTTTTTATAGATGAAATAATTTGATTTTAAGAAGTGACTTTAGTCATAGTACTGTGTATTTTGGTAGGCTTCTAGAGCTTATTCTTTAGCATAAAGGTTAAAATAAATTCTTTGATTTATTTATTTGACACCTAACACAGAACATTCCACATAGTCAGGAATTCACTCCTGGGGATTTAATTCCTCACAGAGGGATGTCTAAACATTGTTTTGCTTCTCTTTGATTTAGCTCCATGATATAGCTAAACTAAAGCCTCTGCAAGATCTGACCTCTCTGTTCCTTGCTGAAAATCCAGTTGCAAGTCTGCCTCACTACTGCTTGTACACCATATTCCACCTGAGGGCACTGGAAAACCTGGATGGGCAGCCAGTGACAAACCATGACAGGCAGGAAGCTCTGGAGAGGTTTAATTTAGGTAATGATCTATTAAATCTAAAGTGAATGACACAAAATTGAAGTTTAGGAAGGAAATGATTTTTCTATATGAATGTGTCTCTGATTTTGTTTTTCAGAAGAGATAGAAAAATTAGAGAGAGAGTTGGAAAACACAAGAAAGGATATGGAGAACCTGAAACTTAACCAGTCCAAAGTGCTTGAGCAGCTTCAGCATCAAGATAAGCTCAACAAGTCACTAAAGGAAAAGGCTGTGCAACAGAGACAAAGCTTTGAAGAGCTACAGAGGGACCTGGGCACCAAAAATGAGCTGGTAAGACGATCCCTGGCACTAAGGAAATCTTTGGACACAGAGTTGTCAATGTGAGAGTGCACATGACTGAAGATTTAATTTTAAAACTGAGGGACTTCCAACTCTTTAGAGAGTGATTATTGACCTTCAATATTCTTTCTGTGGAAAAAGTAAGTATATGGAAGCAGCACTCAGTATCACTCCTGTGATTTATAGTAACTTCTTTGTTTCTAGTAATTATCTATGTATTTCTGTTCAAAATTTTGTCTGTTGATGAAAGATTAAGTTGCTAAAATTGCTGATGTTCTGAATATGCTGCACTGGTCAGACTAAAGTGCTGCTGCAGTAAGGGAGAAGATTATTGTTTTTACAAAAACAAGATGTGCACACAAGTTGTATGTCAGTAATAGCCCTTGATTATTATTTTGGGCAATGCTCACCAGTTTAATTATATTTTATTCACATCACCCTAAAGTCTTATGTTTGAGTCTCTTTCATTGGTAGCCACAAAGGCAAGCAAAGTCCTATTGACTTGAGAGTGCTGGGTAGTGAATGACCTGATGGGAACTTAATATTTGGATTTTATCCTGTTCGACTTGTCCTCTAAAATTTTATCCTTCAGACTCTCACACCTGGTACTTCCAAAGCTGTTTCTCTGAACACACACACGCTAAGCAGCAGTTTGCTTCTGAAATGAAGGGTTTGGTATAATGAGATTTAGCAGCAAATACTTTGCAGCCTGAACCCACTCTTCTCCTTTGGATGACAAACTTGGCTCACTTCTGTCTCCCTTTAGCTGGTGTCTGGGTTTGTCACAGTCCCCTTCCTGCAGAGCCTTTGTTCCTCACTCAAGGTAGCCCCACTGTGCCCTGGGTTGCATGGTTGGTTTTATTTCTAGGATGTATTTGCACGTTCCCTGAAGTAGCAACATTATTATGAAGTGTCCCAGTGAGATTTTGTATTCACTGTGGTTTGGAATACAATTTTCTTGATATTGTTCCCCTTTTCTCTCAAACAGAATTAATTTTTGCATGACATTTTTCAGGTTTTGAAGTCTTCCTTTAAGCCTTTCCTCTTCTGTTTCTTTTCTTCCATTAGTCCTGCTTTCCACTCTCTATTGGAATTGTGCTGCATGTTCTCCCAAAGGTATTCAGTGTGAAAAGTTGATCTAAAAAGAAATCACATGATGGCCCTTTACTTAAAAATAACCTCAAAACCAATCTAGCACATGGTTAAGCTAAAATAAAATACGTAGACTTTGTACTCTTGGCAATTGAGATATTTTGGGGTTTTTACAGACCATGAGTGTTAATAGTCCTCATGTTCACTAATAGCAGTAAATATATTTCTTATTTTGGCCTAGCTTTTGCTAAGGGATCATACCCAAATTATTGTTCTATCCTAAATTAGGTTTAAAAATAAACTTGCCACTTTGATGTATGTAAGCTTAAAAGGCCTTTCATGTGATCATTTGTATTCTATTAATTGTGGGGCTTTTGTCTCCTCTTTAGTCACCATTGTAAAATTGCCCTTTGTGATAGTCTTGATCCAAAAGTGTGCTGTGAGCTTTGTTCCCACGTTAAGGGCTGTGCCCTGCTCTGTTTGGAGCTGCTCTGTGTGTGACAGTGATGAGTGAGCTCCAGGCAATGGCTCTCAGTGGCTTTTGTGCTTTCTTAGCTGAAGCAGAAGACAGTGGAGCTCACCCGGGCTTGCCAGAAGCAGTATGAGCTGGAGCAGGAGCTGGCCTTTTACAAGATCGATGCAAAATTTGAGCCTTTGAATTATTTTCCCTCAGAGGTAATAATTTTTAAATTGTGGATCTTTTTATTGCTTTTTAATTCTTTTTTTTCAACTTGGAAAATAAAAACCTTATTAGTTTTCCTATAATCTAATAGATGCTGCTTTATTCGAGGCCCAACCTCTGTCGTACTTGCAAACAAAAATGCCAGAATGAAATCCATAAGAAAAGTAAAGATCAGTAATCCTTGACTACAATTAAGTTATGTCTGAGTAAAACTTAACTGCAACAATGTAATGGACTAAACATAATCTAAGTAAATTCGATATACTAAGAAAAAGTTCCTCCAGACATCTGCAGCAAACTGGTCACACCCAGTTTGGTTTGTTTGGTTTTAATTCCATTATAAAATAACAATGTTTAAGGCCAAAAATGTTAAGTATAATCTGTTTTCTTCTTATTCTTCTAGTTTCAAATTGATTTTCGTTTTTATGCTTGATAAGAGAACTAAATGTGTGTTAGGAGTTGACTGCAGCCATAGTTCTGAGATAAAGACTCCGCTTCTTACCTTTCAGGAGGTTGAACTTGATAATGTGCCTGGTGAAAGTCCCTACATTGGCAAGGCCAGGTACAAAAGAAATATGTTTATAAAGGAAGGATACATTGCTGACAAAGCTCAGCAGCTGCAGGTTGGGAGAATGCAACAGGAGGAAGATGACTCCTGTAGGAAACCCAAGCTGGAATCACATCTCCAAAGTCTAGATAAAATACTGCAGGATAAGGAAGAAAAAATTCATTCAGGTAAAACCTTATTTGTTTATCAAATAAAGATAAAAAACATCTATCAGTGTGGTTTCTTCCAGTGGTTACATGCTGGACATAAGAATAGAAACAGTGTGTCAAAGGCTGGAAGTGCTGTCATTGTTAAACACTGGATTCATGCAGCTTTGGTGTCAAAACTGCTACAGTTTCTTACTGCTGTTAGTTTAAGATAAACCAGGATGAGAGCGTTACATGTTATTGCAGGCACAGTTCTGGGGAGGTTTCATATTTGATGTATGAATTTAATTGTGTAATACTTGTTAAACAAGCTTTGGACATACTTTCTGAGAAACCAGAATGTATTAGCTGTGATTATCACTGTGTTAGTGCTGTGCTGATTAATGTGTTCATACACTGCTGTGTATCAGTGTTATACACAATATTATAATCTATTTTGTGAGGTTTGTGTTGGGTTGCTTTTGTCTGCAGCACAAAGAAGATTAGAAGAACTGGGAAGTGAAATTGGAGATGCAGAGCAACAAGTGCTGAAAGTAACGGGGGAACTGCAACAGCTGGAGGATGCTCTGGCTCAGAAAAAAGTAAGTTTGAAGCAGTCTTGATGTAAAAAAAATACAACTTTTTCTCCCTATCCTTATAAAAAGGTCGCTACACAGACATAAATCCATATGTCAAGCATCAGAAAAATCTTCCAGGTTTTACAGAGCTTGTTTATAAATCAGCTGTTCGAGCTGTAGTGCAGTTAATGGCATCTGTTCCATGTGTTGCTGCTGATTTATTGCTGACTCTCCCCAGAAGCCTTTGGAAGAACCTGCTGTGTAGGTTGAGTTGTGCAGCTGATAACCAATGTGACTACAAAATTGGCAGCAAGAATTAATTTATCAGCATTAAACTAAAACAGCATCTTCCACTTCTTCAGCTCTCATCAATTACTGCTATTTTTAATTTTTAAACTCGCCTGAAAATCAGTGACCAGGATCTTCTTTATTGAAATGTTAAATGTATTCTGAATCATCCATGTATTTCCAACCACTCAACCTCCTAATGCTGTCTCCAGACCTCCCAGGCCAGCAAGGAAACAATTGAACAGCAATTGAGTGGAAAGTTACAAATCCTGCAGGAGCTACGCAAGGAAACCTTAGAACTGGAAAAACAAATAGAGAAACAGAAAAGAGAAATAGGGAAAAATCAGAAAGAGCTTGAAGATTTGCAGAGTTCTCTTGGTTCTACAAATCCTGAGGATCCAAGGCATGTAAGTAAAACCAGAATCTGAAGTTTTCATGTACTGGGCAGTGGACTAAAAGCAGCTTTAACAAGTGACAATTCACCTGTGCCTCTTTCATGAGTTATATATTCTTTTGCTGTTTATCAAGGTCATTAGCTTAGAATTTGAGAGTTAAATATCTTTATAGTTAAAAAAAATCCCACCAAACCAACCAGCTTTGGTAAAACACTTGAGCAACTCATTTTCTCAGCAGGTGCTGTAGAGTTATGCTTTGCACAAACACACTGGGCAGAGCCTTGCAGACGATTTCTGTGTAAGAAATCCTTTGTGCACCCTTTTGTGGAGTCTGGCCTTAAAGGTTTTTAAAGTTTTGTGTCTGGCAATGCTTATCCAGCCTGTTTGGTGGGGACTGATGGCCTTTCTTTGCTGTCACCTGCAGTCCTGTCAGCCCTGAGAGAAACAGCAAGGCCTCAGAGGTCACATCTGCCAGGGCTGGGGAGCCAAGGAGAGTTCGAGCTTCCTCCTGACTTTATGATCATCAGGGTTGCAGGACTTTTTCTGAGCTATTAACTGTGTTCAGGTACAGCAAACATTTACAGAAATTAAACTAAAATGAATCTGATTTGTCCTTAATAGTGTTTTTTAAAAGCTTATATCTGTAAATGAAAGCTTTTCAGTCCTGCTGGATGCTCTTAGGTGAGAAATGAAAGTGTTTTTATGCTTTGCTCCGTTTTCAGCCGAGGCATGTAAACACTTGTTTTAAAAGCTCCTGTTGTATTTTTAAACTTAATTTCCTCGGCTGTTGGGTGGCAGAAGGGCCGAGCGCGTTCTGGGAAGGCTCTCAGGGGAATGGCCGAGCCCGGGGCAGGAGCGGCCCCGGGGATGGAGCCAGCCCGGGGATGGAGCGGGCCCGGGGCTGAAGCCGGCCCAGGGCAGGAGCGAGCCCGGCCCTTCCCGCGGCCGCCCCTCGCTTCGAATCACAACACAGGAAACGCCGTGCGGGCCAACGGCCGGGAGCGGGGCTGGGAACGGGGCTGGGACCGGGAGCAGAGCGGGCAGTGGAGCCAGGGCAGCAGCTCCGGCCTCCGCTCTGGACCCCATGGAGGATCCGCTCAATTCCTGCCCGCGTTGAAGCTCCCGGTGCTTTATTCAAATGAATTCTCGCTCGGGGGTGGGGCGTTCTGCAAGTGCTGTCTCAGGAAGAAAAGACAAAGGCAAAGCTGTAAGTGGTCGGGGACTTGTGGCTTTTTGTTTCTTTTTCAAACTGCATTTTCGGTGCCGTTCAGCAGCTGCGGCAAGATGGCTCAGCGGCAGCGGCTCGGGTTTTACTTGTTGAAATGTCGCTTTTGGAAGCTGCAGGGCAGTTTTGTGTTTAGCAAGGTGACAAGTTGAACTGTGTTGATATGGATGTTTAAGTTAACTTCCGGTTTAATCCGTTAAAAATACAAAAAGCTTTGTGTTTACCAATTTGCTTTTGTTATGGGAGCAACTTTGTAACTGTTCTTCTTTTCTGAGAACTCATATGTAAGTTTTCTACTGCTAGCTCGATTTTTTTTTTTTTTTGAGTAGTAAGAAAAACATGCAGTTAATTATGCCAATATAATTCTGTATTTTCCCAAGTTTCTGGCATTTGGGTTGTTTCTGAGCAATTTCACACTGGTAAGAAATAACACTTTATTGTGTTGATAACCAAGTTTTTGTAAACAGCCGAAACAATCATGAATTGTTTTCATAAATGCATGAAGTCCTTGCCAAAGTCTGGGTGAACTGTGTAGTGTATCTCCCAGAAAGATTTTAATAAAATAAGATTTACTTAGGAATGTTTACTTAGTAACTGTAAAGTTGGCCCCACTTGCTGTTTGTTCAGAGTATTTTCCTTCAAGTGCTGACCTGATGTGTTCTAAAGCATCATCTGCCGTGAGGGCAATGCAGGATGACAGGATTAAAAGTTCTGGGAGAAATCATGTTTGTTCTTGACTGAGAGAGGAAGTGGTAGAACAAAATGTAAAGGCAGGAAGAAGGATAGTAGCCATGAGTATTAGTTTATAAATGCAGGCTTTATTCAGCCTGGGCAGCGGGGAGCCTGCAGACAATGCTGGTACAGATTGCTGCTTATCTGGGGTCCATTGTGGGGCAGGACTGAGGGAAAATAGCAACAAGTAACAAACCCCAAAGAACCACAGTGTGTGCTGAGCTTGTGGCTTTTCTTGCTGATAGTGAGACACTGCAGAACTGAGACAAAATCCCAATTTGATTTTTTAAAATCTGTGTTGATGCCCTGTTTTATTTTACCTTTACCTGTTACTTGACAGGCTCACATGAAAGCTCAAAAAGCAAGTAAAGAGCAGCACCTTGATATAATGAACAAACACTGCCAGCAGCTGGAGACTCGCTTGGATGAGATGCTCTCCAGGATTGCCAAGGAAACTGAGGAAATCAAGGATTTGGAGCAGCAGCTCACTGATGGTAAACTTTAAAGTATTTCTTGTACTTAGGGCAAGATGACAATTGAATTAACACCGGTTAACACAGTAATATCGGGAATCCTAACCTTAAAAACAATATTTCCTGGTTGAGTTCTAGGTCCTTGTTTTTACTTACTCCAATGGCAAACATTTGAAATTATGAAGGAGGGCAGTTTGGTTTGTTTGGTAAATAAATGTGGCTTCTTAACCACCTCAAATTCATTTTGCATTCCTGCAGGTCAAATAGCAACAAATGAAGCACTGAAAAGGGATTTGGAAAGTATTATCGTTGGCTTACAGGAATACCTGCAAAGTGTGAAGCATCAGGCAAAGCAGGCCAATGAGGAGTGTAAGAAGTTGCAGAAGGAAAAAGAATCTTTGTTGGGAAGACTGGCAGGTCTGGAGGAGGAAAAAAACAACCTGGAAATGGTTGTCATGGATGCAGAAAATATGAGAAAAGTAAGGCTTAATACCTCTTTTCCCAAGTTCAGATATCTAAGAATAAACTTGAAAAAATAAGCTGGTGATCACATTGGGACATGGATTTGCAGGAATGGATTTGCAGGTGACACCGTGGGGAAATGACATCAGTGAAACCTCTGAGGTTGGCCAGGGCTGTGTGTCAGCAGCTTGGGTCTGTCCTGTCAGCCAATGACACTGAGCTGTCTGGCATCCTGATGAGGGTTGTATAAATCTGAACTCCTGGGACAATTCTGTTTCACCTCCAGCTCCACCTTTCCAACCTGGGTGTAGATTTTGGGCACCCCTGACCTGACCTTGCAGGTAGAGGTGCCACCCACCTTCAAGTTTTAATGGAGATCCTGAGTTAAAGGGAAGGGAGGCAGTGTACTCTTAAATCCTGGCTCTCCCATCTTTACATCCTTCTAAATTGGTGTTAAATTCCAGGAAATTGCAATGCTGGAGAGTTTACTCCAGGAGCAGAGAGAGATAAATGAGTCTCTTCAAGGCGCTCAGGGAAAGGTCAGCGCTCACAAGGCTGAGCTGGAAGCTCAATTAAGAGAGAGAGAAGCTGAAGCCAAGCAGCAAAAAGAAGAATTTGAAAGACTGAGACAACTTAGCCAGGTAAGAACAGAGCTTTAGTGCTGCCAGAGGTGTCAGCTACCTCAGGACACCTCATCTCCAAGGTTAAATCACAAACAACTGCTGGTTTAGGTGTGTTCCCACAGGATCAGTTTGCTGGCATTTAGAACTTTGCTTGGAAGCAAGGCCCAGATGGTTTTCTTGGGGTTGTTTTGTTTTATCTATTTTAGATGTTGTCATGTTGTTACTGTTTTAAGAAATACATCTGTCGTGTGTTTGGGTGACAGGTTGGGGTTGGGAGTGGGGGTATTAATGTGGAGGTTTTGTGCTTTTGTAGATGGAACTGTCAGCCCTGCAGGATGAGCTTGAAAAGGAAAGACAACTGTTACAGAATGCTCAGACCAAAGCACAGCTGGCAGAAGAGAAGGAACAACAAAATTACAAGCTGCTTTTACAGTTCAAGCAATTGCAGGTGAAGTATTTGTTGTATTAAAAGTTCTAGCTTTTATTATTTGTGGATTTGTTTGCTTACATTTGTGTGGATTTTTTTTTTTTGTCTATTTTTAGGGAGACAATAATTTCCTAAAACAACAGGTTAAAGATCTCCAGAATCAGCTAAACCATGCAGTTGGTAACTTAATTCATCCTGAGGATGTCATGGCTTGTATAAATGAACTCAGGCAAAAGCTTTGGACAGGAGCAGGGGAGATAAAGTGAGTAAAATAAAAGTACAACAGTGGGAGATTTGAGCATGTGAAAGGGGCAGGACAAGAGGAAATGGCCCCAAATTCTGCCACAGAAAGTTCAGGTTCGATATTTGGGAAATTTTCCTCCCTGAAAGTCTTGCCAGGCATTGGAACAGGCTGCCCAGGACAGTGGTGGAGTCACTAGCACTGGAGGGATTTAAATATATATTTGATGTGGCACTTGGGGATATGGGTTAGTGGTGGCCTTGGCAGTCCTGGGGGAATGGTTGGATTTGATGAACTCAGAGGGCTTTTCCCCCCTAACCTGAATGAATTACACAGCATGGCTCAAATTTGCACTATTTGTCATTCATGATTTCGGGATCTGGTATCACCACCTAAAATCACTGTTTTCTGTCTTGGAACATGGATTATTTCTCTTTCAGGTGTCCAAATTCAGCTGATATTTTAGGGAAAAACTTTGCAAGTCTGCAGAAAGAAATCAGTGACATCCTTGCTGATGCACAGAAGGAAAAAGAGAAAGCATGGGCTGGACAGAGACAGCTGCAGGAAGAGTTGGTATCCCAGCAGGAAAAACTGGAAGAAATACAGGAGAAATACAGACAGGCACGTATCAAACCACAAAAGCAAGAGTGAGACAATTTCAGCTTAGTCTAAAAACTGTAACCTGCAGCTGAAGGATCAAATTTCATTTGATGAAGCTTTGCTGTCCTCTGTCCTTTGTGTAACAGTGGAGTCTGATTTGATTTTTCGTTAATAGTCTTCCTGATTTTTACCTGATTATTTGCTGAATTGGAATTTAGTCAATGATCTGTCTCAGAGGCAACAAAGACTTTAATGACCACTAGAAAAATACAGCTCTGGACCTTCTTGAAAGATCATATATGTAATAAAATAACTGAGGCACTCTTAAACAATGGCACAGTAGTTACCTTTCCTTTCTGTTTTGATGCAGAGTATGCTGGTAACTGCATTTCCCAGAAATTTATTTAAATAATTAAAACAGGTTGGCTTTTGATTGGAAAAAAAAATTCTGACTACTTATTCTAAAATATTTTACTTACAGGTTAAAGCTGAAAACAGGCAAAATAAGAACAAGGTCCATCAGTTAGAGAATGAAATTCAACGTTTACATGAAAAAATAAAGAGCATGGAAGAGATTCAGGGCCTGGCTGATCAGCAGCTCCAGGAGGCAGATGAAGAAAAAGAGGCAATTCTTGCTCAGCTGGAGAATTTAGAGAAAAGGGTAAGAGTGGGTGAGGGCAGGTTTGTGCACTGTTTGATTGCTCAGGAAAGAAGAAACAAAAACTTGTGAATTTTTGCTCTCTGTGATAGAACAACACATCGTAGGAGCACAAATGTTAAATGTAACATTTTTCTTTTCCTTAAATTTTACTGCTTGTCCTCGCTTTAGATTTTTTTTTTTTTCTAAATAATCCAAAACTGGGTGGGGAGGAAGATGAAAGAAAGCACATTGTAAAAGTCTCTTTTCCTGCTTTCAGAAAAAAGCAGAAGATGCCAGGGCACAAATGCAAGTGCAGAGTCTGGATAAGGAGCTGCAGGAGCTGCAGAGAGCAGTGATCACCTCAGACAAGCTGGCAGCCACCGAGCTCTCCATCGCTGCCAGCCAGCTCAGGGCTCTGCAGGAGACTGTGCTCAGGATTAACCAGGAGAGAGCTGAGGTTAATCAGCGTGGGGAATTAATTAATTGCTTGGCAATGCCATTGTGGTGGGAGCAGTGCTGCTGTCCTTCAGATGAGCTTCAGAGCTTTCTTCTAAATTGCTCTGAGCTGCACTGGAGCTCTTGCTTTGGGCAGAGCTTGAGCTGCAGGAGATGAGTGAGGAAATTGGGGTATGGACAGGTTGCTCCTGGGAGGGAAAGGGAGGGGAAAGATCATTAATCTCTTACTAACTGAAAGGCAAACAATAGATAACACATTGTTCTGTAAGACAGAAAAACAAAAGAAAGGACTGGAAACTCTTTTTCAAACTGGGAAGCACTTTGGGCTGCATAATAACACCTCCTGTGTACCAATACTGTAAAGTTAAATGAGAAACAATATTTTACACGTATCTAGAGTTCCAGAACAGTCAGGTGCTGATGCTTCTCCATGGTTAGCTTTTCACAATGGCACATCGCAAGCCTGAGAAATAAATGCTCCTGCAAACTACAGCTCAAATGAAAATCTCAATTTCAGAAGCTTGAGGAAGCCCAGGAATTCTGTGCTGAGGCAGCTCGTGCTTCCCAGGCTCTTGCCAGAGCAGAAGCAGAAATAGAATTGCTCCAAAAACTCCTGAAGGAGAAGGAAGAGCAGGTAGGTCGTTTGCTCTGTGTTATATGATAAAATACCACTGAGTTTCTGGAAATGTCATGTTTGGAGGTTCTTGCCCTGCCCTTTTCCTCTCAAGTTTTCCCGAATCACAGAGTTCTTCCCTTCCCTGACACCTGCCCAAGAACAAACTGAGAACCTCACTGCCTGGAGCAGCAGAGTTATGAGGAAAACCATCACCTGTTCACTCAAACATCTCTCATGATGGGGATGGGAAGAATGAGTGGGAGCTTTTTGTGATTTAAGCTTCTATTTCAAATAGGTTCTGCAGGAAATGGAGAAAGCTGGTGAGAAAACTGTTGCATCAGACACTCAGAAGTTTGAAATTAAGAAGTTAAGTGAAGCCTTGGAACAGCAAAAAGCAGAGATTGACCATTTGAAATGGCTGTTGGATAATACTGAGACAGGTAATTTCTCTTTTCTCTCCACTTCTTGCAGATAGACAGAGATACAGAAGATTATTATTCCCCATTTCTCCCTGTTTGAACTGAGAATCTGGAGAACAGTGTTGAGAATATCTATATTCTATACAGGTTCATACAGGATATGTGTCAGTGTTCATCAATTTGCACTTTTTACAGCTGTTTAGAAAACACTGATTGTGCCGAGCATTCCATTTAAACTGCTCTGGGACATTGCCAGAGCTCTCTGTAAGGAAAATGAGCAGCAGTTACCTGGATCTGACCTTCTATTTCCTGTGTATATCTGTCATTAGAGATAACATTTAGTTTGTTTCCCTCAGCAATTAATTTTTTTAAACATAGTTCAGTTTAACTAGACAACTTTGAGGGAAAAGTTGAATGCAGTATCTGTTTAACTGTTTTTCTTAGATGACTCTGAAACTGTGCTGAATTTCCAGGTAACAAAGATGAAACGGAGACTTTACAGGGTGAAATTGCAGCCCTCAGAAATGTGCTCTCACAGCAGAATGGTCACAGCCCCAGCACAGCAGAGGTGAAAAGAGGGGGATACTGGTACTACCTGCCATCATCACAGGTCAGGAATTAAAATCCTGTTAGGGATTGTTTTCCTTGTGGAAAGCTCTTTGGTGAGGGAAAGTGCATTATAAATTTAGTAGGTTTGGGAGAAATTTAACAACAAATATTGGCTGGCATGGAGGAGAAATACCAAAATAAAACACACACAAATGTTCCTGGTAAAGCCCTTTACTGTGCTCGTAGGAGTCCAGGGTAGATAACACTGGGAGAGAACTGTTCAGGGGGCAGTACTGAAAATCCATTTAGGTCAGGGGTAAAAGGGGATGTCACAGACAAACATTTCTTCCAAAACAATATTTGTCTGAATTTAAAACCTGTTACAATATATTTAGTGCTCCTTAAATACTGTTACAATATATTTAGTGCTCCTAAAGCAGCATCATGCTTAGAACTGAGAAACAGCAGAGTATGTGCAGCCTGTTCTGAAAAATCATTAGAGTGTCTACAACACCTCCTTTATTTGCCATGATTTGTCATTTCTAGATTAACACATGCTGTCTACTTTTCTTTAGGTTTCAACTCCTGCTTCTCACAGCACCAAAGACTCTGGAGTGTGTTTGGGGTGCTCTGGCACATCCCCAGCCAGGAGAGGGGATGCTCAGGACAGGCCCTGTGGGAGGGAGGACTTGCCCAGCCAAGGATGTTGGGTTTATTCACCAGTCAGAAATAGATTGTACAAAGCAAATTCTGCCAAAGGTAAGTCAGTGTCAGTCTCAGGATGTTTAGGAGTAAAAAGTTTGGCTTGTTTAGAGTTCACAGAGTTTGTTTTGTTGGTTTTTGGTTTTTTTTTTTTTTTTAATGGGCATGAGTGAATATAAATGTTTAGTACTGTTTAATAACTTTGAGCAACATTTGTTACATTTTTGTAAATTACATAGAATTTTAAAATGTCCATTTGAAGACCATCTCTACTGAAAAAAACATTATTAAAAATAACATGTTTGCTTTTGTCTCTTTTAAAGATAGAAGAGCAAAAGAAGATGGTGAAGGAAATGCAGGATCTCCTGTCCCTGAAGCCTCTCCCTTTGTCCCACCCCCGGGCACAGTTATTTACACAGCCCTTCCAGATGGAGCCCCTCCTCCTGCAGCAGCCGCTGCAGCTCCAGTCACTCCTGGATCCATCATCCATGGCCCACCTCCTCTGGGATCCCAGGTGGTTTATGGCCCTCTGCCTCCAAACTTCACAGTGCCACTCATCCCCCTGGGAGTGCTCCACTGCAACGTGCCTGAACACCAGGATCTGGTAAGAACCAGAGCTGCAGCTGCAATCCTTGGGGACTGACGGACAAATTAGGAAAAGCTCTGCTAGGAAGGGGCTGGAGCTGGTTCCAGCCTTTGCCATCTGGAGCTGCTCCTGGTGTCAGGAGGTCTCAGCTGGAAAAGGGACCCTGATGGTGTTGTTCTGTTCCCTGTGTGCAGGAGAGTGAAGTCTCCAGGCTGGAAGACACCGTGTGCTATTTAAAGTCTCAGAAATACAAAGAGAAATGCTCAGAGGCAGCTGAGCAGAAATACAAAAAGGAGGTGGAAAGATTGCATGGAAATGTTGAAGAACTTGAGCAGGAAAGAGAAGAGCTGGAATTTGAAGTGGCAGAGCTGCGCCGAGCTCAGAAACGGAGCACACACAGGTGGGAGCAGTGCATGGAATGCACTGAAAGGAAATGTGCAAATACCTAAAGCTTTTCAGAGCAAAAGTCGTTTTGGACTCATTTCCAATTCCGGGACTTCAAGAGGCTCCCAGATCTTTGGCATCTTTGTATTTAATTCCGTGTTTTTCATCCTGACCTTTCAGGGACCTCCTTGAGGGCTGCACAGACAACCTCCTCGCAGAGCTGCGGCTGGAGAAATCCCTGCAGCAGCAGGAAAATGTGGCAGAGGAGATCGAATGTGCAGAGAGGACTCTGCTGAAACGCCGGGCTGAGCTCAGAGAGGCTGACAGGCTCCTCACAGAGGCTCAGGTGGAGCTCCAGAGCACCCGGGGCAAGGTGAGGGAAGGCAAAACCCTGAGGGCAGAGGGATTGCAGTGTTGGTTTGTTTGTTTAGGCAGTTTATTTTCACGTGGGTAACCCGGAGCCTCCTAAAATGCTTCTGTGTGAAAATAAGTTGGGAAATAAACTGTGTTAGAAGAACTTGGTTTAGTCCTTGTTGAAGAGGAGGAAAGTTTTCTGCTCTGGACAAGAGAGGAGAAAAAGTTGTTCATGGTAGAAAGAGGGAGAAGGCTGAGGTGGAATGTTCAAGCCAGGAGCTCACCTTTAAACAGCAAATGCAGCATAAGGTGGAATGTATTATCTCAATCTCCCATTTCTGCTTTAGACTAAAGAGACTCTGCAGAAGTACAATCGTGCCAAACATCATTTGTCCTGCACTGAAATGGAGGCAGAGGAGCTGGAGCAAAGGGCTCAGGAAACAGCCACCAAACTTGTGAAAGCAGCTCAGCAGCTCAGGTACCCTGAGTGCTCCTGGGGGTTTGTGTCACACGGGGTGGGCACAAGGACTGGGCTCTTTCCAGAAGCTTTTGGAGAGGGAAAGATGTGAAAATGTTAATATGAAAAGGCATAAATGTTAAAATGTTGATATGAAAAGGCATAAATGCTCTTCTAGGTTATTAGAGACAGATACGAGGGGTTTGGAACAGCTTAAGAGGGAACAAGAAGGTATTTTGAAGGATATCAACAAAATGGTGGCTGCAAAAGACTCTGAGCTGCAGTCATTAAACCAGAAGACAGAAATGCTCACTGAAAGGTGAGTATTTTTAATTTACCATGAACTATATTGAGTTAAACATGTCCCCCTCCAGTGGGTCACTGCCTAGGACGTTCTCACTTCTTCTGAGTCCTGTTTTTATCCTCACTCTCAGTCTCCAGAAGCTCCAAGGAGATATTCGACTTGCAGAAGGTAATGAGGGCCAGCATCTCCAAATCATCAGAGAGGCAGAAAACCTTGTTCAGGGCAAGAAAACTGAACTGGAAACATTGAAAGATCAGGTGAGGCTTGGCCTGCTTACCCTGGACTATCCATTCTGTTGGAATTGACCTTTCTCACACAATTATGATCCCAGTCTCTCCAATGGCACTTTTTCCTGTGGGTTTTTTTCATGTTTAGCTACAAAAACAAAAGCTTGCACTGATTCTTCTGTCAAACTTCTCCACTGTAGATTGTTGCTCAGCAGCAAGAGCTCTTGTTCCTGGAGCAGCAGGTGACTGAAAGAACAGAAGAGCTCCGTGGCCTTCAGGACTGCATCTCCCAAAGGAGAGGTGACCTCAAAGAAGCCCTTCGAGATGGAGAGGCTGAAGCACATGAAAAACTTCGCCAAATAAGGGTCAGTTTTCCAAATGAGTTTTCAAATCATTATAGCAAAAGGCTTGAAGGACTACAAACATTCCAGGAGGTTTCCACAAAATCAGTTTTGCTTTTTATGCCCTCCCCAAACCCACTGAGAAATAGAACATGGAATTTTATGGGTTTGTGTGACTAAAAGCTTGGTCCAGATGCACAAAGAAGAACTCCCCAGTTCCAGTAATTCTTACAGAATTGGTCCCTTGAGAGCTAAATTACATTAAATATAAGTCTGTGAATGACTTCCTGTTGCTGAGGAGCAGCTGCTGAAGGAAATCAGTGTGATCAGTGTGTGTAAAACACAACACAGCTGCCCCAGTCTGTCCCCATCCCCATTTGCACAGAGAGGATTCTGTACTTCCCTACTGAAACCAAAACCAAGTATCAAGGCTAATTATATTTTGTGGTTTATTTTCTTTTGTGAGGGCTTCTTGTCTGGTTTTGTTTTAATGCCTATTATTCACTTGAATGACAATGTTGTGGTAAGATTTGGAGATCAAAATCCTTGCAGAATTACTACTTTAAATTGTCAACAGACAAGACCTTAACTTAAATATTCTGTGTTTTTTGTTTGTTAAACCAGAATACTGATGACAGACTGTTAAACTTCAGTTTAAAGGAAAAATTCATTTAAAGTGGCAAAGAATGATATTCCTTGTAACACTGATACATTCTCACAGGAAATGAAAGTACTTCTGGCAGAGCTTAGTGTTGAGAGGAATGAACTGGATGTCCAGATGAATGAGAGAAAAGCACAGCTTTTAGTCCTAAAGAAGGATATTAGAAAGGAGGAGGAAAATCTTCAAGGAATACTTGGGCAGGTCACCAAGCATAAGCTGGGTATGTCCCTGGATTTCCTGGGTTTTGTGCAGATTGGGAAGGAACACACAGAGCTCTTGAGTTCTCCTCATCCTACTCCAATAACTGCTCTTTATTTCATCTCCCTAGAACTGAAACATGTGCTGGAAACACTGGAGCTTGAGAAGAATGAACTGGAAGGTTTGAAACTACAACATGAGCAGAAGGTCAATGAGCTGGAAAAGATTCAGGTGGCCATTCTAGAGGTAAGAAATGCTTCTGTGGCTCTTGCAGAAACTGGGAGATCTGTGCTTCTCTTAAGCCTTGGGTAACAGAGTCCTGATGCTTTTAAATCAATCAGGTTCTAATCTGATTTCAGCTTATCACAGGAAAGTCTTAAAGTCTGCTTAGGCCCTTTAAAATAATGGGATTTTTGGTGTATGTGAGAGAGAGGGAGCACAGAGGCTCTTCTGTGGCTGTAGAATGATGGATGCTGGTTTTTAGGAGCTTCCAGAGTCTTTTTATCTGGATCCTTTGTCCTCACTTCCAAGCAGTGATTCTGGAAGGGAATTTAACTCAGCTGGATGATCTCTAGCATTAAAAAGGTCCCCAGGGTACTTGGAACTATTCTATTGTCACCTTCCTCTGTTAAATGCACTCAAATCCCTCTGGCTGCAGCTAAGGATCTCAATGCTTGTTCTGCTTCTGGACCACTTCAATGTGGTGCTCCCCATGCCTGTTTTTCCTAGGAGAAGTTAAAACTGGAGGATATTCAGAGATTGTTTCAGTGTCAGCAAGGGGAAGTGGATTGGCAGGAGCAGCTCCTGAGGAGGGACCGTGAGGAGAACGAACTCCTGGGCTCTCAAATGAGAGCTCTGCAAAGCAACATCGAGGCTCTGAGCAGAGAGAAGGAGAGGCTGGAAGAGGACTCCAGGAGTTTGGAAAAGAAGTTGTCACAAACCAGAAGGTGAGAGAATGTCTATTCCTGCAGAGATCAGAAGGGATGGGGAAGTGTTTGAATGTCTGTTTGTTGAAATTAATTCATATGAGGTGCCCAATGATACAGAACAGGCATCTTCTTATATTCTGTGAAGCTTTCGCTTTAAGCCTCTCTAAGCAGATTTAAAAAATATTCAGCCATGGACCTGATGAATCAGCAGCCATTGTCATATCCTGGCAATGCCATGAGAAATGTTCCAAAAAGTAAAGTGTTCCATCTTGGAACAGGATATTTGTCTTGCTCTGACTTGGGCTTAGAGGGTTTTACTGCCATTTTTGAAGTCCTCACCAAGGATTTCCACCTAACCCAGAATATGATTTACATTTTACAGAGACTTAACTGCTGCTGAAGAGAGCAGCAGAGCTGCACTGTCCAACATGGAAAAACTGGAATTGGATGTTAAGAACCTGCAGCAGGAGGTGGAGCTACTGAACAAGCAGAAGAAATCACTGAATGCAGAGATTGTTGCCATCCAGGAGGATCTTCAAGGTAAAGATCAATTTTTGGAGAAATTCTGTTAAAAGACCCACTTTAACTGAACTGTGTGATATTAAACATTCAGCATGCTCAGAAGTCCATAGGCAGAAAGAATTTAACATGTTGAAAAGATGGAAATTTCATAAACTATGTTTGTGTTATTCACTTTTTGCTCATGAAAAGAGAGAATTTCTATGTATTGGTATTTCAAACTGCTGATTGATGTCACCAAATACTTTTCTAGGGAAAAAGGAAGAACTGGAAGCACTGAAAGGAGAACTGAATGACTCGAGGCAGCAGCTTCACCTGGTGAAACAGGTTGGTTTAGTGAAACACATCCTTATGGTCACTCTGGGAGTCTGTTGTTGCTCCAGTTTGTGTGGGCACAGCTCAACATCAGAGCCCTGCAGAGCTGAGAGCAGGGGTTGCTTTATTGCCTTCTTCTTGCTGAGTCTGGAGTGGGTTTATTGTTTCTTACGAAGAAGATAATTTTAAAACAACCAGCCAAGCAGTACCTTCTGGCTTTTTATCTGGTGACTCCTTCTGTGTTAATTCACTCTGTGCCTGCTTTGAGTGGAAGGAACCCTGAGTATGCCAGGGCCCAGCTCTGTTCTCTCAAATCCAAACCTCTGGGGCTGGTTCCTCTTCCCAGCTCCTCCTGCCACGTCTGTTTTCCATTGCAGGATTTGGAAAACAACTCCAGGCAGCAGGAGGAGCTGCTGAGAGAGCAGGCAGCCCTGAAAGAAGAGATCCGAGAGTATTTCAGGAAACGTAAGGAATGCCAGGAGAGGCACAGGAAGAGGGAGAACCAACTGCAGCAGCTCCAGAAAAAGATTAAAGAGAAGGAAACAGAACTCGCCCAACAGGAAGTGGTAAGGAGCTCCCTGACTTGCCTCACTTCCTCCTGACCTTAAAAATAATTCAGGCCAAAAAGTTTGAGGTGTGAGTTTACAAATAATCACAAAAGCACAGACTGGTTTGGCCAAATTAGCTCAGGTCGGGTGAGGAGTTTCAGCAAAATATTACCCAAAAGAAAAACTGAGGGAGCTGTTCTGGAAATGAGAGAGGCAAGAAAAATTGACAAACAGTTTTTGTCAGTAGGGACTGTTAGACTGCAGTTCTTTCCAATTCCTGCTGGTTTTACTTCTCTAATGCCTCTTAGTGATGGTTTTTGTTCTCCCTGAGTTGGTGCTGGTTCAAGCTCAGAGTTGGGGGGTTTCTGGCAGGTTCTTCATCGCCTCAAGCAAAACTCAGAGCGCGAAGGGAAAAAACTGGAAGAATGTGCAGCTAAAGTGAAGGATCAGAAAATCCTGCTGGAAAAGGAGCTAACAAATCAACACAAGAAACTGGAGCAGGCAATGGCTAAAGTCAGGCCGGCAGAAGAGAACCTCGGGAAGCTGGAAAAGGAGGAGGCCCAGTGTGCAGCTCTTGAAGAAACCATCAGGAAAAGCAGTAAGAGACATTGCACAAATGAACTGCCACCATCTCTGGGGGGTGAGGGTAATGGCACAACAAATATTTTTTTCATCTTGCTTGGGTTCTTGGTGTTTGGAAAATATCTGCTGTGTATGAAGTGGGCCAAGATAAGCTTTTGCTAATCAGAATTTTTTTTAAAATGTTCATTACAGAACATCAGTTTGCAGAAAAAGAATTACAGTTACAACAAAAAGACAGAGAAATACAGTGTCTTCAGAAAAAACTGGAGGTCTCCACAGCTGAGCTAAAGCAACTTCAAGGTCAGATGGTGTCAGAGAGGAGAGAAGCAGAAAAACAAATCTTGAGTCTGAGAGAAACACAGAAAATGGAAAGGATGGAGCTTGAAAGCAAGCTGCAAGTAAGTCCTCAATGTGTGGAGAAAGTTTGGGGGTTTGGGTTATTTTAAACAGCAGAATGATGGAACACCCATTTTTGTCATTGGAGGAACAAAGTAATAGGTTGGACTCGATGATCTTGAAGGTCTCTTCCAACCTAGAAATTCTGTGATTCTGTAATGCAACAATTTCCTGAGCAGACTTGAGGCAACCAACCTCTGGCATTCCCAGGGCTGCACAACACCTGAGTTCCTCCTGTTCCTGCCTCGAGGGAATCATGGCTTCTCTTAGCTCACGTTCTGTAGTGGATGCTGCCACTAAAAGGCCTCTCCCTGCCCTTTCCTAGGAGCAGAAGCGTGGTGGTGGCAGCGTGCAGAGTGCCAGGGCTGAGCTCTGCCCTCGAGCTGAGCACCTTAGGGGGGATCTGGACTGCAGCCACCTCCAGAGCCAGGTACAGCTGGGTGCCACATCCAGGAGGCTTCAGACAAACTCATTTTGTATTGGTTTGGAATCTTCCTCCTCCAGCATCACAATTGAAAATGCACCCAGAGTTGGAATTTATGCAAATCACTAAATGTTAGCAATGTTCAGAGCTACTCAGGAGGCATCTAACAACTTGTCAGTGCCAGCTTGGGCCAGCTTTTTCTTCTTTAGGCACTCACTTTAAATTAAAAAGTGATTCACCTTGTCTGACTCCTTCTAGTCCTCCAATAAACCCTTTATAAATTGTTTTGAAGCCCTTTAAAAACAGAGAAGAATGTTGCTGGCAATTGGAAAGCATTTGGGAAGGCCCTGCAAGGTCAAAGTGTGGCAGGTTTGGGTTAACAGCTCCCATCTGAGGGAGCTCCCCTGGCAGAGTTAATGTTGGAACCAGGGCTGCAGCAGGCCAGAGGCTTTGGGATTTCTTACTGCAGTGCTCCATGTCCTTGGAGCCTTGTTGAGTCACACAGGAAAAGCCCTCAGGACTGGTGTTTGTAACCCAACTGTTCTGTGCTGCAGGTTAAAACCCGAGACCTGGAAGAGAGACAAAGGGAAATGGAGAGTGCAGCAACGTTGCTTAACCTGGAGGTTGAAAATGAAATTAAGACAGGGTTTAAATCTTCACGCTCATCTTCTCCAGACACTTTGGAAGATTTGGAAGCATCATTTGAAGGACAGAGGAGTCTGCAGTGGGAGTGTGATAACTCAGAGACTGCTCCCTTCACTGCTGCTGACAGACAGCTCCTCTCCTTGGAAAAAAAGTTCAATATTTCCAGGGTCTTCTTACAGGTAAAATGCTTTGGACAAGTAGCTGCTCCTGGTGCTGTGTTGGTCCCTCTGGCTGCAAGTGCTTTTCTTTTTTCCCAAAGGATGAGCAGTGGCGGGGAGAGGCGCTCCGGGAGAAGCTGCAGCAGCACGAGGACAGGCTCAAGGTGCCACAACTGTGCCCCTCACGTCCCCTGGGCCGCTTCAAAACATAATCTAAACAACCTGGGGGGGTGGGGATCCTCCTCCAGCTCGGGCAAATCCACTCTGTAATGACCAGAGAGAGGAGCTTTGGGTGGGAACAGTAAAAACCTGGCTGGAGCAAGATGAGTAATTTTAATTGGTAGTTAATTGGATGTTGGAGTATTTCCAACAAGATTCTCTCATTTATATCATCCTTTAGACAGAGGAGTTCAGCACCACCCATGATCACTTTAAGGTCCAGGCTCAGTTAGAACATGGCCAGCAAAATGGAGCTTATTTAAAAATCCAAACCCACTGGCCCTGCCTGTGGTGTGAGACTCAACCTTCCAGCCTTTAGGGCTGACTTTACACAGTTGCCAATGCCCGGTGTCCCCTCCCCTTGTGACCCTCCCTCCCGTGTGTTGCAGGCTCAGCTGCAGTGCTGCCTGGCCCAGCAGGCTGAGGTGCTGCTGCAGGGGAAGCAGCAGACAGCCAGGAGCCTGCACAGCCTCCAACGCCAGCTGCAGGTGCTGGATGACCTGGTCAGCAGCACTGCCACAGATTCCTTCTTCCTGCCCAGCAGCCCCAGCCTGGGATCTCTTCACAGTGCTCTGAATGTAACTAAAGCTCAGGTAATGTTCTGCTGAGGAGCAGAATTCTGATTTGGGGGGGGTTTTAATGGTTCTTCTCTCACTGGGAGTTGGCACAGCCATGTGCTGCCTCTGTCCGAGGCTGGGCAGGGGTTCTGAAGGTGCTGATCACACCCTACCCCTGCTCTGTGAGTAGCTGATGTCTGTGGAAAGGCTGAGCTTTCCTCACAGTGGTTTGGGGTTTTTACAGGTCCCCAGCAGGCCAGGGAGTGCATTGGGATCACCAGTGCTGCACTCCAGCTCCCATGGAATCTCTCGCTGAAGGCAGAGGTGAGACGTGGCTTCAGGCCAGTTCCAACCTCCCACAGATACGAGTGGCTGCAAGGCTGAGGGACCACGGGGCAACTGTGGCTTCACTGACCACACTGTCCCTTCCCAGTGCCCCTTCTGCTTTAGCTTTGTGTGTTGTGCAGAACTGAATGCTGCTGGGAGCTCTCCTGGGACATGCAGTTACTGCTACAGAAACTGTTGCCATCCCTGGTCTTTCAGGTACTTTCCTGGTTCAACTGTTCAGCCCCGTGGCTGAACCTCTGGGACAGCTCATTCCACCCCAGCCTGGTACAAAAGTGTTCTTTTGTAACGGTTTAAGGTACAAATGTTACTTGAAAAGTGGCTTCACTTTAAAAGCAAAGCCCAAAGCACATCCACAGCTTGGGCAGGGCCCTCAGGGTGCCACCTCTGAAGAGTTCTACCTCACTGGGTGAGCCTTGTCTGAAAAGGCCTTTGCCACCACTCACAAACGGCTGCTGCAAGGCCTGTACTGTGAAGGTTTTGTACAATTGACAACAGGTTTTTTTATATGAGTTGGTTTGTTGGTTTGGTTTTTTTTTAAATATTTTAAATATGTATTTAAACATATCCAAACCAACCTATTTAAGTGTTCAGCTAGTGGCCAGTTTCCACTTTAAACAGACCTTGTTACAAGGCCTGATCTGTTGCCAAATGCACAGTGGTTTAAAATGCAATTATTTTGGATACTTCCTTAAAATAAACTTTTGTGATTGATGCTTTTATCTGGGGGTGGTTGCAGATTCTTTTCCTTAAAGCTGTTCTCCAGGACAGTGATACTGGTACAGTGACAATGCTCTGAGTGCTGGGGCTGCTCCTTGCAGGAACGTGTCCAACACTGGCATTTCTGTCCCTGTCCCTCTTCCTCTCCTGAGGCTTGGCTACATCATTTGTCTGAACCAGGTGGATACACACAAAGGCTTCTTAACAAAATCAACTTAACTCTCTACTAGCAGAGTAGAGGAAAAGCCACTTTGTAAATCCTTCAGGCAGCAGGACAAAGCAGAGGCCAACACAGGCCAGTGGCTGTGCAGGGATTGTCCCAGCCCTCCCCACCCTTTCCCAGGGATGGGCTTTGGCATCAGGCTCAGTCTGGCCCTTTCTCATCCTCATCCAAGATAACATTTTTCCATGCAGCCATTGTCAAGAGTTCACTGGGAACAAACACCACCCAGCCCTGCTTCCCCTTTAGAGAGCAGCTCTGGAAACCAGTGGCAGATTCCTCTGGGAAATACTGTGAAGTTTGTACCAAGGAAGGCCCAAGGTGAAGGTTGAACACAAATCCCAGCACTCCAAGGAGCTCTCCCCCCTCAGAAGTCCCACCCTGAGCACAGAGGGCCAGGGCAAGTAATACACATCAGGGAGGTTTATCTAGATACAGGTACTTTATTTACAAATATTTAGATTAATAGCATTGTTACATCA
This sequence comes from Brachypodius melanocephalos, assembly GCA_013398615.1. NCBI lineage: Eukaryota > Metazoa > Chordata > Aves > Passeriformes > Pycnonotidae > Brachypodius > Brachypodius melanocephalos. The sequence continues at coordinate 1,968,247 of VZSR01000598.1, read as the reverse complement.
AATGAGGAGTACAGCAGTCCAAACAGATCCTTTCTGTGACAGAAACAATAAGACCTACTGTAACTTACTCTGGGAGTACAGGTATTGCACCTCAACAAGCTGTAGTCATTACAACACTGACTTCACATCAGCAGCAGGTCGTGGTCCCTGGGCAAACCCTGGTGCAGCCTTGGGTTAAGCAGGATGCAGGAGCTGGAGATCTTGAACATACCCATCTACTGAGGAACAGGAGTTAAAAAAGGACTAACCAGACAAAACAAAGGGACAGCACACGAGTTACCCAAATCCTATTGTCTGCACATTCCAGTTTTGGCTTTTATTTAACATTGACTGTACAATACTCTGGTACCACTGGTTACTTACAAGTCTGAACACTGTAGAGTTTTAGTGTCTAGAGAGGGATTTTCAGACTACTTTGTATTTGAAACGTTACAGTAAGACTGAAGTGGGACATTGGATCGTGGTTAAGCACTTACCCCCTTCCATTTTTAAACCTTGTGATGTTTTCCAAGTGAAGCTGCACAAGAAGCCACAGTAAAACCCCCCATTAGTGCAGCAACACCCCCACAGGCAGGGTCACCACGTGACACCCCCTCACACACAGGACAGGCTGTGGCACCCCAGGAAGGATGTACTTGAAGGCTTGAAGCAAAACCCTTTAAAAAACCCCCTCACACAGCTCTGTTAAAAAATACAAGAGTAGTTAAAAATCCCTAGAGAGCACACGTTGTTCCAACTGTCCCGTTCAGCCTCTGCCCAGTCCCAAAGTTACAGGTACAAAAGCGGGAGGTGTGCGAGAGCCCGGCCACGGCTGAAGCCCGAGAATGCCAAAGAGAAGCAGGCAGAGCACTGCTGAGTGCAGAGGGGAGCATTGCACAGTGCACAATGACAGCCACACCCCACTAGTGTTAATGTCTGTGTCCCCAGCACCGTGGAGACCCTGTGAGTGACACCCAGCAGCTGCAGCCCCGGCTGGGCTGTGCTGCCACAGGGGCACAGAGAGCTCAGACTGTACAAACGGGGGGTTCTTACACACTGCTCTAATGCCAGGCATCATTTTCTTCATTAAAATCATATACACAGGATGTATTTAACTGTTAGCTCAGTTCCTTCAAATTTTATACATATTTACGTTCTGTTAACAAAGGTAAAGGATAAAAGTGGCAAAAAAAATGACGTAAAGCTATTGAGCACAAGAATGAACAGATCGCTTCCCTGCACCACCCCGACCCCAGCACACCCCACAGGGAATTCTTCCAACAAAAGCACATCGTTACAGAGCCCCTCGCTACCATTGGAAGTCATTTCACAGCAAAAACTTATCCTTTACTACTGACAGCTCGAACAGTTAGAGGTGGGGAAGAAAGGCCAAAGAACCATAAAATAAACCATACAAGACAAAGCCCTGCGAAAGTGTAAAATCAGGAGTCCAGCATCAGTGCTCAGTTTAAATTATGTATCCGTGACACTATCACAAGGACAATCAAGGAAAAAAAAACTTCTAGATTTACCATGCAGGAGAGGTTTTATTACTCTACTTGCCTTTGATAACCTGATTACATCTAAAGTTGTTTAGCAGTTTAGTACTGTGTTAAACTTGTCTCAGAGTTTTAATTAAACCCAGTAAGATGTACAGAAGATGGGGAAGCGGTCAAAAGCACCACTCCCTAGAGCCAGAGGTGAGGGGTCAGGAGGAGCCACGGAGGGGTCACTAGCAGCCACAGCCTTCTCTTTGGGGCTGAGGTTCGCTCGTTAGCCGCCCCCCCTGCGGGGCTGACGGTTTGTGCTGTACGCCCGACTCGGCCGCGTTCAGGTCCAGGCTTCCGTCTTGGATGTTCTGGTAGATTTTCTTGGCAGCCTCCAGGAACGCGTCCTCCACGTTCTCTCCACTGCAAGAGAGCAGCAGGAGTTACTGGGGCTGCAGTGCTGCTGCTGGGGGGAGCTGGGCAGGCACTGCCCTCTCCTCTTCAGCCCAACAGCCCAGCCCCCGGACAGGGCAACTCCCTCCCTGGCCACTGCACCCACATCCAGGAATAAGGAATATGTGCCAAAGCACTGAGGAGCAAAAATCAGCCAAGGCATGGAGCCACATGCACAGGACAGTTCTGACCATGGCTTAAAGACGAGGGAGCCACCACAGACCAAAATCTCTTTTTGTTACAAAGTTCTGTTCTGACAGGTGCCTGGTGGCCCTGGGCATCTGCTCCCCAGTGACACAGCCAGCCCCAAGCATGGCACAGCAATTCTTCAGTTACTGGAGGGGCTGGTCATTGCCTACAGACCAAACTTACAGCTCTGAACACCCGGGAGAAGGAACCCTTTACACTCTGAACACATTCCACACTCAAAATAAGGCCTGAAATCCAAATCAGCTCATTTGAATTCAACCAGTCTTTGCCTGAAATGCAGCCAGAGCTCTCAGTTCCAAGCTACTTTCAAGTCACAGCAAACAGACCGATGTGAACATTGCCACAGCCAAAAGTCACTTACGTTTTTGCACTTGCTTCAAGGAACAGTAAACCTGTTCAGAGACAGAGGTTTAACAGTCAGTGCACAACACACCTCAAAGAGCCCCAAGTCAGACACAGCATGACCTTCCCATTACATGCAAGACAGTATTTAAGTAGTGAAGAAGCTTTTGTGACTATGTTAAGGCATCAACACAAGCTGATTTCTAGAACTACACAGTTATCAGACTGCCTGAGGCACAGCAGGAGTTTGTACATACAATTCCATGACTCTGGAAGTGTAAGCTTGCAGCTATCAATGCTGAGGATTCACTTTAACAGCACTATCTTGTAGGAAATGTACCAGCTCAAGAGAAAAAAAACACACCATTTTCTTCAGCAAATTGTTTGGCTTCTTCATATGTAACATCCCTCTGTGCTTCCAGGTCTGCTTTGTTTCCTATGAGGATTATCACCTGGGTCAGGAGACACAAAGTTAGTCTGGGAAAAAGCTTAGGAGCCTTTTCACTGCCACCTTCATTATTAATGAGACTTTATAAAAAAACAAAGGGAAATGTGCAGAGCAGATTATCTACAGAAGCTGTGCTCCTTCAGCAGAACTGTGCTCTAGCATTCCCCACCCTGGGAAAGCAGGAACAGCATTTCCAAGGCTTTAGGGTGTTCTCATGAGGTGAGGTCCCAAAAAGCACTGGTGGTGCTCTTTACACATGAGAGCTGCACCCTGAGCCACTTCTTGTATTTGTTTAACCAGCTGCTAATCCAGACAATCTTCAGAGTTTTTTCATCCGTTTGGTGCTGAAGTATCTTAGAAGCATTCAGAACAGGCTGAAGAGCAACAGCTCTGTGGGATGGGCAGAGAGACCCAGAAGGATTTTACTCCACAAAACCTGGTCCGCTTTTGCTGGAGATCCAATTTACATTCCAGCCTAAGGACAGCATTCACCTCATCAATGACACAAAGCAAGAAGTAACAGAAGTCAAGATTTCATCCCAATTTTGTCTCCAGCTACTTCAAACAGACCCTGAAAGGTGAGGGGCACAAGAAGACTTGTAGAGGAAGCCCTTTTGCTCCAGCTGCAGTAGGGAAGTGAAGCACTGCACTCTGCAAGTGGGGATAGGAGCAGTGCAGAGAACACAGGCAGCTCTTGCACAGACCACTGCAGTGCTCAGGGAGAAGTAATCTTGCTTTTAAGCTAAATGAAGTCCAACTTACAGTATTTGGATTGGTGAGGTTCCTTGCATCTGTCAGCCAGCTGCTTAAGTGATTATATGTACTTCTTCTGCAAAGAATCAAGAGAGGACACTTTTAGCCTTTTATAAAATATTTAGGTGCCAACAGCACAGTCAGCATCCAAACATAGCAACATCCACCATTCCTCTTTTTCTGCCCATCTCAAGACAGACAAAGCAGCAGCAGTGTGGACTCAGACCACAAATTTAAGTCAACTTTAAACCCTTGGAGCAGCTCTTATATTGCCAGTGGAAAGCCAGAACAATTCCCACTGCTAGCACACAGCTCTGCACACAGACAGTGCTGGTGCTGTCTTGTACAGAACACATTAAAGGGTTTCCTGTCAAATACTCTTACAGAACACAGTGCAGCAGAACAGCACCTCAGTAACAAACTGCAGAAGGTCATGTTTTACTCCAGATTTACACAAACAGGAAACACACCTACATATGAAGGAAAAAAACAAGAGAGGTGCCTGAAGAATATCAAGAACAGCCCCAGAGGAAGATAAGAGATGTATGAAAGCAAAAGTATTTCATGTTGCATCTGATGCATTGTTTGAGCAGCATCTTTAGGTGTCACCTCTGGAGGAAGGCAGGGTGGCTCCTGTGCAGTGCCAGGCTGCTGGGCAGGAGCCCCAGGGGCAGGCTGAGGCCAGGCTCTCCCCACACCCCACAGGCAGTTCCACACCTTCACTGTAGCACAGCTGGGCTGGGCACACTGAGGGCAGCCCTGCCAGGTGAGCAGCACTGCCACTGCCTCCACTGCAGCAACATCCACTGCTGAAGAGCAGATTCTAAGGACAAAGCCAGTTCTTTAAAACAGCTTCAACACAGGCGGTCACAGCCTGAAATGCAAACTCCTCAGGCTCATCAGCAGCGAGATGTGCCAAGAAAAGCCGCTCACATCATTCCCTGTGTCTCATCTGCAGCCCTTGAAACACTGGGGTATTTAGATAAGGTGTGGCAGGCACCACACAACAGGATGCTGCTCATGCAGAGCCTGTGAGCCAAGGGGACAGAGCAGGCTGTACTCACCAGGCACTCCCAGAGCTCTGCTGCCCTTACCTGGTGATGTCATAGACCATGAGAGCTCCTGCTGCTCCTCTGTAGTAGCTTCGTGTGACAGCCCTGAATCTCTCTTGTCCTGCTGTATCCCAAATCTGTAGTTTAATTTTTTGGCCGCTAACTTCAATTATTCTTGTGCCAAATTCAACACCAATTGTGTGGGGACAGTCTGCCATAACTGTCATGAAAAATAAGAGCAAAGATCAGATCTTCCTAGGACAAGGTTTCCTTGCTGCAAAAATATGACTACCACAAGTTTTCAGGTATCTTTACTAGATTTTCAGTCTCTAAAACAGCATTTTTACAGCTACAGTTCCCAAACTGCATCACTTAACCAAAAATAAAATGCTGTATTTCCTGAGCTGCTGTTAGTTTTAAAAACAGTTATAAAATTCCTTGCCTTCTCTGCTGCTCTTTGGCCATACATATCAGAAGGTACCAAGTCAGCTGATTCCCAGTCTATCCTTGCAGAAGGTTAACTATTTTAATGCAGTAGGAAAAGATCATTTTCAGGGGATTACCAAGAAAGATACAGTTTAAAAGTCTGTCACATCTTCAAAAACAAATACCCAAGTTGGTTCAGACAGGGCAATAGCCTGACTGTCCAAGAAAATATCAGTTTCATAAGTAGCCACAAACCCATCAAATCAAACCCAAAAAGGCATGTTTTTAATTGTGATAAACTCATGTTAATAAGCTCATCTTTGAGGAAGATGAAGAAAATACAGACAGGATGAGAACCCTACTGAGGCTGCCTGGAGTTAGGGGCAGTGTCACAGAAGAGGTGTTTGGCACATTAGTTTGGTTGTACTGCTTTGGCTTGGTGCTGACAGAACATTCTCCCCATGGACAATTTGACCATGTGCAAAATGGCATTTAAATAACTAGCTGATACTGCATTTTCATTAAAAACAACAATTAGAAATTCCTATTTCTACAGCAAAACAAGTATTTAAACTGCAGCTCCTACCCACTTGTTACCACAGCTCAAGCACGTGGTGATGCCTGTACTGAGAAATACCTCCAGACTTACTCACTGAGTGAGGTAAGAGCTGCTGCAAACCCCAGTGCAACACACACCAGGAAGAACTGAAGCTAATTCTTAATTAGTGATGAGACCATACATGAGAAAATGTTTCAGCTGAGAGAGACTGCAGCAAGCTCTAAACACCATCACCCAAGTGTTCTGCAGGGCTGCAAACAAGGACTCAACAAAAAATTACTCCTTTTGCCTTCTGAACTCCTTAACAGCACGAAAAACTCCAACTGCTGGTGATCAAGATACATCAATATTGAAAACATGCAGAGTTCAGACAAGAAGTTTCTCTTTGTCCACATCAAAATCCACAGAAAAGCTGTAAAATCAGATCCAGTCCTCCCACTCCTCACAGGCAGGATTGGCTGGAGCAGATTTTGCAATAATTACATCAATATTTGTTTCTGCATCTGCTGAAGTCAAACCAAAAGTGTGACCCAGTAGAATCCAACCTCATACAGAGTAAGACAGACACCCAAGTGAGCTCATGCATGATGCAAACAGGCAGGGAAAAGGGATGAAAATGCCAGTTAGAATAAGTATCATGAACTGAAATACTCACACTTCTTTTCTGTGAATTGATGAAGCAAACAGGACTTTCCTACACCCATGTCCCCTGTTACAGAAAGAATAGTTAAATCATTGTTGCAACAAGCACATTTTCTTCCTCCCACACAACAAATGGTACAGAGACATTCATTTCTCAGGTCAGATGGGCAGTGTTCTATCCCTGGCTATATCCTTGAATTTATCAACTTTGCCACTACTTTGCTTACAGGTACAGCTTGCAAGAAAGAGCAGAACACTCAAGAAATAAGTTAATTTGTATTACTGATTTTATAACTGTATTTCACAAGGATATAAAAAGTACTGCTGAAGAAACTGAAATGTAAAATACACTTGGTGTTTGCTCCTGTCTTACTGTGCTAAGAACATCAAAAATACTGACAAGCATCCAGAAGAGCTCAAGGAATTGCTTCATCTCTACTGGTCCACTTGCACAATGCCAAGAGTGAGACACACCAAGATCTTTTAAGAACCAACTTTTCCTGAGGCTGTCACAGCAGCACTGCAGATCATTGACACCTACACAAAGTCATTAACAATTAAACAATTAACAGCAAGACCAGTTCTTCCAGGACAGCAATAAATGCAACCCCTTAGAGTCCCTGACTAAGCAGCCAAGGAAGCTGCAGCTACAAGCAACATTTAAACACAAAAATACAGCCTGACAGAGGTTTACGAGCCTCATGCAATGGTTTCCAATCAGCGCTTGTGCATTCAACATAAATTCTAAAACCTTTGAGATTCATGGTGCAAAATGCTCCAGTAAATGCTAAAGCTGTAGGGCAGTGTGGTGACCTGTGAGGACTGAGGTGGGACAAGCACAGACTGAAAGCAGCGTGGCACAGGCTTCTCTTGTATCCACACAGAACATCCACAGGTGGGAGCCCACCGGTACTTACCAATAATGATGTACTTGAAGATGTAGGAATAATTGTAAGGTGCAGTTGCCATTGTGGCACTAAAATAAAAAACAGAACATATCAGAACTGATATTTGCTCCCTCAAGGTGACCCAATTTATCCAGTTTAGTTCGTATAAACAAAAAAATCCCCCCTCCTCTTCCTCTCTCCCCCAACCACCCCTTCATTTTCAGTTCAAATTTGTGTAGCTCCCCACAGTCATTGAATTAGTGGCACAAGCAGCCAGCAAAGTTCCCATGTGGTTTGCTCTGAGCCTGTTATTAAGGCCTCCAAGTAGAAACACTCCAGGGTAGTACTGATCATCAATTTTATCCAGAAAGACTTAGAGCTGTTGAAAAGCTCAGTCCCTCCCTGCGCTGCACAGTCACTGCCAGACCAGCACTCACCCGCCAAAGAGCTGATGTATGAACCGAAAATAAAATCTGACTCCAGCACAAAATCTGAAGAGATTTAACAAAACCAGCAAGTTGGAACTGTTACCTCACGCTTTTGAGACTTGCAACAGCAACAAAGGAAGGAGTGCAGCTTGCAGCAAACAGCTAAGATTTCAAAGAATGCTGTAGTAGCCTTTAACTGGGGCCTGGGGTGCTGCTTGTCCATGCCAGAAAAGCAGTGCAAGCCACAAATCAGATGTTCAGGAAGTTGGTTAACATCTCTGTGGCTTTGTCAGCACGGCAATGTTACAGCAAGGCTGATAAAGAGTTTCTCTTTTTTAAAAGGCAGTCAGAGTACTTCTAACATTCCGGAATTTTCCTAAACGTAGAGGGAATTAGAACTGGCTTTGGCTGTTTAACTCTGCAAGGAGTAAAAGCTGACTTATAACTAGCATGTCAGCCAGGATTACACATCTGTAAGGGCAGATGTTGCCAGGTAACATTAAAGCTGGAAAATGCCTGCTTTTGTCCCAGGCTTTAGGTTAAACTGGATCCACTGATCAGTTAAGCAAGTGGAAAATTTCTAGCAGGAATTCGGCACTTCCCTTGCTGCTCCTGCAGGGCAGATAGCCAGCCATTACAAACACATGGTACTCCTTACAAGGAGCACTGCTGGAGCCTAGAAAGATTTTCATTAGGTCATGTGTCATTCACATGACAAATGAAACCAATACTGGAAAGAAACACAGACGAAAGCTTACAGGCCTGAGACTTTCTCAAAAGCAAAGTACTGTTCCTTGAACCACAATTAATCCCTCTCAGTGAACTGCAGTCATAAGAAAGGTGAACAAATCTCGTTCCCAGCCCAGAGCCAGCAGCCTCCGCTTCCCAGTGCTGAGATTTGAGGCAAACACGCTTATCTAGACCTTGGAGGGGAACAACTCCCCAGGCAGTTCAGAAGGGTTCACTGAGTGCCAGGCGCTGCTCTGCACCTCCTCTTCCCTTCATGCCTGCTCAGGAGATGGAAACACTCAGTCCTTCCAATCCCAAGCAGTACAAACAGCACCTCTGCCGATTCCTAGAGACACACGCTCTTCAGCTAAGCCAAGTTTATTCCAAGATAGGAAATATAATGACAGTTTTGGACACTAATTCACCAAGCAAGCCAGCAGCTTTAGTGCCTTATTTCCTGCAAGATTCCAGAGTTACAATACCAGCTTCAACAGGTTATTTTCAACAGCAGTAAATGAAGACAAGTCACTGCTCCATATTGAGTTCCAAATAAATGTGTCACTGTAGAAACATCCAGTCCTTCAAGTTTCCTGATCATCTCCACACATTATGTTCTTTTTCTTCTGCAGCATGTCCCAGCACAGTAAACTGGGCATACAAAGCACGTGTTCCTGCAGGTCACCTCACCTGCCACCTCCTTTCTGGGCAGAGGCAGAGGCAGCACACTCACAGCTCAGCTCCACTGGATGGCACACAGGGCTATGCTGGGGGTCTATGAGGGAACTGAAGTGTAAAGGAAAGCTTGAAAAACTGATTTATACATGCAAGCACTTCAAGAGGAGAGCAGGAACTGCCCTGTTCTCCACAGAAAGCAGCTGGGTGTTAACAGCCACAAGACACCAAGAGCACCACTATGCACCAGAGATCTCCTGTGCATTCTAAAGATGGAAATATGCTGTTAAAAACCCCAACCAAACCAACCAGCACCATGAACTCCAAGACAGGGAACCAAGCACTTGTGTGCTATGAAATCTGAAGAAGCCTGTGTGCCCTCACTTCTTCCCAAGACCAGGAGCCAAGGAAGGCCAAGTACTCCCAAACACAGGGAAGGTTCATGTTTCTGAGCACATGACTTGAGGATATCACTGTGTGGTAAACAGTGTTGTACTGCTCTGCTGTTGCAACCGGGAGGGAAATGCATCCTGCTATCAAAGTCTGGAAAGTGAACAGGACTTTTTTTTAAAGCATGGACAAACTGGGAACTCAGTGCAGTCTCTGTCACAAACTGAAATTGAAGTGAGTCTCAACTAGACCTTCACTGCTAAATATACAGCTCTGTTCACTGGTCAGATTTTCTGCTTGCTGATATATGTCCATTTTCATTATGCCCTCTAAGTAAAAAACTCTTAACTATGCTATTTCAATACAAAAATACTGGTATTGCATTGATTCCAAGGGTCACATTACAGAAAAGATTCTGAAATACTCCAAACCATTAGTAAAGGTCAGGAATCTTTTCTGGAAAACAGAGGACTCCTTTAAATTAAAAAATCAAATAAAGCCCCAAGCAATACTAAAACAACCAAATAAACTTTTAAACACTCAAATTCCAATAAGGATTAGCAGGAATTCAAACTGTACTCAGATCTTGGGATAAAAGTGATATTCCACAAGGACTCTGTGCTGAAGGAGAAAAAAAAAATGCAACCAGCTAAACACAGAAACCCTGCAGAGAATTCAGCCTTGGAAAAGTGATCACCTCAGCGTTTACTGCAGACGAAAGAAGGAAGTCCAGACAAGAACAGGGCACAACAGGGGTCAGTAAATTCTAAACTATCAGCTACATGTCAATGCAAGGGGTTGATGTGTTGAGTTCTGCCTCCACCCTCTCTGTTCCAGACATGTGAATCTCAATCATTCCAATATGGGGGATGGGGCTTTCCTCTTGGGAGAGCAAGAACTGCAGGGCTGAGAAAGTTGCACATAAATATCCACAGCACAGCCTCCACTGCTGGCATTGTGCACTGTGACATCAAAGTTAATCAGCCATGAGTTTACTGTTAACAGAAAGCAGAAGTTTAGTCTGGGAGCTTGGCCTACCTGCCATCCCTCTTCCAGGAAAGTCTGCCAGCTCAGTTCTGGCTCCCTTCTCCCAGGTAGGGCTGCCCTGGAGCCCAGAGCATTATTGCAGGATGGTCACTGGCCAGAGGATCTCACTAAGCACAGATTTATGCTCATTTCAAAGCTATACAATTCATTTCTGTATTACATTAAGACTGGAAATTTTACAGTGAGCAGTGTCGCCAAATCCATTTCCCATACATCAATTCCTTCCTTAGAGGCTTTTTTTAAAATATAAAGATGACCTTAATGAGACACTGGTACATCTACATCTTCTCTCATCAACAAGCACCACACAGATATTTAGAAATCTCACTGAAGCCTTATTTCAAGTATCAGCTACATCTGTACTCCCTGAGATAAGATTGTTCTGGGCACACTGCAGTAACACTATCACAATAACATAACTGTAAATATAATATTCACACCAGCCTCTGTGAGACCAGTGCAGTTCCTTCCAGCTCAAGGACACAGTTTTAACTCTTCACTGGATATCATTTGCATTGAGAAATTTATTATCTTTATGCTCAACAAGAAGCAGATGTGTTATGAAAGGAGACTAGAACCTGCATTGAGGGGTTTATTAGACACTGCTGTGGTTCAGCCATCAGCTGATGGATGTGCAGGGATGAGACCTGGGGAAGAAACTTCCACCTTCGAACTCAGCACTGCCCAGTTGTTAGTGGTTCCCTGCAAAGCACAGCACTCTGCAGTCAGAGAATCACTGGTTAGGTACTGAAGCAGAAGGTATTTTGTAGTCCATGTGGGCAGCCAGGTGTTCTGTGCATCATTTTCCAAGGATCTGTAGCAGGAAAAGCTCTCACAGTTGAGGCTGCAGATTTACTTGGATGTTAATTAACAGATAACACTGAGATTGATAAGGGGGAGGAGCTGGAGAGAGGCAGAATTGTTTCATTTCGTAACTGCATTTTTCCACTGATAAGGGCTTTTGTCAAGCACACAGAACAATGTGGTTCAGCTGGTACCTCACTTCAGCAGGCTACCAGGAACAGTCTGTGAGTGCTGCAATTGTCACCTGTAAGACCACAGCACCCTGAAGGTAACAACAGTTTTGTTATCAATTCCTTTACCCAAGCACTGAATTCCCATAGGTGTGCTGTCCACAGCAAGCTATGAGGTCTGCTACAATTAAATTCCATTGTGGTTCTCTGGCTTTCACACACCAAGGACATCCAGGTCTTCCTAAACCACATCAACATCTCAGCCCTCTTTAAGATGATGCTCTGCAGCCACCCTGCTCTGCTTATTTATTAATTTCTGCAGGCTTGGCTTTACAAAGCCCTGCTGAGCCTGATCCCTGAGGAGTCTCACACCTGTCTGACAACATCACTTGTTGCTGGCCAGCTCCTAACTCATCCCTCAGCTCTTCCAGAGTCATCCTGTCCAGCTTCCCTCACTTGGATCTCCCCAAAACATCCAACCAGCACAAGACAGGAAATTTGGCTGAGCTGATCTCTGATCACCCAGCAGCCTCCGTGAGCTGCTGTCCAGGATCACTTTGCATTTCCTCACTATCCCCCCCTCCAGTTACTCCTTCCCTGACACCACAGGAGGCCTGGAGGCTCTGGGGTTCACACTGCAGCCCTGCAGAGCCCTTTCCACGCTGTTCCTGCACAAATGCATTTGATATATTCCCTAACCATGTAAAACACCTTAACCCAGCCTGAGGCCCAGGAGGTTTTTCTAAAAGCTTCACAGGCCTTCACTTCTCCTTCCTCCTGGAGAATTTCGTTTTTCTTTTTAAATCAAAGCTACATATCTCACTCCCTTCACTTTCTGACTTTCCTCACCAGCTCTCCAGTCACACCCACGTTGTCCTGGTTATCCTTCTACTGGTTTCACATCCTGCTTCATTAAGTTACTCCATTTTGCTTCCTAAACTTCCTGCATTTATATGTGCACACCTCAGTTCTCCCTAACCACACCCCAGCAGCAGAGCTGAACTAATCCCTGCCTACCTGTCCTCATCAGCTCGAGCACCTTCTGCCATGTCCCTCCTCTCAGCCACCCTTTATCCACTTGGATTTTCTCACTTATCCTACTCTCTTCTTCCTACAGAACACTCCAACCTGTAGCATGTGTCTGTTCATGGTGTGGGACAGTATACACAAAACCATTTCTGTTATTCCAACAAATCAGAGCCCTCTGGAGTCATCACCTTAGAAAACACAAGTCACAGACATTTTAGGTAAATATTAACTAAGGTCTACCTCCTGTTTCAGGAAGATACAGCAATATGAGAATCAATCTTAAGCAGGTTTCATTAGATCAAGTGAGCAGGTAATTTTAAAATATTATTTATATTTTGCATCCCAGTACCTCCAGTAGAACAGGTTTGTTTCCAAACTATTGTCCTCCATAAGAGCTCTTTCTTTTTTTTTTCTTGTTATTCATCAAAGGGAAAAGGAAAAGAGGAACTTCTTCCTTCCACTCAGATTCATGACATTTTCAAATCCCTATAGGAAGCTAGCAAATTCCTTTCTAAACTACATCAAATTGTGACATTTAATAATTAAATTCCCCAAGGTTCGTATTTTCTTCCCATTCCCGAGCAATGCTCAAGCACAAGGGCCCCTCAGTGCAAACCATGACAGGGATCAACCGCAGCCAATACATTCCAGGGGATAACACCTGGCTCCTGTAACAGACGTGGTGACCTGGGGTTTGATATGATTTAGGATACAGCCAACCTGAGTGAATCCTGTTCACTGAAAAACATCCTCAACAGCACAGATCTACCGTGTTCCACAGCAAAGGCCACACCGAGTAACCTCCAGAGACACTCCAGTGCAGACACCCACCGCTGCCTGGCTTTAGTGCAAGGATAATTCAGCACAACTCCAATTCAAGACAAAGATACCACGAGATGTTGTAGATACTCAGTGTGCTGCAAACAGGCAATAAACAATTAACAGAAAGAAAAGAATTTCACTGTTTAGCCTAAATCAGCTTTGACAAAGAAACCCAGTCTAGAATACTTTCGCTGCAAATAGGAAGTGGCTTTTCCCTCAACCCTCAAAGTCTTTTTTTTGTCAAAGTTTATGACGGCACACGTTAATACAATTAAAAGCAGAGATAACGCCGCACATCGGTCACATACACGGTACAATATACACATACACACCCTACGTGCAACTGCAACAGCTCGTAAGGGGGAGATATAGAAACACATACATAAAAATATCGCCTGTGGCCGGGTGTTTGCTGGCGGCGTTGCCGACTGTGCGGTGTAGAGGAGCAGTGGGAGGCGGCGGTGACACAGAGCAAAGCGGCCTAGTCCTGCCCGCAGCCTCACCCCGCTCGGCCCGGCCGCCCCTTCCCCTCCCTGCCGGCCCCGGGGCCCGCTCGCAGCGCTCTCGGGGCCGCACGGCTCCCTGCGGGCCCGCCGGGCCGCGGCTCGGGGCGGCACCGGGACGGAGCGCGGCCGACCGGGACCCGCCCCGGTCCGCCCGGCCCGGGGGAGTCCCGACGCGGGGCCTGGCGCTGCAGGCCCGGCCGGGCGGGCGTCCCAGCCGGCCCCCCGTACCTGTGCTCGGGGCTCAGGGAGCTGTGCAGCGCGGCTGTGCGGGCGGTGCCCGGTGCCCCGCGGGCTCTGTGGCTCGGCTCGGTCCGGGCTCGCTCCGCTGCCTCAGACGCGGCTCCGCTGCGCCCCCATCACCCCCGCAGCCAAGATGGCGGCGCCCCTCGCACGGGGTTTCCCCTCCCACTCTCGACGGGCGCGGAGGCCGCACAAAGAGTGGGCGCGAGGGCGCCGCGGCGCAGCCAATCACGGCGGCCGCTGCCTGGCGGGGCCCCGCCCACTCCACCGGCGCGAGGGGCGGGGCAGGGCGGGGCAGGGCGGGGCCGGAGCGCGCGCGGCGGGGCGGGGTCAGGGCGGGGCCGCGCGCGGGGCGGGGCGGGAGCGCGCGCGCCCTCAGGCGGAGGAGCAGCGACGGCGGCGGTGCCTCAGGGCGGAGCGGGGCCTCCGGCACCGGGAAAATCCCGGATTTCCGCGCTTTTCCTCCTGGAAAAGTGGCAGTGACCCCTCCCCGGAAATCCCGGCTCGCCAGGAAATGGTGCGAACAGGAACAGCCCGGTTCGGTGCAGGTATGGGGCTGTAGCACAGGGTCCGGCACCTCTGAGGGGCTCCAGAGCCCCCCTTCTGTCTCCAGTAACATCATCCGGTGCTTTGCCATGTCCCGTGAAATGCTCGAAGTTGTTAATTTGGGCTGTGATTGTTTTCAATCGGCTTTTTAAACACTTGTGTCATGCGATCCTTAAAGACCTAAAACCTCAACTGCTGCCCAATCTCGCCGCTCACGGGATTCAAAGAATAAATCGTTGATGTAAAGGAGATGTAAATCTCTATCAATAAATTTCCCCAATAAGGATTTTATTTCAGTCCCACACGTTATGGAAAGCATCAAATGGGTGTCAATTCTATTGGGTGTCAGTGTCCAAGATTCAAATTGCAGCTTCCCCACTGCCATAACATTTCTATGGAAGTGTTTTTCCAGAGTGGGCATTTTCCATCTCCATTACTGTGACATTACTAATTCCATTTTCTTAGTGCAACAACATCCAGGGAATCCTCTGCTTTCCATGAATCAGCCACCCCCTAATTATTACTCAACCTCTACCAGGGAGAAACTGCATGTTATGCATGCACTCCTTGTTATCTGGGAGAAACCTCATAGAGTGAAAAGCACTGATGAAAAACAATTAGAATTTTTTCCCCTTTATCTACATACTAAAGAAGTAAAACTCTGAGCGATGAAAAGCAAAGATTCAATAGAAAACTACAAAATCTGCTGGCAATGTAGTACAGATGTAGGACTCTTGTCAGTTGTTGTCAGGGTTCTAACTTCAAAACACGTAACACCGTGCAACAGAACCTTTTCAAGTTTTGCAAGACCTTATATGGAGTGACTTTTACTGGAAAAATAGGTCAAAACAAGCCGGTGAGAATGATTTCCACGAGAGGGAGCCTTTAAACGGAAAATGACCTGACTTGTGACACAGCTGCAGTCTGGTCTACTGACTTGAAAAAAAAAAAATACACTTCCCTGGTATTGCCCCAAATATTATTCTATTAACACAGACACTGTGATGAGAGGTTTTAAAAATCAGAATTGTTCTAATATCACACACGAAAATACATCGAGGACTTTTTTTATCTCTGGCCCAGTGTTGGCAGAGTCAGGCAGGCAGGGTGAAATTCCCTGTTTTTACAAGATGGAATTTGTGGCAGGTAATTATTGCTGTTAGCCATGGAAAGGGCAATGGGTCCACAGCCTGCCCAGGGTGGGAGTGGCTGATTGAGGCTGCAGCTTCTTTTCCAATGGAAATTCCAAGCAGCCCTTTCCCCTTTCCAGGCAGGCACGGGCTCCTGGGGCTCCCCATGGGCTTTGCTCACCCTGCTGCACCTCCCCAGTCACACTCACAGGGTGCCACTTCCCCCTCCAGTGCCCATGGAGACATCTCCAGGATTACTTAACAGCTCTGAAAATCACTTGAATCTGGAGTCTGGCTTGTGGGGAATTTGAATTGTGAACAGAAATGAGAAGCAGTTTTGGGATAGAATTACTTTTGTTTCTTACCTGCAACTAAATTAAAAGCCATTACCTAAATGTGAGTGAGATTCAGCTTTTTAGCTGAAATTCCCAAATACATTTTCTGTAAAACTGCCTTCCTTTCTGAGATGATCTAAAAGGCAATACAGATTTGGGTTTGAATCATTTCATATGCTCTGCTCAACTATTCCTACGAAGTTTAAAGTTCACAAAAGACATGAACAAGAAGGATCAAGCAACAGCATCTGCGTTTCTTTGGTTCTGTATTCTTGGGAGTGCTTGAAAGCCTGCAGCAGTTTTTCAACACCAGTTATTGAGAAAAGGCTGACTTCAGCCCATTCATTGTGAACATCTGGACAGACCCTAACAACAGTAATTCAAACCCACTAAATTGGTAACAATACCAAATTGCCAGGGATGGAATCCTCCTCTATGGTCCCACCCTTCCCCGTGGATTTCTGCTGGGTCAATCCACTCTTGAAAAGCCTTTTCCACGTGTCTCTTTCTGAGGTCTCTGTCAAGAGAGAACAGCATCCAAATTTTCTGGTCACTTGAGCCTTGCTCTTGGGTTTATTTCTGTACCACAAACCCCAGGAAAAGTAAAGACTCCAAGTTAATGCAGTTGATGGAAGGTTTGGGGATTTTCTTCTTTGCAAATAAATTACATAGAGGGATTTATAGTATCTGCTTCCTTCTTTAGAATGCATCCTTGTAAAAAAAATCTAAATATTATTAAATTACACATCAGCATTCATGAAAAGCATGGGATTGAATGGAATTTTTTGTGAACAGCAGTAAGCAGGCCAGACTGTCAGAATTTAAACTGTCAAGCCACAAACAATCAATAAAAGGTAGCTAAAGTCAGGTTTGTCTGTCTGTCTTCTTCCCCTGAACCCCAACTTCATCTTCTGGCTTTGCTCAAGTTTCTCTAGACAGAGACAGAAGGGAGGAACATGGGATTTTTCAGGAACTAGTTTGAAATGCACTTCTGTGGGAGTTGATCACGTAACGCTGGATTGGTCACAGATGACTAACTGGTCTTTACTTGTATCTTATTTTTGAGTTGCCCAGTTCTCCTTTCATCTCTTACCATTTCAATTTTTTGGTGTCTGTAGAAATGTTCCTGTGGTCAAGGTTTTATTTTAGTTCCTTCTTTATCTTTTTTAGTTCCTTCATCTCATGTAAAATAGGCAGCCCAAGCCCATTGGCACTTCTACAACCTCAAGGCTTCAAATTAAACTAATTCATGATAGAAGAACATTTGAGCCAATGGTAATTCTGGTGTCAGTAGATGCAGCTCAGCTGGATTCTGTCAGTATTTTGTGGGAATGGCAGTATGGAATGGAAGTGTACCCCTTTCCACAGGAATTCCAACATTAATATTGAGGAATGCTTCCAAATACATCCAGTAGTGATGGGGTCAGTGCTCACCATGACTCCTTTTATCCTGACTAAAGATAAATCTGAGCTTTACTGACTTTATTTGACTTATTTTGGAGATCACCTCTGATGCCTTGAGCATAATCCCCAAGCATTCACACTTCAATGTGTCCCTAGCAAGCAGCTTGTATTTTAGCACAAACCCAAATTGTAGCAACAGAAATGCCTGCAAAATAGCAGCATCTGCTTTTCAAAGACATGCAAGTGCTGTGGTTTCCTGGCTGACACGACAACATGCCCAGAGACCAGATCCTGACTGTGGTGAAAGACTTTGTGAGTCAATCATCTTGCACAAGGCAGGGTTTGATCCACACAGAGCGGCTTCTGGACAGAAAGCACCCTCTGGAGCTGACAGCAGCTGCCTGTAGGGGTTTGTGCCCCACCTCAGGGTGTTTCGTTGCTGAAGGACTTTGCAGTGCCCCAGCACAAGGTTCCCTGAAAACCTTTCTGCCCTTCTCATCAATCACAGCGGTTTCTGAGGCTCTTCCTGGCATCAAGAGACTCTTGGTTCTGCTCTGAACGTGTGTGGTTCCACACCTCACTCTCTGCACTGAGAGGCTGCTTCTCAAGAAGAAACTCCCTCAAATGGTTCAGCATGCCCAGGTCACTTTCCGACCCTCAGCAACACAAACTGTAGCTGCATCTCCAGCTGAATAGGGGAAACAGGGACATAAGATTTCCATGGAAACATTACAATTTAACATTGTAATTTACTTCAAGTAATTGAACAGAATGTTTTTAAAAGGCTAAGTCATTTTGCGTTCATCATGTTTGATGGACAGGTGAAGAACTTTTTGTTTAACTGTGTAGTGATGTTACAAATGCATGATAGGATATGAACATGATGCAGA
This sequence comes from Brachypodius melanocephalos, assembly GCA_013398615.1. Lineage (NCBI taxonomy): Eukaryota > Metazoa > Chordata > Aves > Passeriformes > Pycnonotidae > Brachypodius > Brachypodius melanocephalos. The sequence continues at coordinate 1,949,867 of VZSR01000598.1, read as the reverse complement.
ACATCAAGCAGATGAGTTATGGAAACAGAATCTGTGTGATTGTGCAGTGTCAGTGCCTCTTTGTAAAGGATGTTCCTGATTTAATGAAAGGTTTGCTCCTGCCCTGGTTATGCACAGTTCTCCCAGACTTCAAAATCAAAATGGCAGATGGTTTTTAGCCCACTTAAAATATTCTGTTTAATAATGTCCTCATACACAAAAGCATAACAAAAAACTTCTTCAGTTACAGCCATGACAGAGGAGAAATACCCACCAGTGGCTTTATCAAAAAGCATGTCATTGTTCCACACAATTCCAGCAGCAAGTGGAGGCTTTGTTGGTGGCATAGAAACGGTTTTTGTGAGAACCCATTGCAGGGTGGCACTGTCTCGGTACAGTGCTCCTCTCAAGAACACAAGACAGTTCTCTGATTACATGATGGAGAGAGCAAAAGAAAAACAACAGCTGTCTGTGGCCTGCCTGCCTGTCTTAGATTTACCACAACTCACTGGGAGTGTCGAGGAAAAACTCCATTAAAAATGCAAGAAGTTAGAAATTTCTATTGTTTGTGAGTGCTGTTGGAGATGTCTGACTTGCTCTCAGATGTGTTATTACATACGATGTTTCTCAGAAAATGCTTCCTGGTAAATTGCTCTTAAGGATCATGTTCCTTTCTCAAACTTCAAACACAACAACCACAGGAGGGATGAGTGGGATATTCCCAAGCACATGAGCCATAAGGTCCACGTCTTCGTGTGTGTACTTAACAACATTCAAGTAATTTATTGTTACACCAAACTTCTTGGGAGCTTTAATGGGTTGTCTAACCAACAATTATAGCTTGTTACCCATGTCATCCCAATTTGTTCCCCAGATCTCTACTCACACAGTGCCCGGGGTGTTCACTGTTGCGAGAAAGATGTTCTGAGGTACAGTGTAGCTGGTGAGCATCAAAACTGGGCCAAGAAAACATCTGTACACATTTATCTGTGTGGGCACATGGCCTGGAGCACTGGCTGCAGGGACAGGGTGACTATAAATAGGTGACAGGAAGGAAGAGGTCACTGACACTGACAGCTCCCAGCCACGGGGATGGGTTATTGGGACATCCCACACTGCATCCTAGAGTGATGTTTGATTAATGACTCTCATCCATAGGAGATTGTACTACAGGCCCCCATACGTGTGCTTTGGTGTGGACACACCAATAACCGCATGAAAATTACACAAACAAGCACTGAAATTCATGTAACAAGACATTAAAACATTATCTAGAATTGAAGAGGTGGGAAGATGTGACAGCCGAAGGGCAGGAGGGGCCCGGCCGTGCAGAGGGGGGGACTCGAGGCACACGCGGGTGGCCCGAGGGGCTGGGCGGGCACGGCCGGTACCTGTGGGGTACCTGTGCCAGGTAAACTGTGCCGGGGTACCCGTGCCCAGGTGGGCCGTGCCGGGGTCTCGGTGTCCCCGTGTCCCCGCGGTCCCGCAGCCGCGCCCAGGAAGGCGGGCGGCGGGGCGGAGGCGGGGGAGCTCCGGATCCCGCCCCTGGGGCTGCCCGGCTCTGCCCGGCCCTGCCCTGCCCGGCCCCGCAGCTGCCTCTGCCCGCGAGTGCCAGCACCAGGTAGGGCCGGGAGCGGCTGCCGGGGCTTTCCCCGGCTCCCCGCCGCACGGCCGGGCGGAGGGAGCGGGGGCTCGGAGGGACGGAGGGAGGGTGCCGCGGTCCGGGTCCTGTCCCCGTTCCTGTCCCGGGGCGTTTCTCGCGGCATCTGCGAGGCTCTGCCAGGCTGTGCCGGGCTCCACGGGAGCGCTGCCGCCCAGGAGCTGTTCCCGTCCCGCTGGGCCGGATGGGCGGAGGAGCCCCCCGCAGCCCGGTGCGCTTGTGAACGCCGGTGAAAACAGTGCGAGTGGTGATGGGAACAGTGGGGGCTTGTTTGTTTTGTTCTTTGCCTGGGGGAAGAATGTTTGAAAGCTCTGAATAGAAATCCAAAGAATGTAGACACTGAAAACATATTTAAAATGTTTCCTAGGAAGAGTGTTAAAAAAAAAGTTATGGGGATGACTTGTTTCAAGGAGGCCTCATTAGTAAGTAGATCCGTCTTGGAATAAAACTGCTTTGAATGTTATTTCCTCTTGGATGTAAAAAATCCGACTTTGCTAACAAGGATGATACTAGCATTGTTTCCCCTTAAGTCTCTTATTTTTCTTACTGATCATTACAATTTCCATTTTCCACTACCAACTCTGCATGATGCAAGTTTATCGCCAAAAAATTTCCTTTATTTCCTTTGTAGGAGTAGAGCATGGCTCAGCTCAGGGGGTCCTGCTCTGGAGTCAGAGGGGGTGGGGGTTCCTTAAATACCTCTCCTCTGGGTTTCTCAAACTGTTTTACAGAACACCTTATAACATCCATCTGGAAAAATGAATTGAAACCTGAGTACTGAGGAATGGGTCTCTCACAGGTTATTGCAACCGATTTCTTTTGGCCAGGGGACAGTTTACTCCATAGTCTGTGCCACGGAGAGGTGGGAGTTGGAAGCTTAGCCTGTGCAGGAGCAGAGAGAAGCAGAAGTCAGCCCCGTTTAACATCTGCTCCGTGGGATGGGCGCTGCTGGCGTCGCTGCCGCCTCCCTGCCCACCCCACTGCCTGGCCTTGCTGTGGTTTCAGCCTCTGGTTGAACTCCATCCATCTCCAGAGTGGATAATGGGAACGCTGGCCTGTGCTCAAGCACCAGCCCAGGGTGTCAGTGTCCATCTGCACCATCACCAGGCTTGCTGGAGTGCTGGGAAGTCCAGCTCCATGGATTTCGCTGGAATTCAGCACAAAGACAGGGTGGGAATTTTAGTTACACCTCGTTAGCGACATGGGTGGATGGTGAGAGAGTGAAATGTTACATGTTTAAAGACTAGGAGAGATTTTCCAGTGGTTGGTTGAGAGTTCAGCTGAGTTTTAGTGAGAGCTGAGTACCTACAGTGTCTCCAGAGGAATGACTCTGGCTCTTGGCAGAGTGGAAGCTTTCTCTGGCTGGATGAAATTCCAGTGCTATGGGGAAAACAGTGGGGAAATTGAACCAGCCATCAATCTTTGGCTGCTTCTGAATGTCGAAAGGGTGACAAAGCAGAAATGCTACTGCTGCTGCTCATTTAACTTGGATTTCACAGGCACAAATCCAACACGTTGTGAATTTGTTCCTTTCATCACCAAAGCAGGAATGGGAGCACTCTGCAATCCAGGTTCATGGCTCTGATAATGTTACCAGGGGGGATTGCTGCCAGCTCTGGCTAAAAGGCTGCCTGATGTGTTCCAGTGATGTTTTTGTAATGATTTCTGTCATTTTGGGAGTTCTGCAGCCACATCCAGCCTTGGTGGTGTGGGCAGCAGTGTCACTGAGCCTCTGTGCCAGGTTCAGCTGCTGACCCACACTGACCCAGTGCTTTCCTCCGTCCCATATTCAGATAAAATAACTTTTTGTTGGGGCTTGGGTGTTTTACAGAACTCTGCTGGGAACCAAACCATTTTTAAAATAGCCCTGTGACGTATTTAGTGCTCAGGATTTATCAGCTCACTTACAAATACAAGCTTTCCATTTTAATCCTGTCCCAGACATTAGTGTTGCTGCTGAGTGGCATGTATGGGAAAGAGGATTTTGGACAGAAATGTACAGCTTCACAAAACAACAATTTCTTTGTTTTGCTTTGGAACCTGGAGACCTAAAGAAACTTTTTTGTTCTTTAAGCTGAGGTGATCAAGTGTTGCAGCTTGGTTGCAGTAAAGCAGAACATGGTTAAACACAGATATGAAGTAGCTTGGGTACAATAACTCCTGCCTAGAGAGAAGCAGCTGCTCTTGTTTTCTGTTCCCTTCTATGGCACTCAGGAATTATCTTATGAATAATCAAGTTCTGAGTGTGTCTCTGCCTCCGCTTGATTATTATCAAATGTTTTCCCTGAAAAGGCGAAAGATTCTGATACGGACAATTTGTCTGTAACAAGCTGTGTATTATTTCTGTTGGTGAGTGATTGTCTAGTTCTCTGGACCAGGTATTTGATATCCCTTCTAACAATTTCAGCTGAAAAGAAAATTGCATATATTGATATTTCATATGTTTACTTCTAATCTCTTTTAGATCTTTTTAAACTCAAGACTCAAATGATGTCTTGTGCATTGGCTTTCAGAGGTCACTGAGGTTCTGTATTAGGAAGAAAACCTCAAGGGTTTTTTGTGAAGCTTTTGTGCAGCTCTTTGTGTACCTCCGTCACTTCATTTGTTCTGCTTCTCACAGCATTAGTTCAAGTGTGTGTCCTTTCAGTCTCCTAACCATTAATTAATCACTTCAGACACTAAGAAGCCTAAGGGAATCAGAAAGAAATGCTCTGGATGATTAGTTCTTTTCCCATAAAAGCACTAAACTTGCTGGAGCTCTCTGAGCCATTCTGGAACTATTTTTCCTGTGTCAGACCCAAGCTCCCTAGGTGGGGATAGTGCACAGCTATTGAGCTGAAACTGAGGTTTGGCAGTTCGGGAAGTGTTGTGCTGCAGGAGGCTCCACAAAGCCGTGGGAGAAGGGAATGCAGCCGGAGACAGCCCCGGGGCACAGCAGAGCTGTCACGCTGGCTCAGCACTGTCTCACAGCAGATGTTTGCTCAGACATGAAAATGGAAAAGCGCTCAGGCAGTTTCCCTCAGGTCTGTCCTTGTGACTTTGGCGCTCGGGATATGTCTTGATCAGGGATTCCTGACTTCATTCGGATGCTTCAGTGGGGAGGAGAAAGGAAAATGAACCACCGGTGGGAGTGCCTGAGCACCGTGTGTGCTCTGGGCCTGGGCTTCAGAGATTTTGTCTCTGCCTCATCTCTGCTTCTCAACGAGGCACAGGCGTTGGCAGATTTTCAATATTTACACTGTGTCCTACACCCTGATAGCAAGCTGCACCAATGGCCAGATTCATCAGGCTTCTTATCGGCTGTCAGACACTGCCGGGTGCCTCTGTTTGCACTACAGCAGGGAGTTCCTACCCTCGGGATCCAGCTGCACTGCTTTGTGTGCCCGTGGCAGCAGGGAAATGCTGGGAATGGCTCCCTTACACAGCACGGGGCCGGCTGTGCCCATCAGAGTGTGCACCCTGCCCATCCAGGGGTGTTCCAGAGCTGCCTCTTAACGTGGCACTGATAAATCCCATCTGAGATGAAATCAGGTCACACAGTGTCCATTAAATGTCAGCCCGGCACTTCACACCTGCTCAGGGAAGGAAAGTGTGGTCGGAGAAGTCAGGAAAGGCAGTAGCGGCCTGTCTCAGCGGGACAGCAGGTATTTATCTCTGATTATCCACCGATGATGCATTTGCAAGGTTAAGCAGTGCTCTGACATGAGTGGAGTTAACCAGAGCTCTGGGGTGCTTTGCAGGCTGGAAATGCCAGCTTGGAACGGCCGTGCTGGATCCCGGCCCCTCGGGGAGCCTGCTGGTGCCGCTGGCATGGGAGGGGTTGCTTTAGTTGGTATTCTGGGCATCTCACACTGCCCTCTGGAGAACGATCTTTACTTTACTTCCTTCAGTTTTCCCAGCTGTGAGCAGCTGCGTTCTCAGTCAGGATATTCCAGGTTGTCAGGTTTTTGTGATCAAAATTTGAGATGTGATGGCTTCTGCATGGAAGGTTTAGATGGTATGGACTCTGAAGTGGGTTTTTCGGGTTTTTTTTCCTTTTGCCTGTTTTAAACTGTTCTTTTCTGACTATAGAGTGTGGTTTTGGTCTTTTCTCTCTTTTTTTTAATTTTTTTTTTTATTTTTGTTGTTGTTCCTCATTCACCTCCCACTGAGAACCTGGAGAGCTGGAACCCATCTCAGCTGAGGTCCCAGCACAACTGGAGTGGGAGAAACAACAGTTTGTCTGTATTAGGGCAGCCAGGCAGTGGGACACTGTCCAAACCCAAAGTTTAGACATATGTTATTTACTCAGTGTTTCCACATGCAGTAAAAGTACAGCTAGAATTCAAAACAGCATCTTTAAAACACTGGAGGAAATGAATCATGCCGGGATCTCTCAAGATGGACAGAGGCTGCTGGAGTGAGCACTGACACCGTGAGCACTTTCCCTCCTTTCAGGCTGTCTGCTCTGACAATCCTCGTGGTTCCTCCTCAGCAAGGCCCGAATCCGGCTTGAAATGAAATCAGATTAAACCCTCTCCTGTTAATCACGTAGTTCCGAGGGAGAAGGGATGATTTTGGCGTGTGTGTTTCCAGCATTGCCCTCTTGCGGCTGTGCCCGGTGGGATGGGAGCTCCGGGCATTCCTGCTGCTAGCTTTCGTTAACCCTTTTGAGTTCCTTCGTGTCTTGTGGAGGTTTTTGATGTGGAAAGTTGAATTCTGCGTAGAGCTGATGTGGAAGGCAGGAACTGATGGACTCCCACTGGCCCGGTGGTGACACCAGACCTGCTGTGCCCTGTCACTGTGGCATCAGCAAAATTCATTTATGTGCTTTTTACACACTTATGCTCAACCAACGAGTAACAATGACTCCTAAGCCCTTTCACACCATTGCCTGGGCCTGATGCTGCACGAGGAGTGCAAGGCCACGCTCTGTGCTTCCCTTTTGGACTTGTTTTAGGACACCTCTCCTGCTTTCCAGCCTTTCTCTGGCAATAATGTGCTACTCTGTTCCCATTTGTGTTATGGATCACAGATTGAACAACTTCTGTGCTGCAGAGGAATGTATCAGCTTGTTCTCTGGGGAAGAAGAGTTTGCATAAAGTTGCAGATGATTTCCCCTGAACAGGCAGGACCTGGAGACTGGAGGAAGAACATCTGTGTCATTTCCCTGCAGCTGACCACAGGCATGTCTTCACCGCCTCCCTCAACGTGCTCAGCCTGTCACCAGCAGCTCTCCCTCTGGGACATAATTTGGGGAGGTAGCCATGTTTTAATGGGCTGGTTTATGTCTTATGTGTTACATAAGCACTCCTTGAATATTTTTTCAGCACTGAACAATGATTTGTGTTGGAGTATAATTCAGGATTTATTTTTGCTCCCCAGTGAATGAAAGCGGTCGGTGGTTTCCACTGATCCAGCCTTCCCTGTGCTGTGTGTATGTTTAAGTGCATGATTCAGCTCTCACTTATGCTCAAGGCAGGGCTCTGAATCAGCTGATCGTATCAGCAGATTTTCCCTGGGTGTGTTTCAGATGGCAGACCTGTCTAATCTCCAAAGCTTTCTCTTGTGGAAGTAATATTCTCCCCAATCTACATCACTGCAACTGAGAGGAAACTCGGGTTTTTGTGTTGAGGTTTTCTGCCTGGGGTGCATGGGGCTGGAAGCTCTGTGTTTAGTAAGTGGGTTGTATTTAAAAGGTACAGAACCCAGAATAGAGCTGATGTGACTCATAGTGCAAACAAACAGCTGGAAAAAGTGAACAATACTCAAATCTTCTGGGCCTTCTAACTTGCTCAAGTGGTTTAGTAGGATTCTTAACAAATGTAAAAAACCTACTTGCCAGTTGCACAGCTAATGCTGGACTTTGTGTCCTGGACTCTTGATCTGAGTTAAGCAACTCAGTTTGAGTATTTTTGGATTTGTGGCTTTTCTGTTAAGATGGAGCTGCAGGAAATGCCATTAACTGTGCTGCTCCTCATACAGGGAGCTGAAATAGTTTATGGAGTCACCATGGCTGGGGAAGGGGGAGGCTCTCCCGTGCCAGTTTTTTCTTAAACCCAAATAACCTTTGTTTACTGGCTTCTTCAAGGGATGGAAGGAAAGGGATTTGGTTTAGTTTTGTGTATATATGAATTTAGGGCTGTCTGGAGACTGGAAACTGAGCTAATCCATCACTTTAGATATTTTTCAATGCCTGTCCCCTTGGTAACAAAGCTGAAGTCCTGCCAGAGTTATTTTCAATGGTTTACTGAAGAATTATTGATATTCTATATTGGTTTGGCAGGGAAGCTGAAGGAATAAACAAATATTTCCATTTTCAGGGTGTGCTGTCATCGCTGTGGATCCTGTGCTGAACTTTCTCCACGTTCAGCAGTGTCATGTCCTGAGTTTTGGATTGTCAGAACTCAAGGGATCCTGTGCTGCTCCCTCTCACAAGCTTTGTAAATTCATCACAGTTTTTATGGGGCAGCAACACATCATAATCAGAGAATAAAGAAATGGCTGCGTGGGTAGTCAGACAGTGAAGACTGTGTTCAAAGTGCACAAAGAGCCGAACCTGAAGCAAGCAAATAACTTTATTGGGGTTTTTGATTGTGTGATCTCTTCAGTGTCGCTATTTTAGAACTGGGGAATGCAGCTCTTGCTCTGGGCTGTTACTCTGGCAAGCACAACCTGTAGATTTCCTCGGAGTGATCCTGCCAGGAGGATTATACCCCTTTGCCTCTTGCAAAACAAGGATTTAGGGTTTTCCTGTTGTCGCAGCAGAAATACAGCGGTGATTTACCTCTTCTGGCACTTGGTATAGGCAGTCTGGAATGCTGTGAGATAAGTCAGGCTTTCTGTTTTGAGGACCTGTATTGTTGTTTGTTTGGAACAGTTCATATTCTCCAGGCAATGCTTGGCAAATAAATAAAAGGAAAGAGAGTGTTAGTTGGGTAGAAATTCAAATGTTTGCCCCCAAGGTACAATAAGGATTGGTGCACAAAGGGCATTTTTGCAGTATGACTGCAGTGTGGATACAGACTCTACTCAGATTTACTGTTCCACTCATATTTAAGAAACTCAGTCTGTGTTTGCAAATTATTTTGATATTCTGCAAGTGTCATCCATTAAAATCAAAAATCCAGCCTTTGCCATGGAGAAAGGCAGGGATTGGTCCAGCAGTGAGCAGCAGGTGGTTTGGATGCTCTGTGGTGAAATGTTGTGTTGGCTGCAGCCCTTCCTGTGTGGGTTTTGTTTATGCAGCAAATTTAGACAAATTATCTGAACCCATCATGAGTCGATGCTAGAGCTGCAAATGAGCACAAGCACATGGGGATATGAGCTACCCTTGTTTCTGTCTCATTTAATTCAGCCAAGCTTTCCTGAGCAGCCCTGTGCAGGTAAGTCCTGACTATATTTGTGGTTATATTCAGGTGTAAATTGCCACAAATTATTACAAGTTACCGGGGCCTCACAAAAAGTGTTGTGCTCCTTTTTTTCTTGTCAGTGGGCAGTTACTGAATGGAATAAAGATTTTCTTTCTTTCCCTGCTGTGAATATTGGATGATACTATCTTGTAGAAGGTTACTTTAGCTCCATCATTAAGCTTTAGGTGGTGGTAGGTGTGAAGATGTGAGAGTGTATTTGATGTGGAGGAACCACACATTAATTATTCCCTGTAATGGATTTCGCAGTGTGATGAGGCAGAGTAAGGGATTCCAAACTCAGTGTCCACAGGTTTTTCCTGAAGGGAGCAGGACATTCCTCTCAGTATGGGTGTGCTGGGCGGTGCAGAACAGGGCAGGTCCTTGGCAGAAATTCAGAGGAGAGTGAAGACAAATGGCCACAGTGCTGCTGGTGTCAGTCTATGAGGACAGAGGGGGCTGTGAGGGATGAGGGGGAGGCACGGCCACAGGGAGGAGTAGATGAACAGAAATGAAGAATTTAGGGAGGAAGGCAATGAGAGATGTTTACTACAAGCTGCAGGGTGGAATAGGAAAGGTGGTTTGGGTTGGATCCCAAGAGAGACAGGAGCTGAGTCCCGGATTGGGAGTGATGGAAGCTGCAGCAGCAGGTGGGGCTTGCGCAGCAGGGTCAGGATTGCAGAGCACAGGCACTGGAGCCTCTCTGCCTTTTCTGCCTTCCCCCTGAAGCAAAAGGCTTCCAACCTTGGGAGATCATTGCACACTTCCCTGGGGCAGCAGCTCCAGGCATTGCTCTGTGGGTCAGACACAGACTTTGATCAGTGTCGCCTTTCGTGTTGGGTGCCCAGGAGCAAATCCCTGGGATTGTTCCTGCAGGCCAGACTCCATTCCAGTGCATTCCAAGGCTGGCCTGTCCTGCTGGTGTGACTGCACATCTGGAGACCATAATGAACTTCTTGTCTTCCAGTGGTTGCTCAAATCATTGGATTAATTTTCCTAAGTTCTTGTTTTCATCACTATGCAGCCAAGTGTCATTTAGCTGATCCATCTGCACTGAAATCCTGTATTCTAAGCCCTTTCTTTATTTTCCTTAAACAACTTTCCTTTGCATAAGACATTGGCTGTGCACAGCAGCCTTTCTGGGACCAAGCTGGACACTTTTATTAACAGCAGCTTGAAAAGTGCCTGTTTTCCCTGTCTCCATCAGGACACCCTTTTCAGTAGGGCCCTGGCGATCTCAGCTGGCAAATGCCCTCAGAACAATGTCCAGAGCAAACATTTCTGGGGCTTGATTTAACAATGCAACCCTTGCTGCCAGCAGTAATAACCCAAACCAGCTGTTGGGGTAGATTTACACCTATTCCCTCCAGGAATGGCTCAGATTAATTAATTTTATGTAAGAAGACTATAATATACAATTTATGCGTTGTAGCACTCTTTCCATTTTTTGCCTGTATTTACATATTGCAGCTCATTGGCAATGCAAGCCTGGACGTACAAAATGCCAAATTAATTAGAAGACTAAATAAATGGTTTTTCAAAACTATTGTATCTGTATATTTCTGCAGATTACAATATCCTCCAGTGGGATGTTAACAAAGAAGATTATGCTGGGTCTTTGTGCCTTCAGTCTGTGAGGTTTGCCCAGTTGTGGCACTATATAGGTATTTAATTTAGTAAGAAAGAGTCCAGAGTATTTTTCCATTTGGAAAGGACCCATCTCTTTCTAATGTTATGCAACAAAGTCATTTTGGTTTAGGTTTGCTGGAGCTGCCAAAGCCTTTCACAGCTGCCTTCCTTGGAGTCGTGGTTCCAACATGTTTTTCACTGAGACTTAGACCTCTGACACTCTGAACTTCCTTCACAGAGATCAGAAATACCAGCAGGACTAGCACATTGTTTTTATCGTCTGTTTCAGTTTGAGACTTTCCAGTGAAATTTTCAAAGGTACATTGCCAAGGTGACATTTCAAATTAAAATGCATCAGCTTGGACAAGAGAGCCGGAGAATGTTCTCAGGAGAGAGGGAAAGAAAATATCCTCATGGAGAGTGGAGAGAGCACAAAGCAGGGTCTGCTCTTTCCTTCGTGGAAGTTTTGTTGTGGAGTTTTATGGATGGAAGGTTTGGCCCCTTATTTAAGAATCTGTTGAGAGATTCTGACCATGGGAAGCTCAGCCTGTCAGGAATTCTCCCCTGAGTGTGTTGAGAGCCAAAGTGCCCAGCAGAGCAGCACAGCTCCACATTGTGTGGCTGCTCCATTCCTGAGGGGAACAGGGAAAGGTTCCTGCACAGTTCACTCACTGCAAACACTTGGAAAATGTGATAGATGAACTAGCTGCGGTGTGAGATGGTTGGAAGAATAATCTCTTTATTTGGTGGCAGACTGTTGGGGTGCTACAATCGGCCCTGTTGTAATTCCTTTGGACTGTGTAGGTTTGATGGCTGTTGTGTTCCTGTCACAGGGTGTTGCTACACCCTCAGAAATACTTGGTTGTGAAATTAGCAGATTACTGAATGAGCTTTTGTTCTGTCACCTACCACACTCTGAATGCTCTGTTATGAACCCGGGAGCTGAAATCCATCAGTGCATCCCCAAACCCTCCCGAGTTGTTACTGACAGTGGTGTGGAGGCTCATTCAGGTGCAAAGCAGAGGCTGAACTCTGCTCCTCTGACAAGTTCAGGGAGCTGAGGGTGCATCCCCCCATCCTCAGGTTGCTCAGTTGAATCCTTGTCTTCCCCAAAGTCTCTTTCCCTGCATCCTCTGCCAGCTGGAGCCGCCGTGCTGTTCCTCTGCGTCTCATCAGCTTCGCAGCTCTCAGCTGACAGAATGTTGCCTGTGTTGCTGATGTCTCTGAATTTCTCCCTGTGAGGGGAGGTTTGGCCCGTGTGACCCCGACCGCGCTGTCGGTAATGGATCGCACATTGTGCGGAGTGAGCCCTGCTGGGCTCCGGGAGAGGCTGCAGGAGGCTTTGGGATTCCAGCAGGATTGTTTGCACAAACGCGTTACGCCCCCGTGCTGCCGAGGGGGTGGGTGTGTTTGTCCCCGATAAAAGATTGGCTTCTGCCCTTCATCTTCCCCAGCAGCCAGAGGAGCAGGGAGCTGGGACTCCCCACAGCTCTGCAGGAGAAGGGAGAATTTGCTCCTAGAAATGGGCAGGAAGGACTTCAATTACCTTTTCCTCACCCTTTTCTGCACAATGGCTCTGAAGCTGAACTGTGTCAGCTCCATGTCTGTGGCAGGGCTTGGATATGTTGTTACAGCAGCTGTTGTGCTTTCAGCTGTGGTAAGTGACAAACATCACAATTAAACACTGATAAACTGCTGGTTCCAGCTACTTACAGGAGTCCCTCCCCTTTAACTCTTCTCAGGGTTTTGTCCAGTTTTTAGTGGGAATTTGGGAGGATTCAGGCTGACTGGAATCATGATGATAAAATTCATTCTTTTCCATCTTTGATGTCTGATTTCAGCTTAGGGATCTCTTTGATACCTAACTTGCTATTTGGCTTTCTAGTTTGTAACATTCTTTATTTCTGCCTTGAAAACTGAGCATATTTTACTTGTGTCCATCAGCTGCTGTGAACATCTTCTTTGTCAAAGTACTGAATGTTTCTAATGTGATATTGTAATGTTTTCTTCCCTGTTACCTGATAGCACTCAAAGGCATGATGTGATTGATGGACTGACTTCATTGCCGATGCACCAGAGATGTTTTCTTTCCTTTCAGAATTACCAATGTGAATTCTTTTATAAGAGAGGAAGGTGTTCATTATGTTTGTTTTTTAAAAAAAAGGATATTGCGCCGTGTTGAGATATTGCATAAGGATGGCAATAAACATATTAAACCAAAATTGCAATGTCCTTAGGACAGGATGTTGTGTAAATTAATGTAATTCCTACAAGGGAGCAGTTAAGTAACAGGTCAGAACAGAAGAGCTTTAAGAAACCTGTTAATTACCTAAATATTCAGTGATATTCACAGCATTTTCCATTTGGTTTTAGAAAACCTGTAAACCATGTTTGTGCAGGACGTACAACATGTGGAGTTAAGAGAGGTTTCTTTCTGACAGACTGCTTCACCTCTGTGCCATACTGAAAAGTTATAAATTAGTAAGGAAAATACAGAGATTAAAATCCAGAGAGAGACAATAGAGTCTAGAAGAGGATAAGCCAGGAATAAACCATGAAGTAGAGGTGATTGGAAGTGAAAATTAACAGTAATCAATGGAGAGGGATTCTTTCCACACACGTCCTCATTTTTCCCCCCCTTCAAAACTCAGCGCACGAGAAAAAAAAAGAAAACTTTCCACTTTTTGCCTGATGCAACAAGTTAAGAGATGAGAAGCAATTTAATTTCAATACTTGGGTCCTGCACACTGAACAGCATTCTCTGTCTCACCCTCAGCCCGTCAGTATGGTGGAACATGCCGAGTTTTTGAAGGCTGGGAAGGAACCCGGCCTTCAGATCTGGAGGGTGGAGAAATTTGATTTGGTGCCAGTGCCAAAAAACCTGTATGGAGATTTCTTCACGGGGGATTCCTACCTGGTGCTGAACACCATCAAGCAGCGCAGCGGGAACCTCCAGTATGACCTGCACTTCTGGTTGGGTGAGTGCTGGGAGGGGCCCTGCACAGCTGGGAGCCCAGAGTGACCCCCTGAGCCTCTCTGCTCCAACCATGGCCAGGAAATGTTACCCAAGGAAATAAAAAGCAGCACAGTGAGAATGCAGATCTGGGTGTAAATAGCCCTACTCATGTTAAATATTTGTATGGTCTCTGCAATAGAGAGTACAGCACCTCTGATCCTAAAACCAGCTTTTCCTGGGCAATAGGACAGGTAAGTCCCTGTTCTGCAGAGGTTTGCTGGGTAGACGAGATCTCAGGTGAAAGGTCTGGCTGAAATCCTTTCTGTCTGAAAGGAGGGAGGTCAGGTGTGTTCCTCCCTGAGCAAGGAGTGGGATTTTTCCCTCTCCTAAGTGCCCTCTGCAGTCCATGTCACAGAGCACAGTGCCAAGGCTTTCCCCACAGCCTGCAAACCCCAGGCTCTCTGACAATATCACAGTCAAATCTGCTTTTTCCCTGTGTGTTTGCACAGCTAAATGCACGGGCAGACCCTGCATTCCCTCCCAGTGTTTCTCTCCATGTTTCAGGTGATGAAAGCTCCCAGGATGAGCGTGGGGCTGCTGCCATCTTCACTGTGCAGATGGACGAGCACCTGCAGGGCAAGGCTGTGCAGCACCGCGAGGTGCAGGGCCACGAGTCCCCCACCTTCCTGGGCTACTTCAAATCTGGCATCAAATACAAGGTGGGTGACAACTGACCCGAGTCTGCAAGAAATGGCATCCTGCCCAATTCCCAGGAGAGTGAGAATTGCTTTTTTTCCAGTTGCTTAAAACCCATTCTCAGCCAGATGTTTTCAATGAGTTGGAACTGCACAGGGTGGAGAACAGCAGATCCCAGTGGGAGAGATTTGGCTGAATTAATAATACACAAGGAAAGCCCCAGAAATTTTTAGGAATCAAGGTTTTGTTTTTCTTCGAGGGGCAGAGGAAAGAGCAGTCCCAAGGCATCTGGAATGAATTTAAGAAGCAGCAAAGTTAATGGGAAACGCCTACCCAGGAGATTTGATTTCTCCCCACTTGCATAACAGTTTGACCTTGCAGTCTCTGTGCTTAGCCCACCCTCCCAGCATGTGCAATGTTTTGGTAGAGAAGATGAACAGTAGTGGGAGTTACTCCTCCCTGCCATCACAATAAAGTGGGATAGAAGTGAAAACATGCAGCCAAGCAGTTGTGTCTGTTAGGAATCCAAAGGCACAAGGAAAGTGATATCAAGTCACATGCTTGCAAAGTGCTCACATTTCCTCATGTCTGAGACTTTCCTGATCTTCCTGATTTGTTTATTTCCCACTCACTTGTTGTTACTTTCATTCATTTAAACTTGGTTGTGCTTTTTTTGAGGGTGACTGACACGAGTCCTGTTGCTTGCATTGATAAATAATTCTCTGTGTCTATCAGCAGAGAAAGGGAATCCTGAGCTTGGGATAATTTCTCGTAGACGTGTTATACACATGGGAATACACTCTTCCCCGCAGTCCTGATGTGAATCTTTGCTCCTGTTTTTCCCCCCAGGCTGGTGGTGTGGCTTCTGGCTTCAGGCATGTGGTTCCCAACGAGGTCACGGTGCAGAGGCTGCTGCAGGTCAAAGGCAGGAGAACAGTCCGGGCCACGGAGGTGCCTGTGAGCTGGGACAGCTTCAACACAGGGGACTGTTTCATCCTGGACCTGGGCAGTGTGAGTACCACATCAGGGACAGCTGTGGCAGAATTCAGGGCCAGGAGATGTCTGACACTTCACATAAGGTTTTTTCCCCCAACTCTGCTGAAGGCATCTCAGCGCTGAGCGTCCTGAAGCGCTGTCATTGTTCAGTCCCAGCTGAGCTGTGTCTCATCTAGAGAGGTGTTGTCATGCTCTGACACAACTTTCTCCTCTCCTCAGAACATTTTCCAATGGTGTGGCTCCAAGAGCAACCGCCAGGAGCGGCTGAAGGCCACGGTGCTGGCCAAGGGCATCCGTGACAACGAGCGCAACGGGCGCGCCAAGGTCTTCGTGTCAGAGGAGGGATCCGAGCGCGAGGAAATGCTCCAGGTGATTCCCTTTGTCTGTGCTGGAGTGGGAATGTGGTGTGTGGAAGAAAGGTGGGGTGGGTGGGCTGGGTGCTATAAACACACAGCTCAGTGCAGACCTGGTGCTCTGCCCTGCTGGGACATGAGAAGGAATTTGTATGATTGATCTGGAATTCTCTTCTGCTCATTCTCTTGAGTGGAGCACCTAGGAAGGAAGATCCTCCTGGACTGGCTGGTAATGATTTTTCTCTCTCTCACAGGTCCTGGGACCAAAGCCCAGTTTGCCAGAAGGAGCTTCTGATGAGACCAAAACCGACACAGCCAACAGGAAGCTGGCTAAGCTCTACAAGGTAATGAGGAGCCCTGACATAACTGATGTGAAATCAGATGGAGGTCCAATAGCAGAGGGGAGCTGAGCTGCTCTGAGTCCTACTCCTGCCTCACTCTGCTTCTTCACAAGTTTTGTGTATGAACCTTGGTTGCTTACACTGCATGTCCATGTACTTTCTGTTGCATTTGTCACCATTTATGACTGTAGTGAGACAGGATAGGACTTTCAGGAATTTCTGAGAGAAAGGTGGAGTGTGAAACAAATGAGTGAAAAAGGGAGTTTTCCTCTGTGCTGTCAGGCATTGTGTTAGGAAGGTGAGATGAAAGAACTAGAAACAGTGAGCCTGAGAAGCAGGACCTGCCCCTCTCTAACACCCACTTGATACAGGGAGGCTGTTCCCAGTTACCTGTATGCAATTTTTTTGCTTTAGAAGATATTTCCTTTGCACTGAGGATATTTGCCATTTTGGAGCAATCTCTGCTTGGTCCCAGCAGTATCTGCTTTGCTAGAAATACTTGAAATCTTCAGAGTAAATGTTATGTTTTTGCCATACTGTTGCTGTGTCAGAGGTATCCTGTTTGAAAACAATAGTGCCTGCAGCAGCCAGTGCATTCAAATGGATTTCCCTTCCCCTCCCTGAGTTCTGAACTATGGCCATGGAGCAGGAGGGAGCAGAGGGTGCCTTGTGTGACCTCTGTGTTGTGTTATCACAGGTCTCCAATGGGGCTGGGAACATGGCAGTGTCCCTGGTGGCAGATGAGAACCCCTTCTCCCAGGCAGCCCTGAGTACAGATGACTGCTTCATCCTGGACCACGGCACAGATGGAAAGATCTTTGTTTGGAAAGGTACCTGAGAGAACCAGGGAGAAAAGAATTAATATCATAAACAGCAGGGCAGTTGTTCTCTCTCAACCACCACAACAGGCAGGGAAGAGATCAAACAATGGTCATTTGTTATTTGGCATCATTTATCTGGAAGGCTGGGCCCTTCCACTTTTGCAAAAGATACCTGGGACATTTTCTTCTCTGGGTGAAAAACCCTGACCCCCTTTCTCTGTATTTTAATTAAAGGCAAAGGTGCCAACTCTGAAGAGAAGAAGGCAGCACTGAAAACAGCCTCAGAGTTCATTGACAAGATGGGCTATCCCAAACACACCCAGGTAAGGACCTGTGGCAGCCCCAAGCACTGGGGTCCCTTTTCTGCCACATGGGCCAGGGACTGCAGAGCATGGATGGCTCAGGTGGTGTGTCCCTGTCAGTCTTTCAAGTAGCTCCTGTTGTGGGAGATCTGCTCTGTTTTGGGACATTCTGCAGTGCTGCTCCTGGGCTATTTACCCCAGCACAGCTGGTAGTTAAACTTTCTTCCTCTCAGATACTCTTTTACCTTTTCCATGACCTCTTCTAAGAGTGAAAAAGAGGAGTAGATAAACCTGCTGTTCTTAGAGAGATGGCTCTAAATGCTCATTCCTTTCAGATCCAAGTCCTCCCTGAGAGTGGTGAGACACCTTTGTTCAAGCAATTCTTCAAGAACTGGCGAGACAGGGACCAGACAGAGGGGCTGGGGCAGCCTCACGTTTCTGGCCACGTTGCCAAGATTGAGCAGGTCCCTTTCGACGCTGCCACCCTGCACAGCTCCAAGGCCATGGCTGCCCAGCATGGCATGGAGGATGATGGCTCTGGCAAGAAGCAGGTCAGTGGTGCCACAATCCCTCGGGGAAGCTTTCCAAACTTTTCTTTGCTCCTTGATGGCATTGCTGCAAGAGCAGCAAGAAAAATGGAGGCCAGAGTGCAATTTCTGACACCAGAAATAGCAGGAGGGTCTTGAAAACTCTGCAGAAAAGTGAGGTTGATTCTGACTCTACTATTTCCCAGCACTGTGGACATGGCTTTATTCTTCCTCTTCCTCCCTGTTATTCTCCCTGTTGCCATTGCATGTGTGAATGTACCTGGGTTCGTGACTTTGAGCATAGAAGCAGGGGTGGAGTTGGGCTTGAACGGGCTGGGGGCTGTCCAGAAGCCCACAGCGGTCTCGGCCGAGGTTTGGCTGTTTAAAAACGCCTCGAAAAGCCTCAAAGCTCCGTTCGGGACCAGCCCCTGGAGCGGATGGGAATTGTCGCGTCAGGTCCCGGCAGAGGGCGCGGCAGCACCGCCAGCTCCGGGCTGCGGAATTTGGGGATAACGCGGGCCGGGAATGGGCTCGTTCTGCAGCGCCTCTGCTCCTCTCCCGCCAGATCTGGAGGATAGAAGGCTCCGAGAAGGTGCCGGTGGACCCCGCCACGTACGGGCAGTTCTACGGCGGGGACAGCTACATCATCCTGTACGATTACCAGCACGACGGGAAGCGGGGACAGATCATTTACACCTGGTACGGGACTTGTGGGGCAAGACAGGAAACGCTGGGGCTGCGTGGGGCTGCGAGTGCACTCGGAAAATCGATCACTGCTGGTTCCCGCTTTCAGAGGATCTTTGGGGGATAAAGTTTCACCCTGGATAACTTTCTCTTACAAACAAAACAATACCAAAGGGATGTTTAATTTTAAGTGGAACAATGGAGGGAATTATGTGAGAGTTTTTTTTTTTTTAATCAATTTCCCCTCCACCCCTGGTTATTACTCCCTTCTTTGGATCAAGCTCTGCTTATCTAGGAAAGTCCTGCTTATGTAGGAAATGTTCTTGTCTCCCCCTGTACTCGCTGTGCTACAATAGAGGATAAGGAATTTCTCCTTTGTGTTGAATGAAGTGCTGCAGGGATTCAGTAACGCAGGGTTTCCTTACCTCTTGATCTCTGTAAGGTGTATGTGTGTGTGTGGGGAAAGGCTGAGAATAAAGCTGGGATTTGGCCTTGTTCTCCAGGCAAGGCGCCGACTCCACGCAGGATGAGATTGCGACCTCTGCATTCCTCACAGTGCAGCTGGATGAGGAGCTGGGAGGCAGCCCCGTGCAGGTAAAGAGACCCAGCAGAAACCAGCCCCAACACTGGGGGAATAAAGATAATTTAATATATATTAAACACCTGGCCCAGCTGGGTGCTCTGTGAATATTCCAGCTCCAAGAGGGTTGTAAAAGCCATTTCTGGTTAGTCTTGTGCTCCTCAAAACTGACAGCAAGTTTCTTTTTTCTTCAGAAACGAGTAGTGCAAGGCAAGGAGCCCCCTCACCTGATGAGCATGTTTGGTGGAAAGCCCTTGGTTGTTTACAAGGGTGGAACCTCGAGGGAGGGAGGCCAGACTGCACCTGCGGCAACGCGGCTGTTCCAGGTGCGCTCCAGCACCTCCGGAGCCACCCGAGCAGTGGAGGTACGTGCAGGGAGGGTCAGCCTTGGTGCTCTACAGCCCATGATGGGAGCACGAGCCATGGAAGAGTTCAGTGTCCTCTATGGAAGAGGATCTTGGGCCAGGATACAGGTTCAGAGCTCCACTGCTCTGAGAGAAAATGCACACAAACACCTCTGGGCAACGACAAACGGGGAGATTAAATCCTGGAACTGCCCAAGTTTCCAGCTTCAAGAGGCCTGTCCTTATTGACACAGAGGAGTTGGTGTTAATGATTGAGCAGTGTTGGTAGGAGGGACTGCTCTGCCATGGGCTCCTCAGGGAGCTCCTAAACCTCCTGCCATAAGCACCAGAACTGGCACAATGACAGCCAGGCATTCCTGCTATAGTCCATGTGTACTGTAATCACACACTGAAACAGTTATTTACTCTTCCCATGTGGAAAATCTAACTCATCACTTGGATACAGGGAATGTACAACACATCCGACAGCCTTACACGCTCATATGGAAAATCTTGTTCGCAGTTTATTCAGCTGTAACTTCTGGTTTGATTTTGAAGTAACAGGCTCTGTGTAGAGGATGGTTACATCTGACACCTGCAGTGTTCCTTCTTTTCAGCTGGATCCTACAGCCAGTCAGCTGAACTCCAACGATGCCTTTGTCCTGAAAACTCCCTCTGCTGCCTACCTGTGGGTTGGCCAAGGAGCCAGCAACGCTGAGAAATCAGGAGCACAGGAGCTGCTGAAGATCCTGGGAGCTCGCCCAGTACAGGTTGCTGAGGGCAAAGAGCCAGGTGAGGGGGTCACAGTGGAGTCTGCCATCATTTCTGTGTAGCTGCACATCCTCAACAATTATTTCATGGATAATTTGTCTCCCAGAACAAGATGTGGACATGGGCAAGAGGGGCTTCTCTGGGGTATTTTCATTGTTTAACAGTGCTCTCATGTATGTCTGCAGCCCATTGGGACTTTCTGACCCAGAGGAATGCTCCAAGTCCTGCCCAAACCATAACCCTGGTGTGGGTTGCATGGAGAGGAAAAGCATCAGCCTCTGTTTCTGTTTTCCAGACAATTTCTGGGCAGCCTTGGGTGGCAAAGCTCCGTACCGCACCTCGCCCCGCCTCAAGGACAAGAAGATGGACACGCACCCCCCGCGTCTCTTCGCGTGCTCCAACAAGAGCGGGCGCTTCACCGTGAGTGTCTGGGGGAGTCATTCAGCATCCACCTGGCAGGCCTGGGAGGAGCTCAGGCTTGCTCGGAGTCCCCTCACCAGCAGTTACATCTGATCACTCTTGGTGTGGTTTGTCCTGTACAGATAAAGCGATGCTTAAAGCCTGTGCTCATCTTAACCCTCTGTTTTGCAGATTGAAGAAGTTCCAGGAGATCTGACTCAGGACGACCTTGCCACAGATGATGTGATGCTCCTGGACACGTGGGATCAGGTGTGTCACATTTACAGGGGGACAAGAGGAGCAAGGAATAGGCACAGGTTGGCTCTAGATCAAGACCTGAACCAAAACAGCCAGAGGTGCTGTTGTATTACAGATTCAGCACACATCAGCCATAAGGCAACTCAGAGACTAATTTTGATGTTTTATGGAAAAATGTTCAGACATCTGCTGCTTTACCCTGATATTAAGCTAGTGTAGAATTTGTTCAAAGGTCTACAATTCATGTGGATAAAATGCAGGCAAAAAACTTCCCATTACTGACCAATAGAGCTTTGGTCATGTTGGTCAACAACCCAGGCACACCAACATGAGGATTTTCTGGTTTGTGTCACTTCATCTAAATTATCCCTTCATAAAGAGAATGATTGTTGAAGTAATTAATATTTTTATCTTTAGGTCTTTGTATGGATTGGGAAAGATGCCCAAGAAGAAGAAAAGACCGAGGCACTGAAGTCTGGTAATGTCACATTTTCCTCTCTGAACTATCCCTTTCTCATTTGTCCACTGTGTGATCATGACTCACGCAATTTATCTTCTGACAGGCATAGATAATAACCGTAGGGTGCAAACTTTGAGTGGGTATTTTTGTTCAAATGGCCAGTGTGAAGCTGCCCCTCTGGCAGCCACTTAGCCCCAGTTGAGCTGCTGCTGTGCAGGCCTGGTGCTCAGTGAGATGCCCTCCCTGTGTCCCCAGCCAAGCGCTACATTGACACAGACCCCTCCACGCGGGACAAGAGGACCCCGGTGACCATTGTCAAGCAGGGCTTCGAGCCCCCCACCTTCTCTGGCTGGTTCCTGGGCTGGGAGGATGACTACTGGGCTGTGGATCCCCTGCAGAGAGCAATGGCTGATGTGGATGTGTGAGCAATGTTTGGAACAGAGCAAGTGCAGTGCCTTCAATGCCTTCAAAGAGCTCCTTCCTCCTGCAGGATGTATGTTAACGAGGGAATGATGTTAATAGCCAATTAGCTGTGCAATAATTTCCGAAAACAATCATGACCAGTCATTGACCCTACTCCTTGCTTTGATTATATTTAATACAATAAAGCTTGTATGAAATATGGGAAGAACAGAGATGGTGGGGTTTGTTACAAAGAAGAAAACATTAAAGCAGCTGTGGATCCCATGTTTGAACACACTTTAGAAACCAAAACCTTCTTTGTGCCATCTTTTGTGCATGGACTTTTTACTAAAATGTTACAGAGATTATTTTGAGGAGTTTGGGACTGCTTTGCTTTCCCCTCTTCAGAATTATATGCATTTGAGACCCTGATAAACGGTATTTTACTCTTTCAGAAACTCACTCATTAGTAAACAGCATGTTTATTATTCAAGATGAGAGCAAAAAGCATCTTGTGGTATCAACAAGAATTCACAGGTGGCACCTGCAGCAGGAGCAGCGGGAGTTACAGAGTGACTCATCTTCCCTAAGGATTAACTTGGAGCTGTGCAGTTGCTCTGTTTCCCACTCCAAGTGCCTGAGCACAGCAATGCTAATTATTCCAGCTTTGTTAACTGATTCTCCTGCTCTCAGCCTGAAGTAAAGCTCAGCTTACATGAGCTGCCACCTTGACAAACACAAAGTTTATTCCTTTGGTGATGCAGAGGAAAACCTGCCCAACAGACAGGCAGAAAAGCAACAGCACTTGGGCATCTCCTGCCAGTGACAAAGGCACAGCGTGTCGAGGCACAGGTACCCAGGCCTAAAACACCTGTAAATACAGAGCTGATTGGAGCAGAAAGGGCATAAGAAACAACATGGAGTAATGCTGGCCAGTGGGAGAAGGGCACTTACATCACTGATCTTGGGGTTTCAGCTCCATTGCCACGTCCCAGAATTTAAAGATGTCAGACTCAGTGCTGGTGGCAGCCTGACGAGCCTTCCCCATGCAGCTTCCAAATCTTCTCCTATTTTTCTGTACTACAGAGGTACAAAACAAGAAGTTTAACAGCTTGGGTTATGTGAACTGAGGCTCAGCTGCTTTGGGGATGAAGTATAAGCCCTTATTGACACAACAACCACTCCAGGTCTGCACAGAGCAGCACCAACAGGTAAAGCACCAGTGCAGCACCTTCTGTTAAACACCACTCCTCCCTGCTAGTTACAGACGTGTCATTTCCTAGAGAAGTAAGGTTTAGGTCTGGATAAAATGCACCACTTCGGTTTTTAAAATATATTTGTAGGACAAACAGATACAGGCAGAGCCTTTTCAGTGCTTTAAAGCAGTGTAACTCTGTGCAGACACAGCCCCATAACAAACAGCAGCCCATCAGCGACCACAAGCACGTTGTATCCATAACTACGGCATGTTTGTGCCATTCCTGGGTGGCAGGAAGACAGAAGGTTCCACTAGCAACTGTTTCTCATCAATGGGGACTGATGAGAGCACGAGGCTGATTTTCAGGAGTCCCCAGGACATTATTCCACTTCCCTTGAAGGGCTACAGACCCATTTTGTAGAAGGAATAATTCCAAATGTTGGATCACCTCTACCACAAGTGGTTTTCCATTCTGTTTGAAAAGGAGGTTTTGGATTAGGTGTCCCATCCAGGACAATATGGATAAGGCTTTTTCAAGATCACAACCTGCTTGTGCTCCTTCTGAGAGGTTTTCAACTTCAAATACTGCGATTGCCCACATTCACAAACATTACATACAAGTTCTATAACACACTCAGTAAAACAAAAAGGTTCCTCAGCAAACCCACTTTTCTAACACTGCCACAAGCTACACTACACAGGGAATTCAGTGCCGCAAACATGGGCTGACCCCAGCTCGCCCCTCCCCGAGCCTCTACTCCTTCACACCTAGGAGGCCCTGCAGGATGTTTATGGGCAGGGGGAAGACGATGGTGGAATTCTTCTCGGCAGCGATGGTGGTCAGGGTCTGCAGGTACCGGAGCTGGAGAGCAGCAGGAGACTCTGTGATCACCATGGACGCCTCCTTCAGCGCCCGGGACGCGTTCATCTCCCCCTCGGCCGCGATCACCTGGGAAGGCACAACCAGAGAGCCTGAACTCATCCTGCACAGGAGAATCCACAGGTGATTTCAGCCCTGGGCAGGCACCACAGCCACTGCCCAGCACCCTGGGAAGTGACCTGCTCCGGGCACCTGCTTTCACCAGGCACAAGCCACTCCTGTTTGCTCTCCAGGCCCCAGTGCCTGGTGTCCTCCCATCCAGAATGCAGGATCACAAAAGCTGGCATCAGGTCTTGAGAATGCAATGCAAGCATTTATTCTATCTTCAAAAGCTTTTATGCTTCTCAAAACCAGAGGCACTCCCCACAGATAGCTGAAAATACTTTCTCTCTCAAGCGGTACTTTTTTGTATCTACAAGGCCTTGAAAGGGAATGGTGTATTTCTAACTTGGGAAAAACCAAATCCAGCCCCCAGGCTGATGTCCTTACCTTGGCTCTCGCCTCCCGGGCAGCCTCTGCTTCTGCAGCCATGGCTCTCTGCAGCTGGACAGGCAACTTCACATCCTTGATCTCCACACGTTCCACCTTAATGCCCCAATTGTCTGTTGCCTCATCAAGGGTGACCTACAGAAGGCAGGACAGGTAAGTGAAACCTCACATCTGGCTTAAACTAATTTCCAAATTTGAAAAATGACCAATAAAACAAACGAATTCTCTTCAAATTTTCAGGGCTTTAGTATTTGTAGTATGATTTGATAGCTATAAAAGCACAATTGTTTTAAACTTACAAAACCCCCCTGAGCTTGATTAATGTATTGAAGGAATTCTGTGGCAGTTTCCTTCAACAGTGAAGGATCCAGGGATGCCCTCCTCTCCTGTATCCCTTGTTCCCACGTGCTAGCCCTACTGGCCCTTAGTGCTTTAGTCCCTCATTCTTATTTTACAGAGTGCCCTCTCAAGAGATCTTGTCAGGCCTTTGCTTACAGCTCCAAATCACAACTTATCACTTAGAGATAAAATAAATCCACACCTTTAAGTTATCCATGGGATTGCTGCTTAACCTGCTGTTTGATGGATTGCTCCAAGCTGCTCATACCTGCATGCTGTGTGCAATTTCCTCACGGTCAGAGAGGATCTCAGAGAGGCTTTTGGTGCCCAGGACATTCCTCAGGGTGGTCTGTGCCAGGAGCCTGGTGGCCGAGTCAGCATTGGTGATGTTTGCCACGGCCAGGGTGGCGTTCTGCACTCTGTAATAAACCACTCCATCCACATTGATTGTCACTGAGTCCTTGGTCAGGATCTGAAAAGCAGTGGGGAAAGTACAGAATATTCCATAAATACAAGGTTAATTATTATGAAAATCACATATTTGTTTTACTGCACCAAGTCCTGGTTTCCCACTGTCTTGAAAATGAAAGTCCTTATACACATATGCTGCATGTAAACATGTCCCAGGGGTCACAAACCTCCCAGTACAGCTCTGCAAAGCTAAGGGATTAGGAACTTCTCAGTGAAAAGTACATTCCATTGGCTCTGCCCTTATGTTATTTTTAACCCACTTCCTCAAATTCACAGAGGGATCTGCAAGTCATACCAGTGACAGGAAAAAGAGAAAAGGCAGAAATTATTTACTCTGAAATTCATCTTCTCCTGGGAAGGTTTAACCAGTGAATTTGGCAAGGAATCACACCCAGGCAGGTCCCCGTGCTGCCTTCCAGTGAGGTTACACCAGTGTGAGGCAGCCTGTGGGGACTGTGCTGCACAATTGCAGCTTCCTGGGACAGGAGGGTGCTGAGCACATGGGAGCTCAGAGAACCAGGGCCATACCCAGAACTGCCCTCATTCCATGGTACACAATTACCTTCAAGATTTACCTGCTCTGTCCCTTCCCAAACGACCTCTTTTAGCAGGCTTTTCATAACACAAAAGCTAAAGAACGAGTAGCGTGCACAGAAATCATGTTGAACAAATAAAAATGGATTTCTGCCTCTGTGTAAGGAACACAAGCAAACCTAAATCCATAAGCGTAATTTAATCAAGTCAAAAGAAAAACTGGATTACTGATGACCTCACTAATGGTACATCAGCAGCTGCAAGCACATTCTGCCTGCCAGTGATTAGGTTTCTCCCAATTACCCTTTAGAGGGTACCAGGACAGCTGCCATTTGTCTCAATCTACAACTAACCATGAGCAACAAACCCATGAGCAGATGTGACAGGAAACAGATGCACAACACAGGTTGCATGGAGCATCTCTGTCTCCCAAAATGCACTTGGTACATGAGTGATACAGTTATAACCATCAGGATACAACTGTTCACTGAATTATTTTTAGAGGGAGGGTTGGGTTTTATTCTTTTGTTATCCATGGAGTTGGCAGCACTGAGTTCAGCTGCCTTAATGCTCCTGAGACATTGTGTTACAAAGTTAGGATGTCCAAGGAAAATCAGACTAGAAATTAAAGTCATTTTTTTAGGACAGGCCATGAGTGGCAGCACCCTCATCGTGGTTCTGTGCATGCAGGACACAGGAGCCACGTCCACACAAACCCAGTAAAGGGAGCTGACCACTCATTCCTCCAGCTGCTATAAATAGCATTTGATGTATATTCCAATTCCATCCCCTTACTCCAGCCAGTTTATACATGTAGATAAATTGGCACAGGACAAATCCCTGCTGTGCCTGGAAATCTTCCAGATTTCACAGAAGCAATTAGGGAATGTTGTATGAAGCCCAGCAGCCTTCGTTCCAAACCCCTCCCATTCCAGCTCTCAGGCAGTATTCAATTATCTCATTTGGTCCTCAGAGCATCATCTGTTTGCTTTCAGTGCTCTTCCCTTACTGGGTGACATTTCTAAGGGATATATGTATTCCTCACAATACATTGCACCTGCACAAGGAATCTGTATTCAAACTGCACCTTACCCAATACTGAGAGGGGAGAAGGAAAAGCAAAGTGCACAAAATTCTGCAAGTACTGTAGTAGGTGCAAAGGCAAATGCAAACTCACCTCCTGAGGAGGGATATCAAAAGAGATGGTTCTCATATCAACTTTGATGAAGCTGTCTGTGCAAGGCAGGACAAAAAACAAACCTGTGCCAAAAAAATCCATTCAAGATGTGAAAATGGGTCATTAGAGCAGACAAAACTTGTTACTGCAATAAGCTGAAATCCAACTGTTGTGGCTGTGCAGCTCTTTGTGAGGAGCTCAGCAGTACAACACTTGTTAGTGGCTTCCAAACCAAGGTAAGATTTTCAAAAATGCAGGCTGAGAAACTCCAATTTATCAAGGTATCACTTACTTAGAGATTTTTAACACTGGGAAATAAAGCAGTCCCACAACTCTTAACAGCTACTTTTAAAAATGTTCCCCACATAGTTACTTGTGGGGCCTAATCCTCGCAAGCATCAACCTCTTGCCTTCTGTTCTGGTGGCTCACTGAGATTCTCCAGCTTTACAGCAATGTGGAACATTGCAAAGTCTGGGTGAAAATAAAGGAAGAAGCCATTGCCCCCTTCTGTCACTTTGAGCAGTAAGAACAACAGCTGAAAGTAATATTCTTGCAGATCTCAGAGTTTCTAATATACACAGGCAACTTGTCAAAACTATCAAATACTCTACTGGCTTTTGTTACTTCTGAAGGACAACAAGGCTTTCAGACTCATTGGGTTTTACTGATACATCAAACTTCTTTTTTCAAATAACCCATTTGAAAACTCCCTTTACATTTAGTGCTTTTGATTCTGCCTGCAGATCATACATTAACAAAGGAGAGCTGGGTAAAATCAAGTTTGCTGGCTTCTCAACCCAGAGTATGAATCAGAACATTATGAGCTTGAAGAGACCCACGAGGCTCATAAAGTCCAATTCTGTTGTAACACATCCTCTTACTGGAAGTAACAGAATTCTTGAGAAATCCATTTGCCACTTTACTGCAATGTCTCTACAGCATTATTGTTTTGCTGATGACTAATTGGGACAAATTGCTCTCCAGGACATACCTGGTCCCTTTGCTCCCCCTTTCAGGATACGTCCAAGTCTGAAGATGATGGCTCGCTCGTACTCCTTGATAATCTGGAACAGATTGTTGGATGTCACACACGGGTTTCCAAAAGTCACGTGATGGATTCCAAATTATGCACACACGAGGCTAGGACAGTCTGTTTGTGTCTCAAATTTAATACACATTTCTCTACTGGCTGCTTTTGAGAATTTTAGCCTAAATTTTATTGTCAAAAAGCAAAGAGTGAAAGGAAAAAATCAGGACAATTGTCCACAAGAAATACTCCTCAGACTCTCAACAGGATGGCGCCTGGGCAGGCCGAGCCACCAGCATGAGGAGTATCCTGGCAACAACACAACAAAGTGCAGCATTTGTGACCCAGCAGGAATTTTTCCAGCTCCAATTCTGATGCCACATCAGCCAAGCCAGGAGGAAATAACTCCTCCTGCCTGCAAAGTGCAAACATCAACTTCAGAGTGATCACAGACAACACCGTGTCTTCAAATGTGTCACACGCAGCCACATCTATGGACATAATTACAGATTTCTATTACATCTACATAATTACAGATTTCTATTTACATACTTCATATTTAGATGTGTGATATACAGGGAGAGATCTCCTTAAAACATCAAATATCAGTTCTCTAAGAGTAGTTATGGGTTCTTGCAATTATTCTGATCCTTCAAATGAGTTTATTTACTAATGACAACTGGGCAGACATAGTAAAGACGTCAATGCAGGAATTATTTTGACCTAATATTGCAATACCACTTTTATTTTTGGTTTGAAGATGAATGCCCTGAAGTGCTGGGGTCTGCTATCTACTGTCTGCTATAGCTCAAGAAAGAACAGAATTGGATTAATTTGTGTTTAGAACAAGAAAATGCAATTAAGAACAATAATAGCCACTCTGCATTGCTTAAAGTTTTAATCCAACTTAGCAGTGAACGATTTTACCTTTATGCACATCCATATTGATACAGGAAATGTCAGAACAGTGAAAAGAAGTGAGGTGATCACCAGGATCCATCCACACACACCGAGGCCAGTATCAGCATCATCTACAAAAGAGCAGAAATTTTCTCTTTTTTAAACCCAAGAGTGCCTATTAAAGTGCCTAAATTGGATATTTATTTTGAATATTCCTTGAAATAAGTCACTGTTAGCACTACTCCGCTGGCCAAATGCATTAGGTTTAGATCAGAAGTCAAATGAAAAGACAAATTCTGCTTTGATTTTCACCGGTCTTTAAGTTGTGCAAGATAGCTGAGGGCAGAATGCTGCCCAAGTAGCATTTATGGACAAGTGCACCAACATTTAAGTTTCAATTCTCCAATGTCCTTCTCTCCCCAGGTTTTTCTAGCAGAGTGACTCTCAGGCAGCAGTGGGAATTGTGTTCCTTTGTTTTCTGAGGAGTCAGAGGAACCTCATGTAAGGAGTAAAACACAAATACCCCACAGCCTGCCAGCTTTGGGACAGCACTGCTGGAACTTGGGTTCTGTTCCAGCTGTCACTGGTGCAGATCTAAGGAAACCACAATTCTCAGACCTGCTGGATCTGAGATGGATGAGGTACAAGCTTAGCTGGATGTGAAATAAAGCCTCCATAAAGAATTTCTTGGCTAGAAACTCCTCACGCCTTATTTCTCTGTCAGGAAAAGACACCAGCTGAAGGTAACCCTGGAATCAAATAACGAGCTGGTGGTTTCAAAAGCCATCCAGTCAAAGCCACGACAAAATGTGGGCTGGGAGGCATTCCCAGAGCTACAGGAAGTTTCTTATCCTGCCAGCTAAGACTCCTAACGGGCTGCCAGGAGCCTGCTGCCAAGCAGGGATGTCCCAGGGTGACACTCAGCACTCAAAAACATCACCCTCCTAACTCTGGAGATTCAGAACTTCATGTAGAAGGCACACCTCAAATGATGGCAAATTTCAAGACTGAGCAAAGAAGATGCTTTATCTAACACCAATGTGGTGTTTTTTCACAATACAAGAAGGGAGAGAGATGCTGTCTCGTGGAAAACTCTGTGAGGTACAAGAAACATGCCTGGCACTTGTGAGGTGAGCTAGTTCTGAGCCATCTCAGCACTGGGATAACTTCCTCAAGAGGCAATTCTTGCCTGATTTCTCAGTGGGGCTCACTGACACTGCATCCTATGAGCAGCCAGCTCAAAGCACTCAGCTGGGACTGACAGAGGTGGTGCAGGGGGAGGTGCAGCTCCTGGAGGTGATCCCCATCCCTGCCCACCCCACAGGCTGAAAGCAAACCCTGCACTAAGTGATGGCTGACACTATCCCTAAACCTGCCACTGGAATTTTCTTCTGAGCTAAAATGCAGGCAAGCCCACACCCTGGATTTATAGCCTGCTGTGGTGGGCAAATTTAAGTAGGCAATAAAAAAATGCAAATATTCTTGAGCAACCTCTTCAAGAAATAAACCACTAGGAGAAAGACTATTAAAAAATAAAAAAAAACCCCTTAATTGAATCAGCCTTCAATGCCTTTAAGGCTGACTGGAACAGTCACCATTACTTTAGCAAGAAATTATCACTTGGACCATCAAACTGTATTAAGAATTTATAATCCATACTTAGTGCTGCAGGCTAAGATGGAAGGCAAAGTTCTTGTTACAGCTTGAGATGTGGCACATGGTTCATTCGTGATTTATTTCCTTCTGCAAATTCTCCACAATCCAAACAAGCACACCACCATCAAACAGCCAAAATGTGCCCTGACTGAAAACAAACCACCAGTTTCAAAGTGAACTAGATGTCTTCACAGATCAGAGCATTTCACACGGGAAATACCCCAAATTACGACATCCAATAACCAAAACTACGTCTAATGCCACTTACTCCACATCTTATAGTGATCACATGAGAGCTGCAGAAGCAACGACCTCAGCAGCGTGTTTGGGAAAGGCTTGCAGAGACAAGATTGCCACTGACACGACCATGGTGAGGTATTAATAACTAACATAGTTACACATGAAATGCAGATCCCCTCCAAGGATACCAGAACCAGCATGTGCTATTGGGCATGAGGCCCAAAGAAATCCAGTTATTTATACAACAACTCAAATTACCCAGCCAAAGGCTTCATACACAAAGCCATCTTATAAATACATTTCCTTCTCCAGTTGCAAATGAGAAAATCGCAAAATAAATCAGGGCTTTTCCGTTGCCTGTTTCTGAACAATGGAAGTAACAGGAAAACATTCCAGCTTCCAAGGAGTGAAACTGTCAGTTGTGCTATCTCAGTGCACCTCCAAAAAGCCCTGAGCCACATCACACACCAGCACCTCCTAACTGGAAGGTTAGGAGGAAAGCCATCTCAATAACAATACTAAGAAGTAAAAATTCAGTGTAAGTCATTGCCCTGCCTGAGGACTTCTACCACTTCCTCCAGTCACACCTAGACAGGATTTGGCTGCGGTGAAAAGCCACAGTAGTGTCAAAAAACAATCTCTAAATTCTCCTTGTTCTCATTTACTAGTGCAGTGCCCCAGGGGTTACTTCTGTTTACTCTTCTTGTCATTATTTACATAGTTTTCCCCTTAGCGATCCGGGTCACTGTACAGGAAAGGAAACCACGCACTACAGAAACCCACCCGAGTTACGCCACCGGGGTGGTTCATGGTGATGCTCCGGCACGTTCCCGAGGGCGGAGTGAGGACACGCGGCAACCACCACCACGGTACCCGAAGGGCCAGCGGGGTCAGCCCCGCGTTATCCAGGGCTGGGAGCTCAGCATCCCCCGTTAACCGGGGCTGGGAGCTCAGCATCCCCCGTTAACCGGGGCTGGGAGCTCAGCATCCCCCGTCAGCCGGGGCTGGGAGCTCAGCATCCCCCGTTAACCGAAGCTCGGAGCTCAGCATCCCCCGTCAGCCGGGGCAGTGGGTTCAGCATTCGCCGTTAACCAGGGCTGGGGCTCGACATCGCCCGTTATCCAGGGCTGAGACTCAGCATCGCCCGTTAACCGGTGCTGGGGGCTCAGCATCCCCTGTTAGCCGGGGCTGGGGGCTCAGCATCGGCCGTTAACCGGGGCTGGGACTCAGCATGGCC
Organism: Brachypodius melanocephalos; assembly: GCA_013398615.1. Taxonomy (NCBI): domain Eukaryota; kingdom Metazoa; phylum Chordata; class Aves; order Passeriformes; family Pycnonotidae; genus Brachypodius; species Brachypodius melanocephalos. The sequence goes on along the minus strand of VZSR01000598.1, from coordinate 1,918,172 downwards.
CGTTAGCCGGTGCTGGGGGCTCGACATTCCCCATTAGCCGGGGTTGGGGTCGCTCCGGGGCCGCCGGTGACCCCTCGGCAACCGGGGCTGAGAGGAGCAGAGGCTGCCCGGGAAGGGAAGCACGACGGCTCCCCGCTCCTCCCGCGGGCTTAACTTTGCTGAAGCATCTTCAAACTTTCCTCTGCGACTAAATAAAGCACTAATGAAGACCGAATGGAAAAAGCAGAGAGAGAGAGAGACGAAGGCGCCCCGCGCCCCGAGCGGCCGTTGCGGGGCCGTTTGGTGACACCCCCTGCCCGCTCCCCCTGCGGCCGTTACCTGGCGGCCGCCGGGGCTTGTGAGGACCCCCCGCTTCGGGGTCTGCCATGGTCACCGAGTCCCCTCCGAGCCGCCTGGGAGTCCGTCCCGCGTCCCCTCAGAGCCGCTTCGGAGTCCGTCCCCCGTCCGCGTCCCCTCGGAGCCGCCTCTGCACCGCCCCGTCACCGCCGTCACCGCCGTCCCCTCGGAGCTCCCTCAGCGCAGCGGCCACGCGCCCGCCCCGCCCCGCCCCGCGAGCCCCGGGCGTGGCCGCGCGCGCTCGCCCCCGCCGCCAGGGGGCGCCACCGCCGCTGAGGGCGTGAGGGAGCGGCCATGGAGGGATCCCCGTCAGCACCGCCCGGCTCCGGGACAGCGGAGAAAAAAGCGGCTGGAGGGCGGCGAGAGCAGCGGGGAAGGCAGGGAAGGCAGGAGGAGAAGGCATGGAGTGAAGGAATGGCCCGGCGGGCAGCCATCGCCTGATGTGAGTGAGCCCCGAGCATCCGCTCCCGACGGGAGCAGCGAGGAAAGTTCCAGCTGCCCCGGCCTCGTGTGTGGTGTAATGTGAGAATCGAACAACTGTTGCGTGAGGTTTTATTGCTTCTCTTCCCCACGCTCTCTTCCCCTCACGTTGATTGGGATCTTTCATCCCTTTTGGAAGAGGCCACAGTAATGATTTCTGCTGCTTTCTTACAAGGTCCATCCACAAAGTCTGTGCAGAAGCACATTATACACACATAGGCATTGCACATCAGATTGTAAAGATTGTTAAATTTGATAGGAGTTCCAAAGTTGAATTCTATATTAGTGTGAATTATTAGGTCTATAAATAATTCCTGGCTATTCTTTACCCTTTATTTCTCTATGGGATATTGGTAATTAGTGGGCATGTGCAAACATGCATCTATCATGTTACACTGTGTACTGACAGAGTGCAATTGCTGCTTCTTCATAAAACACATCACAGCCTATGAACAAAAATGGTATTAGACCATTAAAATAGAGAGATTTCTTTCCAGTGTTGATGTTATTCTGCGTTAAACTCTTCCTTGGAAGAGCCTAATTGGACAGCTTGAATCTCGCTGTCCATTACTTACCAGAGGAGCAAAGATTTTGGTTTGGTAGCACAATTGGTTGAGGCATGAGGTAGGAGTGGAGCTGAATGCTAAATGTAGTCGTGGTTCTTGATCTCTCCAAGGGACAAGAACAGCACTGGAGAAGGGCCAACACTTTCTCCAGTGAGTGTAAGACCCCTCACGAACACTCTCCCTATTGCTGCTGTGAACTCCTCCTTGCCACACTTGTGCCAGTTGATTTCAGACTGATCCAGATGAGCGGTACATGAAACTAAAGACTAAACCGGTCTCGAGATCCCCAAGTGACCGTTTAAAGTTCCTTCTGTCCATTATCTTTACTCACATGTTTGTTATTAATACATTTACAAGTGCTGACACCTGCTGTTTTCATATCAGTAATTCCTCAACCTTTTTGTGCTGTTGTCTGCAATTTTGTGAGTTTACCTATGCTCTGTACCTAACACATGGGGCTAATTTTTCACATAGGTGAGAGGAAGGGACAACCTGTGACCTGTCCAAAGGAGAACTGGTAAATAATCGCTCTATGTTCACGCTGTCACCTGCACGCAGCTCACAAATGCCACGGAGAAACTTAAAATGCAATGTGGTATTTGACCTTGGGTTGGAAATATCACAGTGCTGTATCTGAATGAGAATCCGTGAGATTCCACGGGCTGGTTGACCTTAGGATCTGCTGGCAAATAGGCTGGTTTAGAGCACATCAGCATCCATGAGGAAGGAAGGATGTGCTGGAAATGGGAGGGACAGGCTCTGTGGAAACAGTAGATAAGCTGTGAGGAGCCCCCGCCATCCACAGCAAATCTGGCACTAGAAAAATCTGAGTTGATGCCAATAATAAGATAATGGTTCTATGATTCCATAGGTGATTTGAAAATTTATACAAATTGCTCATTAAAAGATGTACAGCATGGGTTTGCCTTGTTTGAGCAGGGAAGAGGAATCACCTCTTCATTCCCCCTCTCTAAAGTAAAAAATAAGCAGTTAAGTCCTTTCTCCTCCACAAGCTGGGAACATTAATTCAGCAATATCTCAGCAGCACGCTGTGTACTGACGTACAAATTTATGTTTTGCTTAAAGAAGAGGAAGCTTCTCTCTAATTTTAGATGGGCCTGCATTCCATTAATTTTATTCTTTGGCTGTTTGCCAGGGAAGCTGGACAAGCCCCTGGGTGGGGTGGGCAAGGACAGGGCTGCCCTGTGGGGCATTGCTGCCATCTGCTGCCGTCGGGGTGCTCTTCCACAGGGCATTTCTAGGACACTGACCAGCGCCAGAGCTTCCCTTCCACTTCCTCTTCTCTTTTCCCTTCCCCTCTCCTCTCCTGTGCTGAATAATAACGTGGGAATATCCTCTCTCCTAATTTTTGGTTCAAAACCTAAAGGAAATAAAAACCTTGGACTTGCATATTGATTTATTAATCTCTAGGTCTTATGAAGACGATCATTTCACTGGATTTTGAATATCTTATTTCCATAAGTCAGTGTCATTTCAAATATGGGAGTTCTGGCGGCAGGAGCTCCTTGGTACTGCTGTGTAGTGAAGCCTGGTTTATTTAACCTTTCCTTGAATTCCAGTGTCTCTGGCTGTCAGTTAATTAGAAGGAGGATTTGTGTGAGGTGTATCAGCAGAAGGCAGTGCTCTACACTCAGGATATTTATTCAGCAGATGTGCTTTTTCAATGGGATTTTTCTGTAGTGAACCAAGCTGCCGTTAGATGTCAGCAGGATATTGAGCACAGCCTCTGCTGGCAGTGTTTGAAACTTGAATACTGAATGTATTGAGTGTGGAATATTCAGTTTCAGAATTATGTTTGGAGCTGGCTTATTACACTACATTTTATGTGAAACCTCAGTTTTACTCATGCTCTTCTAAACACATGAAGTGCTGTGTGCTGTGAGGTTCCCACAGGGATTACCCATGGCAGTTTGGTAGTGAGGTGTGGTGCTGTGCCTTACTTCAGTGTGTTTTTCCCAGTTTACAGTACATTTTAAGCAACTCTTACAATTGTCTTCCATTGCTGTTTGCCATTCCCAGTTTTGAAGGGTGCATTTAAGTGTCAGGACATCTACTGGGTTATTCCTACATACGTGTTTAAATATTTTGTTGAATTTTTAATTCTCTGGAGAACTTTTTTCCCTTTCCTTATACATTTGCAGTAGGTCTGCCTCCATATATTTTGACTTGAATCTTAAAAGCACTGCTTTGAATCAGTTTCCCCTAAAGCATCTAAAAGTAATCAAACCCAGAATGCAAGTTCCACAAACATTTCCCACACTATAACAGCCTGCATTTCATTTTGTTGCCTATTTTTATATCATGGGACTGTTTGTTTTCAGTGGAAATAGAGTATGTATATGTTGGATAATGATCCCAAAATAGGAATGTCCTAAAATCAGGTTTCTTTAAACAGAGTCATTTCTCCCACATTAAAAGATTCATAGTTTAAAATAGCTTTGAGTCTGGGAGGTTCATTATTTTTGTGTTGTTTACCCTTAGAGAATCCATATGGAAGATCATTCAGAGCAAAGCTCATCCTGAGGGAATCCCGAGGTTTGGGGTTGCTGTACATGGATTTAACAGGAGAAAGCAGGGGTCACAGCCTCCCCTGTGGGGTGCCACTGCTGGGGGCATTTGAGCTTTGAAATAAATCATTGTGCAAAATAATCTGCATATTTTTTCCTGACTTAGGATACTTTCATTATTACAAATACCAAGAAAGTCTGGTCAAATTTTCAGCAAATACTTTTACTGTCAAACTATCTATGAGTATTACAAGTATTTTAGAAATCTAGGAAATTCTACACAACTAACTCCTTTGAGTTCTCCCATTCATCCTGTTAAGGGATATTCAGGTCCACAAATACAAATCAAAGTCAAATTAAACTGTCCTTGTTGGTGGTATTTGCTTACAGAGAATATTTTGGAGATAATTTTTGTTTTCTGAAGTGTTTCTTATGGTTCAGTGAGGCAGAGGACTGACTTTTCAAGACTTTTAGCAGCCTAAGAGCTCCTCCAGCCCTGGAGCTGGTTTGGGGGAGAGGAAAAGAAGAGAAGGGGATGTAGAAGTTGCAAATTTCCCAGAGCTCTGCAGTTTCTCAAAGGAGAAACCTTCCTCCCGTTTCCTATGCTGGTCATGTGCACAGAGCCTTTACTTGTCATTTCTGGGCTTAACCAGGATCTGTCTGGGCAGCCAGGGCTCTTTCTGATTTTTCAATATAATGATTTCTTTACTTCTGTAGGTTTAGCAAAAGAGAAATTTTGTGTCTGACAAAACAGAGAAAGCCTGAGGTAACACACACAAACCAAGCAAATGTGCTAGAACAAGTCAGAGTCATCAAGGTGCCTCAAAGCAGCAGTGGAACGTCACTTTGCTATTCCAGAAAGCTGGGCTCAGAAGGAATCCTCCTGCATATGTCACCAAAATTACGAGTTTGTCTCACACTTAGATAGCCTGGGGGGTTTAGCACTTGTAACTGCTCCATCCTTGGAATTAAGGAGCAGAGCTGCATTCCAGAACACTGGCATGCTTGAAAGATTTAGTTGCAGAGTAAGAGATTATGTTCCTGAAAAAAAACAAGATACTGAAGGGCTGTACATTTCACTGTGTGTATTTAATAGTTCTGTATTTTAAATCAGAATAACTGTGAGACACTGAAAGCAGCTCTGGACAAACAATACAGCCTCAATCTGATGATAAAAGTAACAAAGTGCTGGGGACTTTGTAATAAAAATGTATTTTATTGCAAATACATTTTTGGCAGCAGTGATCAAACTGTACTGAATGCAGAAAAAGAACGAAAGGAAATGTTAAGAAAATGAAGACAAACATTTATATTCACTTTTATTGACAACAAAATGGGCTCTGAGCTTGGGGTCAGTGGCAGTAGACTCTGGTGAGTCATGTATTTGTGTCAGAATATTCCTGAAATGGCCCAGTCCTGTGTTCATCATTGCCGTGATATTATTTTTTCCATAGTCAGGGTTCCTATGGGGCTCAGATTTCTATAACAGCCTTTGACAGGAGACTTTAAGTGCCAGTGGGAGTTGTCTGGCTCTCAGAGATTTTACTGGATGACCAAGCCCCACAATTTTCCCTAGTGTTCCCCTGTCCTTGGCAGCTGTTGTTCTTCCCTTGTCTTTTTATAGAATCATGGAATCATTTAGGTTGGAAAAGACCTTCAAGATCATCAAGTCCAACTGTTACATGAAATGAAAGAGCTAATTGGCATTTTTGAAAATCTAGCATTAAGTAAAGCTGAAAGTTTAAGAACAGGTTTGATAGAGAAACTGAGAGCCCCATGATGTGTTTCTATGGAAACTCCAGTTTAAGGTTTTATCTGATGGATTCTAAAAAGGGTACAATCTGCCTCTTTTTTGTGATTGGGTAGACAGAGGAGAAATACAGCAAAATCAGTGTTGTAGTGATCTTTGGAAAGATAGTTAATGAAGTGCTTTAGGATGAAAACTGCTGTATAAATGAAAGGTGACATTTCTGTCTTAATCACTGCCTTTAATGATGAGATTTTTAGGACAGATTGCTGGAGAGAAGCTGCAGCTCAGCAGTCAAAGTTCTGGTGTAAGTTTCCATTCAGCTGCTGTTGCTGAAATGTTTGGTTATTTTTACTGAGTATCTGAGCATTAATTTCTTGCTTGGAGTTGATCATATGATGTGGGCATTTCCCGTGCACATCTTCAGGCACTTCCAGTCCTGACTCATCACATTTCTGACTTCCTCATTCTCTGCTGGTCAGTGTCCACCCTGCCCTGCTGAGCCACATCCCTCCAGCCCCAGTCCCCACAGCTGTGCCGGTGGCCTCTTGGTTTCTCTGGTTGTTGTGGAATTCCAGAGTGGTTTGGGTTGGAAGGGAACTTAAAGTCCATCAATGGACTGGACCAGGTGCCTCCAAGCCTCAGCCTGGCCTTAGACACTTGCAGGGATCCAGGGGCAACTTGTGCCAGGGCCTCCCCACCCTCCCAGGGAAGAATTTCCTCCCAGTATCCCATCTCACCGTGCCCTGTGTCCATGGGAAGCCATTTCCCTTGTCCTGTCCCTGTGGTGCCACAGCAGCCTTTGCAAAAAGCCTGTGCCACAGGCTGTGCTAACGAGGCCAGGGCTGTACAATTTATTCATCATATCAGAAGTGGAACGTGCTGGTCAGAGATGAAAGCTGTGATTCACTGAGCTCTTGTGCTATTTCTGTCCATGCTTTTATTCACTTGATTTCACTTTCTTAATCAACACAGATCAGTTCACAGCCTTAGAATTCATTATGCACCATCTATTCATCCTCACTTTCTACCAGATCTTTCAGGAGTTCACAGCAGAGACTCATTCTCGCTTAATCAGGTTCGAGTTCAGAAGTCAGTGGCACCTTGTGCTGGCTGTGGTTAATTCCCTCACAATTCCAGGGCCATACAAATGGCTTCATTAGCAACATAGCATATGCTCATGTTTAGAATTGGTTGAGGCTGAGACGTCTTCATCTTTGTCTTCTAATATTGACTGTAAGAGCAAATGAAATAACTCACGTGTTTTTACTTGTGCTCTAATGAGTTCAGGAACTACTTAGACTCTTTTACACCAAGTATAGATTCACTCCTGAATTGATGCTTTAAATAGAGGAGTAATATGAAAAAGAGCAGAAATTTATTTCCAGTTGAAGGAATTTTCTTTCTTCCCACCTCCTCAGAAAACTCAGAGCTGCCTACAGTTTCTTTCCTTTTGTTTTGGCTCTTCATCTTTTGTTGAACTATTTCCCATGTTTGCTGCTTCTTTCCTTTGGGGAAATACTGTTGCACGAGTAAAATGTGGAATATAATGTAAAGAGTGCTGTTCCCAACAGCAGCTACCAGGCAACCCTAAAGTTCAGGATTTTTCATTCTGACACAAATGTTTGATACTGGAAATAAAATATTTCTGCTTTGGCTCATTTGATTTGTTCCTTTAAATAGATTGAGTGGAGTACACCAGGTGTTTGGAGCTCTAGCACAAAATAAAAGGAGAAATTAATAAGGGTTTAGATAATTTTAAAGATAGTGAGAGTGGTTTAATGGGAGAGAAATTTACTTTCCCCATTGTACAAAAGCAAACAGAATCAGGCTGGTGCCAGCAGCCAAACAATGTAAAATAATGACTGGCTTTGTGATGCTGTTCAAACCAAATGACTGAAATTATCCCAGTGACGTGTTCCCAGTTCAAGAGATAAAAAATGAATTCATGAGTATCGTGCATTTCTGGCTTTCGTAATTCCACTCTCCTCTCACTTCTGGCTGTATTCTCTCCAGAATTTGGGATAGCAGTGCAGGGTTCTGGAAAGGTAAATTGCTGGCAGAGGGGTTGAAAAGGATTTATTATCACCATGCCAAGCTCGAGGAGATTTTTTTCCTTCCTTGATTTGCAATGTGGTTGCAGAGAACAGCAGCAGACTGAGTGAAATCTCCAACTTCAGAGAGGTCAGCTTTATTCTGCCCATTCTGCAGGTGGCTGAAGAGGAATTCACACGGATTTCAGACAGGTTCTGCAGATTACTGACAAGACTCTCCTAAATGGAATCACTGATCTTGACATCCAAGCTTCACTCTGAGCAGCTCAGACACCCTGTCTTGTGACAAAAAGACACTTCCTTAGCATCCCAATCTTCTGTGTTTACTCTGTGTATTTTGGCAATTATACCCACACTATCAATATGGTTAACTACAAGTCCTGACTGAGCTGAAGTTGCTACAGTAATTCCAAATATATTGTGTGCAATATTCTACAGTAGAACAGAAGAGTTACAGCAAACTGTTTGCCCTCCAGGGCCAGCAATAACATTATTTGAAAAGAAAATAGAAATAATTAAACGATTATGGGCTCTGATGCTCTTTCTCACTTGGTTGACAAGATCTGGTTGGTTAGAAGGTTAGAGAAATTTGATGACTATGTTTAAATTACAAGATAGGATGATAAACTTCCAAAAGGATATTGCTATCTTTAGTAAATCTCTTTAATAAAGCACTGCTTGTAGAAGCTTTTACTCAAGCTTTCTTTAGAGCTGTCAAGACACTCTTTAGTCAGTGACTTTTATTGCCTGTCTCTATGCAGTGTTTGTTGAACAGCTGATTATCTGATCATAGAACAGTTTCTGGTGTGCTTTGTGAAAGAAATATTTTAATTTTATTTCTACTACTTCAGCAGGACAATTTCATACTGGGTGCATCTGTTCTTATTAGTCATAGCTAAAGTAGCTCGAGGGAGTCCCACAAAGCTATATAGATTCTTTAAAAACTTTTGTGACAGATACATTGCTTTATGACTCCTCACTGGGCTGATTTTTTGCTATTTTCTGAAACTTACTTAGCAGAAAGCCTTTTTTAGGATTATTACTGTTAATTATTTTCCTGAAAGTAATAAGATGCTATTTTCATTTACAGCATGAAAGAAGTTTGGTGTATGCATAAAACATCATAAATAATCTGACTGCAGTGCTATTTTGGTATCTTTTTTTTTTTTAACTAGATGAATTAGAAGCAATTCTTTTTTGTATATATGCAGTGTGGATGTACCTGAAAAGTGGGTGGTTTTTTGTATAAAGTCTCTTTCCTTGCATTTAACTCAAATCAGTTTCCAACCATTGGACAGGGCCTGGTTTTATGGAGAAATCTCTAAGGAACAGCACAAGCCCAGAGGGGATGGTGCTGTATAAGAGTTTACTGGCAGTCAGTACAGAGGTATGGTTAAAACATTCCAAATGGCAGCATGAAACAATCCCTGACATCCTCTCGTCCATAAGATCCCGTGACATCTCTTTGGCCTTTGCCTTGTGTGCGTTCTGCTCATGCAGAGTTCCCTGGGCCCCGTGAATTGATCTGCTGTGTGTCAGATGTGCCCGCGGTGCTGCTGCCAGCGAGGCTCAGCCCACGAGGTGAGAGAAAGGAAATGGATGTGGCTGAGAGGGACAGGAGAGCCCTCCGGGTCATCTGTGCCTCACAGCCCTGCCATGGGAGATTTCATTCCGCGGATCCTTCCTCTCGCTGAGCAGCTGCTGCAACGCGCCCCAGCGGTCGATGGAACGGTTCCACTGGAGCTCACAGAGTGCATTAAATCTGCAAAGTGCTGCTGGATTCTCGGGCTGACAGTCTGTTATTACACCACGCTGCATTTTTACTTTAATGTGCTTCTAGCTCCGGGAATGGTGCTGTAATTAACAGTCTGGTGGATGTGTATGGCCCTCTCAGTGCTCCGTGCTCCCAGCACAAATCCGTTCATTTGCTGATTGTCTGGTCCTTCCTGATACTCCACCTGTTTGTGTTCTGTTTTGCTGCTGTCTCCAGGGAGTGGGCAGTGGTGTGAATGTCTCTCCTCACGCACCAGCTGAGGATGCATTTCCTTCAAAGCCTGCAATCGATTTCCTAAATTACTATTTTTGCTCAATTTGTGATAGACTTGAGGTCTCTTTCCTTATTAAGTTGTTGCAGAGCTCCCTGTGACTCTGGTTAGACTGGAATCAACACGGACAATGGGGGAAATCCCACCGCTTGCCTCTCCTTTCATCCACAGATCTGTGTCTTAATGGCTTGCAAACTTTCTCAGCTGAAGTCATCTCGCATTTGGAAGGGATTAATGTTTCTATTTCTTGCTGTATGGATTTGTCCTTTGACTTTTTCATGTAGGTTTAAAATACAATGGAAGTGCCTGAACAGTCTGTCCACAGAGATGCCAGTTACACTGAAGTAATTAAAGTCGTGCCAGTGTTTCCACTATAAAATGCATTTCTCCAAGTTTTATTGCTCAGCCTCAGTAGTTTGTTCTTGTAAACAAGATGTACACTCAGACAAATTGTTTTGAAATCTGTTTTAAATGTCCCTTCGCAGATTTTTTGAGCTGTAACACCACTGGGGAGAGACCTGAGCACTTGGCTGAGTTTTGGCTTTCATAAATTACAGAGAAATGTATTATTTTTCTAGAGAAATGGTGCAACTTGTACCTAATGAGCCTCACTGCTGGTGGGGACATTGGGCTTAGCTTTTGCTTCTACTGTGATTTCAGGGAAACATGAAAATGAGAAACTCTTTACTGTTATGCACAGATTAAAAATTCTACCTAGGCCTAGGTAGCTATGGGGCATGACTGAATGTTTCAGTTTGGGTTGGGGTTTTTTTGTTTGTTTTTTTCCTTAATTTACAACAACAAAAAAAACTTTACAAGACTTTATGGCACTAGAGAAGTTACAAAGGCTTGAAGGAGAAAAATAATGTCAGTAGGTTAGAGATGTTAAAGACTATAATGCTAATGATAAATATAGCCCAATTAAACTGAGCCACAAACTTTTCCAGCAGGTTCTATCCCACTTTAATGGCAGGAATTTACTGCCAGCAAACTCCATCTCCTTGAGACTGATATAAATAGAGACATAAAATGTCAAGCTTGACAAGCAGCATTTCATATCAGGCGCTGTCTTGCTCATTGTGTTCTCCAGTCACTGATTGTCCTTTAATACCAAATTGTAAACCCACCTTTTCAATCAGCTTCAAGCCAAATGTTCTCTATTATAGTGTAACAACCTCTGCAGTAAAAAACGTTTTGGCTCTGCTGAGCAAAGAATTTGCCCTGTAACACACCCCTCTCTGGATTTCCATGTTGATTTTAAATATAATTTGTCATTATGGAGATTTCTTCCCATTTCTGTTTCTCTTGGGTGCAATCATAACTTTTTTGCTAAAGAGAAATTATTTTCTTGCTTGCAATTAAAAAATAATAGAAATAAGATTTATGTCAGTGCAAAGCCGAAACCTGTCTTGAAGTTCTGTGTAATTTAAGTGTGCCCTTACAAGAATTAGAGTTTGAAGAAGAGGGGACATGTGCAGCCTGTGTAAATACCCATAAGTGTTTGGGATTATCAGAGCTCTGTAAGGGGAAACCTCTCAGTCTTTACATTATGGAAAACATGGAGAGATATTCCATTGAAAAAATTTAATGAATTCAAATACTCATGTGAAAATCAGTATTCCAATTTTTGTACAAACCAAGAAGAGGCAGTGATCTTCTGCTGGATATTGGAAGTAGAAGGGAGAAACCCCTAAACAGTAGGACAAGTACACTGTTCCTTTGGGGAGTGAGAAAATTAATCAATGAAGGGAACCCAAGGCAGGCATAATGCAATTCCTGGAGTGGTTGAAAGGACAAACAGACAGGATATAAGAATGGAAATGCAGAATATTTGCACTGGAGCAGGACTGGGTGACTCAGTTGCTGTGGAAGGTTTGTCAGTGGGAATGCAGTGGAATGGAAGGTCATGGCATGATCCAGAAATTGCAGAGTGGAGCAAGGTGAGGAAGCTGCAAAACCTGGCTCTGCCAGAGGAAACACTCAGCATAATTACCATCCCAATTTGTATTACATAACTTCAGAGGATGAGGTCTGCATTTAATTTATGAATGGGACACAATCTGGAAGAATTTGGATGTCTTCTTCCTTCAGTCACTCACGCTGAATATGTAAGTGTGTGCTCACAGTGCCCTGTACCCTCAGCTGAAATGGCTGCTGGTTGTTAAAAATAAATTCAATGACAAGCAGTTGACTTCAGTTAAAAATATAAGCAACAAAGGGGTACAGCTGTACTGGGATAGCATTTGGACTGCCATGGCCTTGATACCTTGTTCATGATGTTATAAAGCTTCGTTGTAAGAAATAACCCAAATACTTTTTTTTTTTCCTTGAGCTTATTCTTATATACAGGCTTTGAATGGGAACGTTTCCTGAGTGGTAAATTCTATTTTGCCTTTGTATCTTCTGTCTCCATCTCTGCCATATCATAAAATGTTTATTATGTTGAGCCCAAAGCGACTGAGCTGAACTTTCATGGGATGATTTGAGCTCCACAGCAAAGCCCAGGATCGAGGCACTTGCCTGAGCTCGTAACTCTCAGAAAACTGTTGTAACCTCTGAGGATCTGTAGTGCTTCTCTGGGTTTGCAAAGTGCTTTGAGACTTGTGGATGTAAAACATTGTGGAGATGTATTGTTTATCTGGTTTGTAAATATTGATGATCAGAACTACATTGGTATTTTTAGAATTAGGCTGTGGTGAGTCAAAATGGTAATTTAGCAGTTCCTGGGGCTGCAGTTTGTGCTTCTTTGGGGTACAAACAGAAGAGGCTCTAAAGATCCTTCAGCCCGATCCTGTCTATTTGTTTGTTTCATCCTCAGCCTCTCTTCCTTTTGGGAATTAGGACAGTGAAATACATTTCCATGTTTCCTGAAGTCATTTGCCTAAAACCTTCTACACACGATGTCAACTGTGTTTGGAACTAATGAAACAGAGTAATAAGAATTTCCTAATTTTCTTCCGTGCTGCTTTTTCTTGCCTCCTGTTCAGACAGGGTCAGCTCTGAGGTCAAATCAGGTTGTTCAAGGCTCTGTCTTGTCTGGTATTGAAATCAACCCTTTTGGAACGGTCAGGGGACAGAGTATGGGAGACATGAAGATTTAAATGCGATTCATTTCTCGCCGTGGTTTTTCTGTTCCAGAACACCCGAATCCCCCACAAGAGGGAGTTTCAGACTTTGCTACGGGGGAACAAAGGCGGCACCAAAATGCGCGGAGAGCGCTGCTGCGCAAACTGGTTTCTTCAGATAATCCCAGTTAAAAGGGCTTAATGCACCCATATCCACTGCCCCAAATCCCAGGCTGAGGCCGGCAGAGCTGTTCCCATCATTGCTGTACTTCAGCTCTGGGATCTTTTAGGAAGAGCTGTTTCCTCGTGTCTCCATGGCCGGTATTTAGGTGGATTTTGTCACTGGATTGTAATTGGGTTTGGTCATTTGTGCAGTAATGGTGATGGCTCCTCCTGCTGTGCAGCTGAGGAGCCTTTGGAACACGCGTTGGTGCCGTTCTGTCACCCCAGATTTTTGGTGTGCAGGGCTGAGGACGCTCACCCAGCACGCTCACTGCTGAACTTTCCCCCTGGAGGCAGATGCAGCCCCCAGCTGTTGGTCAGGGGTGTTTTCCACCCTCTGGCCAGAGGGAATCAATCCCAGGGCTTAGCTCAGTCAGAGGGAGACACAGGGATGAATATCACATGGGTTTGTGGCCTTGAACTGACAAGCCAAGTAAATGATGCTGATTGATACTGAAAGGCTCAGCTGAGGAAGCCAGGAATGGGTTTGCTCTTCACCCTTCAACTGAAACTGTTCCCCACTTCTGGGTGCTTCCAGCGTGCTCAGGAAGGTCAGAAACTTATGGGCAGACTTTGAAAGTTATTCTGAGCAATTGACTATGAAAACAGGGCTGTTATTTATTCTCTTGCTGAAATTATTTGTGCAGAGAGCGAGACAGAGCACAGTTGTATCATGCCAGCCACCTTTGCTGGTTCTCAGCTGCAAATTAAAATTAGAAAAATCTAGAGCAAGTTTAGTTTAAGCAAATTTGAAATACCTCTCCTCAGGATGAAAATAAGGAATAAAGGCAGAAGTCTGTCTCTACAGATCATCTCTGAAGCAGCAGATCCAAAAAAGGGCCTGGATTAGTAAAAGCTAACTGCTTTTAATCTATTGTAAGGCTGCACTCTTCTGAAAAACCTTCTGGCTGAATGATACATTCACTTATGTTTAACCAGAAAATCCATTAGAGGCACAGAATAGATCTTCATTTCAGATTGGGTGAAAGGAAATCCAGGCTGAAACTCCAAGAATATGTGGCAGAATTTTAAAAAAGCTGAGTTAAAGGAGCCAAATTAAGGAATACAAAGAAGTATGAAACGATTCAAAGGATAGAGGAAGGCTGTAATGAAAATAGAATATTTCTGATGACCCATACATTCTGCAGTCCCCATTCAAATTATCAAAGTTTTAGGAACACCACCCAGCGATTAGTTAGGACCTGTGAAAGTTCTCCTGTTTTCTCTTCCAGAGAGAAAATGCTGCTTTGTTGGACATATATGGGGAACAGCTCTTTCTAAGGGCCTTTCTCTCTGGAAAATTCTGCATCATGGAGGGGGACTTGTGTCCTTACCAGCATGAGTAGGCTGCACAATTTGCTACAAGGAGTAGCTGTGAGCTCAGGAAGGTCTCTGTAACAAACACTTCTGTTTTCGTATGGAGACAAACATCATTGCTTTCAGCTCAAGTGCCCTTCCTGCTTAAACTATTCACTTCATGTTGATTTAGGAGAATGGGTCTTCCATATCAAATGCAAATGATACTCCTTGAGTGTCATCTTGATCCTTGACATCAAAATCATGTTTCTCTTGGGTGAAAATAAGTGAGATTTATTACAGGTTAAGTCTCCCTGTTGCTACTCTTACATTAGTATGAGGTTCTGCTCTGTGAGAAGGAATTGGATCCTCCTCTGGAGCCGTTCTCCTGTGTTCCTGCAGTGGGTTTGTGGGCATGTTGGAAGGGTATGGCCCACCTGAAACCTTTGCTTCTCTTCTTTGGTTTCATTCAACAGCACAGCATCTTTTACTTTGTCCATCCTCACTTTTTTAATAAAGGCAAATAACTTCTCGTGTTTATTTGGAATACATCTATCAACAAAAATAAATGCTCTAAACACGTTTTAGAAATTCTCATTTTAAAATATGAGCCATATTTTAGAGAAAAGCCAGCACAGATTCTGTGGTAAATCAGTTTGTGAGATTTGTCTAAAGCATTCTGGAAGTCTGCAGTCAGTGCAACTCAACATCTTTTCCCTTTGTTAAAGAGAATGCTCAAATCCATTAGTTAATTCAAGCTGAATAAACTCTGTGGTGTGCCAAATACTATAAAAGGGAATATTGAATTGTTCCTTGGAAAGGCCCCTAGGATCTGTCATGTCCATTCAATATTTTTTCAGTAAGATGCAGATATGCTCCTGTGTCTTTATGAACCATCATAATGTGAGGTTTGTTCCGTGTGACCAAGTAAGAATATGAGCCTGATGCTTGCTCAGCTGACAGCACTTGGTGAATCCAGTGATTGTGCTGTGAACTGCAGGATCCTGAGTTCAGGTTCAGTCTGCTGGTGACACAGTTCTGTGTGTGGGTTTGCCTTTGTGACCTCCTGCTGCAGCAGCTCCGAGCAATCCATTACCCTTGGAGTTATTCATGGCACTGCCACTCCAGCTCAGTCATGTGGCATTTCAGAATTACACAAAGCCCAGCTAAAGGGCCTGGAGTGAGAGCAAACACGGGAGTGCAGGGGGTGTGCCTGGGACCCTGGGGTGCTGGGAGTATGGGAGGTGTGCTTGGGACCCTGGGGTGCTGGGAGACCTCCAGAGGTGAATATTCACATTTATCTCACTGATAAGGCCCTATCATGTCATCTGTTTGTAGAATAAATCCATCTTGGCTGGCTGCTTCTCCTTTTGCCCATATTCTGCCCAGCCTGAGTGAGGGCACAAGACAAGGACACTGTGAGGCAGAAATGCAGAGGCACTGGCACATCCCTGGCCTCAGCTGTTCCACTGGGAGGGAAGAGTTGCTCTGCAGCCCATCATTGGTCAGCACAGCTGCAGGGACACTTCTCAGGTATGATTTCTCCATGTTTAATTTATGCTGCCTGTATTCAGATAGTGAAAGATCATCCAGGGAGACCTTTTTGCCATTGGAATAGCAAAGCCTTTTCTTTCCAGCCTTCTTTGTGCTTTTGGAAACTTCATGCTATTTTCTGTGACTGTGTGCTACCTTTATATAACCCAGGTAATATTTCACAAGCATTTCAATGGACAATGGTGCTGTCAAGGACTGTGGTGCTGCTTCTCACATTATATTGCTAAGCAACATACAATACAGCAGCATGATACCTTCTGCAGTTGGTAAGGAGTCAAGCTCCAACATTCAGTAAAATTATTCTGATCTACTTTTCTCTTACACAAGCATCCACTCATTTCAGCGCATAAAGATTTGTATAATTAGTAACAAAATCATACAAAAGTTAGACATTTTTGAGGGTTTCTTTTTAATTTCAAGAGTTAAATATATATATTAATATTTTTTCCTAATTACCCCCAGAGAAATTCGTCTTAGCTATTTTGAGGTTGTGTGGCTTTTGCTGACTTTGTCAAGACTTGCTTTTATCAAAGTACCAGTTAAGTAAAATGCTTCATCTTTGAAGCAGGTTTGTTTGCTTACCTGCTTAAAATTACAGATGTGCTGGAATACCTCACTCAGCATGGACCAGCTTGAGGGCAGAGAGGAGATGTCAAATCTCTGTTCAGATCAACACACATATTCCATAACATCTACCTGAAATACAGACTATAGTATTTGATAAGGTGGAATCTCAGTTCTCTCATGTATTCCAAACTCCTCTATTTAAAGCCTAGTTAATGATGAATTTGAAAAGATCTGATCACTTTGTAAATTCACATCTGACATTTCATAGTGGAGATCATTTTTGCCAGCTGATCTCATCTCTATAGAAACAGATGCGTACTTTTGTTTATATTGATATTTTAAATAATTCAATAGGACCATCACTCACAATGTCAACCTCCTTTGAAGAGGTGTTTCTAAAGTGTTTCAGTAGACTCTGAGAGGGGAATTGTGGCATCTGGAGATTTAATGAAGCCTTTCCTGTGAGTTGTTTCCCACTGGCTTTCAGCAGCCATTCCACTTGCTGGCCCTGGGTAAGCAAAACTCTCATGTCGTTGCCATCAAGGACTGTTCAACATTTTACTCTCAACATTAGCCACTGTGATAGGGATCACAGGAGACTTTGTATTTATCTTTTATCTTAAAGGCTTGGAGCATGAGGTCAAATTCAGAGTTATTGTCAGCAATGAAATCACGAACTGTGCAATATTGAGCAAGGCAGGATCAGCAAAACCAGCGATGTGGAACAGAAATGATTTAGGTGCTTCCAGGAGGGACTGCTGGGAACAGCTGGGCTGATGTGGTGGGAGGGAACAATTTGGGACTCTGAGAAGCTGTTTCTCAAGGAAAAGCTTGACCTCCATGGAGGTGGTGTCCCTTGGCTGGTGTGGGATGTGTGAGTGGGAATGCTGCTCCTCCAGCAGCCAGAACACTGCCAGGACCTCTCCTTTCCGTGGGTGCCAACGTGCCCGCTGTGCTGAGACTGCCTGGGAGGGAGGCAAGGCCTGTGTCTAGGAAACTCACTTCTTCCCCATGGATCTTTGTTTCCACATCCTAATTCTAAAAAGAGAGACTGAATTTTGGGGAGCTGTAAACCTCTGGAGGGGTGCTTAGCTCTCCAGGTGGCACATGGAAGAAAATACAGAGGATAATAACAGTGGGTAGGGGGTGAAGCAGAGCAGCTCAGTGTGTGAGAAATGGTCTTCACTGGAACAAGAGCACAGTAAACAGATTGGCTGATAATGCTGAATACCAGGCAATTTCCTTTTAAATTAGCAGATGGGAGGGAAAGGAATATAAAAGGAAGTAAGAGAAAGAAAGAAGCTAATGATGAATGTTGAACGGGAACAAAATGTTGCCAAGACATCACGAGAGAATGAAGAATTGATGAAGAAAGGGAAATTAAATTGGTGCTTGATACGGGAGCTCAAAGAGCTTTGAAGCCCCGTCTCCAGTGTCTGAGGAGCTCTTTACAGGATCATGGGACAGATGTGTTTTACTGACATGCCCTTTGTGGCTGCAGAATTGGGCACGGGGAGGATTCTGTACTGATGATAAAAACCTGCAGCAGAAGAGGAGCCCAAGAGGGGATCTCATAGTCTGTGCAGGCTGAAAGGCATTTCTGAGCATCAAGCAGAGCCAGTTTCATCTGACACTAAAATTATTCTATCAAGTGATGGGAACTGATTATAGAAATTTGTTGTATCTCCTTGTCAGAATAAGAAGGCAAACGAGGACAGAGCTAAATCAGATAAAAGTAGGCTGCTAAAAAGGAGGGGGAAAGAAGAGTACTTTTAATTCTTCCAACCATTCTAATAATTTCAGTTAGAACAAAGCAGGAAGATTGGAGGGTCTGGAGATGCTCTCATTGCCAGAGAAGGTGGACACACACATCTGAACAGCCAACAGCATCAGCAGCTGAGTTAAAGCAGGTACACACTGCAGCAAGTCAGACTTGATACAGAAAATGAGTAAATTAATGGAAAAAGGAAGAAGCTGTACACACCTTACTGGAGTTTCTAGAGGAGATGAGATATACAGGAAGATCAGTTATATAACCCAGCATGTCCCACCAGAAAAAGGGTCTGGAATGAGTGGGTAAAGTAAGCAGAGACAGAATGCCTGGATGTGGAAATGAATCTCCTGCATACATAGAGAGAGGAACTTGTATATTTAATTTGGGTTTCAGTAGACTAAAATGTTTTTCTTTCATTTCTTGTCTTTGTAGCTGTATTGCCTAAAATGCTGTAAGTAAATGTTGATTCGATTTGACCCTCATCTGTGCTGAGCTAAGAACTATTTCAGGGTAAATGGGAGAAGCATCCCTCACCTGAGGGCCAATCTGTGGTGGAAAGATGAAACAAGAGGATGGGATTCCTGAATAACTGTTCTCGATTCCCAGAATACTCTGTAGGAAAGACAAAGGATAAGCCTCACATGGACTAATTGGAGAAGTAACGTAGGAGTCAGGAAAGGAAGTGCAGGATAGATGATTGATTAGTCAGGATTTTTTGTTCATCAGCGTAATGAATAGCAGGTCTGAACCTCCCAAAGATGCCAAGATGAGTCTTTATTTTCTGTCTTTTCACCTCGTGTTTCCTCTTCCTGTTGATTTCAGTGAAGTTTTGGATTTTCTAGCCAAGTCTGAAATGAGATTTGCTGGTAGTACTTCACACCCCCACCAATATCTCAACAATTCTATAGAAACTGGGTTAAAACTGGTTTCTCTGTCAGGTATTTCGATCTGTTTCTGGGGGCTTGGCTCAGGCAGAGCTAATTGAGTAAGAACAGAGACTGTGTTCTCATACTTTTATTCTGCCTAAAGCAAGGAGAATATTGAAAAAGTGAATGTGAAACCAGAAGTTACTGGACAACAACAAGGAAGACTGACAGTAATATCCCAAAAAGAGATATTATAAGCTTTTTTTTTTTTTTTTTTTTTTAACCAGAAAAAGATTAGAAACCCTAAGAAAGACTAAGCCATCATTTATCTTGAGTTTCACTTTCCAAGTGACAGCAACAAACGAAACTTAGCTCAAAACCTTTGCATTTTGCTATGGGAGTTTTACATAACACAGGAGCCCATATGGAGCAATTTAGCCTCAAAAAGCCAGTAAGATGAAGAGGCTGCTTGATCTGGAAGGATAACAACTGGCTGAATCTCTAAACTGAAAGGGAGAGAAGGAGGGAAAGACAGGAAACAATAAATGAAGGAAAAGAAGGAGCAGGCTCAGAGCAGACAAACTGACAGCCTTCGAAGGCTCACACTATGTTTTAATGCAGCAGCTTTGTTCACGTGCCTAAACGCTATCTGGAATTCTTTCTAAGTTCCATGTATTTTTGGAGAGAACTTGCAAATGGAAAGGACTCCATCATTTCTATTCTATAACTGTGGATGTATGGGAATAATCTGCTGCTCTCTGGACATCGACATTTCAGAGGATCTGGATGTCAGTTTTTGCCCTCACTTACACCAAGTCTCACACTGGAAGAGGGAAGAAAAGACGATATTCAATATACAAAATGATTTAGAAATGCTTCACCCTGGCTACTTTTCCAGCAGACACTGTTGGGGATTTAGTAGTTTATTTGGATTATATTTCTTTTAGCCTGGACCTTCACAGAAACATCAGGTGGAATCTCTGTCCATGTTTCAAGAGTCTGCATGTGGTTTCCCTCGTGTGCAGTAAGATCCCTTCAGAGCTCCATTCACTCTGAATTTAGCTTGGTGCAGGAGGGAAGGATGGGTAAATTTCAATCTTACACTTGTAAGGTACTGACCCAATGTTTGGATATCCAAATGTTTATATGAGTATTTCTCTGAATTGCACTTTCTATGGGTACTTTCATGGGAGTTTTTATTAATGATACAGTGATGTTACACCTGTTGCTGTTGTGTCTCATTTCCATAACATGGCAGCAAAGGGAAATGCACTCTGCAAGGCTGAGGCAGCACACAAACACACACTGACCCCATGGCATTCGGAACGTGAGCAAAGCTTTGCAGAGTTTTTCAAAAGAGCTGAGAAAACAGCAAATGCTTCTTGTTCCTGTTTCTAGGAGACAACTGCAGGAACATAGTGAGGAATCTGTGGAGTCAGCTGGGATCGAATCTCAGCAGACAGCTCGGTAAATTGGGCACAGAGCTCTGGGTGTTGCAGACCTTTTGTTATTTCTGCCCAGGGGTCAGTTTAGTTTTATTTTCCTGCATTAAACTGCCAGTAGGGTTTTACTAAAGAAGCCCAAAGACACTTTCCTCAGTCTGAAGTTTACAGTAGCAAGAGGCAATGTTATATTCTAGTGACCCTGAAAGAATGCCCTGATGTTATTATCAATTTTGGGGGTCTTTAAAATATTGAGTACATTTGATTGTTGGCATTTTTCACAGTAGAATATTTAATATGTGCTCCTTTTATAGCAGTAGTTGTATTTTCTATAATTACAATGGAGCCTGTAACTCTGAAGCATTTTGTTGTTTTCTTTTCTTTAGAATTTTGTTTGTTAATGATTACAAGATTTAGTAGTTTGTGGCAGAGATTTCAATAGAGATAAAAGGCTCAGTCTGTTCAACAAATGGCTTCTGAAGGCAAAGGGAGTTCAGGGAGGGCCATGTTTTGGGAATGTACCAGACACAGAACTGCTCTTCCATCAGAGAACATTGTGATACACCAAACTCCTAATGGTTCACAGCACAGAGCACTGAGGGAAGGTGTGACAGGAGCCAGTCCTTGCCATGATATCCTAGGGAATGTCTTTCACATTGCCTCTTTCTCCAACACCAATCTGGCAGCTTTTCACACTCCATTTAATCATTACACCTTTTTTTTTTTTTCCACATGGGTTTTTCTCTGTGGTGGAGCTTTGCTGAGTTCTGGATGAAAAGTTGCCACCTCAGATGTGTGATTAGAGCGTCACCTTCTTCTGAAAATTAAGATAAAAGCCTGCTGAATGAATAGCAGGAGCATTTGCACAGATAGAATCTTCATAGCTGGGGCTGCTCTGCAAATGGGGCCTCCTGAAGATCCCAGTAATATTTGACTTTTCTAAATGAAATGTTTAAACTGGGAAGAATCTCCCTAAGAGATTCTTCCCCCCCAGTATGAAGTAACCAAGGCTGCACCATTTCCATTTGTGCCTGTGACATATTCAGACATTTCTAAGAGCTGGAGTTCAGCTCAAGCAGCCAAGCAGCACAAAAGGTCTTTGGCATGAACTTTTGGAGTCGGATGATCCCTGCACTTGCTGTCCAGGGCAAGATAAGCTGCATCTCAATGAGAACAGCCCCAGCCATGAGCAGTGACTTTGAAAATGTGCCAGGTAAAGCCAAAGAAACTGAAGCTGGTTACTGGCTATGAATTGTTATTCAGCCCTCACAAAAGAGGAGGCTTTGACAACACCCCCGGTAACCTTGGCAAAGGGTTTTGTTAAGCAGGTCTGTGCCTCGCTGGCTTTTCAACCCGCAGGCATTGATTGCTCCCTCCTACATGGGAATTTGTGTTCTGGGAAGGGCTGGGTGGTGGCAGCAGCTGGGGCATCACGCTGGGCCTTTGCTCTGCTCCCAAGAGCCGCCTCCAGCCGCCGCCAGGGAACGGAGCCTGCTCTGCTCCCAGGGAAAGGCAGCTGAAACTGCCCTCACTCCTTCCTGCACAGAGCCAGCCCCAAAGGTTCTGGTGTCTCCTTGCTGAATCACAGAATCCTGGAGTCACTGAGGGTGGAAAAGACCTTTAAGATCAACAACTCCAACTTGGCTTTCTCCCATAGTGGGATACTGCTGAGGATGATGGGTTATCTTCTGGATGAATGGAGTATTATTTTGAAGAATGGAGTGTTGTTCTCACAGTGTCTCTTGGCTGCACTTGTTTGTACAATATTTCTACTTGCTTTTTTCCTATAGATCTTTAGGCACCTGGTAGAACAGGAAGCAGGCTTTTTATAGACTCTGCTGGCTGTGTTCTATTGCTACTATACATGAAGTGGGGAAACCTGGTCCAAACAGACCTACAAAGGAAACCCTTTCTCCTGAAATAAATCCAAGACCAGTTATATCACCCCATGTACGCTGCAAACTTAGACTTAATCTGGAAATAAACAATTACTTCATGATAAAGATTCAGTGCTGATCAGTGTGGCTGATAAAAGAGAGATGAGGTGATTTGCCCCAAGCTTTACAGCAAACCAGAAGCAAGGGTCATCTTTCTTGTTTACAATTTCATGTTATGGTGTAAAATAAATGCCAATGTGAGTGATGATTCCATCTGTTAGGAAAAGACATAGGAGTTAGGAAGTAGCAGCTCCCAATTCCTTCAGCATAAAGTCTGACATATTGAGCACGACTGGAGCCTGAGACATAAAAGATGCTGAAGCAAACATCATGCAGCCATTAGGCAATTAGATAGAAGTTCTTTTTCTATCTCCAAACCAGCTATTGAGGGCAATGCAGAGATGCTCTGATTAGACAGTAACAGAAGACATTTAATTTCCATTGCCATCCAACAATTTCTAAATTCCTTCCTTGAAGAGTCAGCTTTCCAAAACTCTCCATTTTGTGTTCCACTTAACCTCATGGGTATTGCAGAGAACATGCTCGCTGGACTTCTCTTTCCACGCTCATTAGTTCAGTGTGCTTGGCTCATTTCCTAGGATTTGGTCTAGCATAGCCTCTGACCATCCAGCCATTTGTCTGAAAATCATTTCCCTCTTCACTTCTGCAGTTTTCCTTTCAGTGCCTGAGCAATTAAAATCCCGAGTGATCAAAGCCCTGGTCTTCCAACTGTCCCTTGTTTTTCACAATCATGGCATGAGCTCCTTTGCCTCGCTGCATGAGCTGAGCTCAAACAAAGAAGGTATGACAATTGCTCAATTGTTAGGAATTGTGAAGAGTCTTAGCCAAAATATTGACATCATTCTGACTTACACATTAAGAATTAATTTTTACTAGGTCTGTAACTAGAGATTAGCGAATCATTTGGGTGTCATTAAAATCAAATTGGTTGTCTCAAAAAATCACTGAGGTCTAAATAACTATTGGTTTTCACTTTCCTATCCTGATTTCTTGATCTTAGCTGTTCTGTAGCATTCCTGGATTATTTCCGACTCTCCACAAGGAAAGATTTCACAGGTGTTTATTCTTTTCTGGCTCTAAATTGTCTCTATTATGTATATGCAGCATCTGTTTCATGGCAGAATACAAATTGCTTCTCTGTATATAATTTGTCTTGACTCAGATGTTCCTTGCAGAACTACGGGCTCCTTTACGTCGACAGTCCCGATTCTCCAGGCATTTTTAGTCCCTTGTGATAAGGAGTCAGTGAGTCACAGCCTGTTTGTATAACCCCACACCCAGGGGTACAGAACAGGCAGATGATACCTGCTCAGGCCTTCCCACCCCCAAAGGGTCTCCACATCCCTTCCACACCCATTTTTGACAGCCTGGAGGGATGCAATGTGTCAGTCAGAAGTTAAGACACGTTTTTCCATCAGCTGATGATCGTGGCCCGTGGACATGACCCGGAGCAGGTGGAGCACTGCTGACAGGCTGAGCCATGTGCCTGCAGTCACCGAGTAGGTGTTTTTGTGGGGAAGGTGGAAAGAGGGAGGTTTTTTTGTTTTGTCAGCGAGTGGGAGAAGTATTGAAGCTGTAAAGAACATCGGGAGCGTAGGGTGCGAGGTGGGGGAATAGAGGGTTTGCAGCACTGTAATTTCCCCCAGGGCAGAGATCTCAGAACAGTATTTAACAGGGGCTATAGACTGTGCAATACTTAAAACAAATAGATGGAAATGAGTCTTTCTTCTATTAATATGGCCTAGCCCTCAGGAACAGTGTTAAAATGGGTTTGCAAGGCACAATTACCGCAGAGTCCTGTCAGGCTGCTGTTAATTCCTGCAAGCAGAGCTCCGTGTTTTGCTGCCTTCAGCCAGCCATTCATTTGTCCGCCCACGGCCCGGAGCCCCCGGCGGCAGCGGGGAGCTCCAGAGCCGCTTCCCCGGCGCTGGGAAGGGGGAGCTGCTGAGGCAGGAGCCTTACCCAGGGCCCGAAATAGCAACCCCTGCTTGCCTCAGTGCTCTGGCACCAGGCATGGCAAACCCCAAAATGCACTCAGGCTGCTCTAGCTGTTTAGAGCCATTCTTGCCTTGGTTTCTGTGAAAAACATTCTTTTGAAGCAAGGTATGTTTTAATGCCTTAGCTGGAGTGAGGAGGAAAGAGTTTGAACTGTGGGTTCAAAGTGAAATTGATGCTGGAAGCTAGATTTGAAGAATTATTTCAGGATTGTTGTAACAGCAATATGAATTTACCTTTCAGAGGCACAGCTTGGTTTAGAGTTGCACTTTGATATATTTTTCTGTTATTTTGTGGACATGTCTTCAGAGGAAATGGAATTTTTATTCCTCAGCCAGGTGGTGGAGTCTTCTTCCTCAGCCCTTGTACTGTATCATTTATCCAAGAAGTTCAAAGCATGAAAAGCTGGGAGGTTTCAGCTCCTTTCGTGTGAGATAAGATATATTTCAATGTCACTATCACAGAAGATTGAGGCACAGGGAGCAGTTGTGAATTACGAGAGGTCTCAAGGAGGCAGTGGCAGAGCCAAGGAGCAGAGTGAAGGTGACCTGATTTGCAGTGCTGTGATCTGGCTGTCAGCTGATACGGGCTCTGTGGAGAGACTGGTGTCATTTACCCTCCGAGTCCAGCCAAGCTGCGACTCGTCCTTCAGCCCCTTTGCAGGAGCTTTTCCAACGCCAGCCTAGCAGATCCCTGGCTTGGCAGAGCGGGGAAATGCAGGACAAGGTCCCCAGCCAAAGGCTGCTGCTGCAGCAAGTTCCGAGTGCCCGGCGCAGAGTCCCGGAGCTGCCTCCCAGACAGGCACGGGCTGGGCTATTCATTCTGCAAACAGCCTCCTTCCTCTCCATGCCAGCCCGAGGGACACGGGGGAACGGCAGAGTTGATTATAAACTGAGTGAAGGAACAGACTATTGCTGGAGGAGATCCAGGGTTATAAAAGATTGGAGCGGGGGGCGGGGGGGAGGAGGAGGGAACAGGACATAATTTGTGTTTGTGCGAGGGGGTGCAGACCGGTGGCTTCGGCGAGGCATTCCCCAAACCCTCAGGACCTCTGGCTGGCTTTGGTGGGATTTTGTGCAGTGCATCCCGTGCTGTGTCAAAGCCCACTTACTTTTTATTGTATCAATCATCCTCTTTATGCAGCACCACGGCTCGGAGAACGCTTGCAGGTCCTGTTCTGAATGAGCTGCGCTCGCTGCCAGCTCAGCCTAGTTACTGCTGTAACTTAGTCTGGGGGATGGGAGAAAAAGGTTGCTGCTACTTTAAATATAATGCATTAAGAGGATGCTGGAAAAAGGCCTGCATGCTGTAATACCCAGCCATCGAGTTGGAAAAGGAGCCAGATGTAATACAAAAGAAGAAACACAGCCTCTTATGGATGCTGCACTAATTCATAAATCAGGTGAATCAGCTTAGGCAACTGCTGTGTTTTTATGCCTCTGCTGCATGGAGAACTGCATGCTGGATGCTTTTATTTGAAGTAATGGAACCAGATAATCCTTTGGACCAGGACAACTCCAATGGTAAGAAGTAGAAAACATAGAAGTGAGAGGGAAAGAAAAAGGATAATGAGAGTGTGTGAGTTACCCATCCTGCTAAAGGCACAGGGGTTGGCATGTGTTTGTACTGTCTTCTGCATGGATAAGTGGAAATGAATGTGGGAATGTGCTTCACAAGAGCTTAGAAATCCCTCTGTTTACAGGGTCTGGAGACAAACATGTAGCAGACTGATACACTGAGATGTTTGTTCTACTGGAAGGAGCAGGAAGCAGGCAGAATTAACCTGTCTCCTGAGCAGTCTGTGCAGAGGGAAGAGGGACCTGTGCATTCCACCTTATTCAGTTTGGGGGGGCTTTTTGCCACTGAGAAATGGATGGAACTTTGTGCCGTTTGTGCTGTCAGATGTAGCATTTGGGAACAGATCCTGTATCTGCAGAAAGCTTTCCTACAGGCAGATGCATGAGTAATTTACTTAGGAGGATATATTTAGCCAAGGACCACATAAATTCACCCTGGAATTAAAGTCCATGGTTAAAAATGCAGCTATTCCATGGATTTATAGCATTCCACATGCTGATGTTCTGCTATCCAGTCTATTGGAAAGCGCACAAAAAAAGCATAAATTGAGGAAAAAAGTTGTTTGCAAGTCTTATTTCTCTGTTAGTGGAGAGGATTGGCTGCATTGAGGACAACAAAGTATTCATGTTTATGAAAACAATTTCAGATGGTGATTTTTGGAATAAATTGATTCTCAACTGTTTAATATGCATTTGGTATACTCTGAATACAGCTTGAAATCCACTAAATATTGCACTTCCTACATAAATATTTTTCAGGAAGTAGTTATGAATTTCCCACAGCATATTCTCTGCTGATAAACAGAGCTTCAAGTCTGACACAACTGCAGTGTTAATATCACAGAGACCTAAAACTGTGTGGAAAGAATGTGGTTAAAGGAATGAAGTAACATTTAAACTATGTGAACAGTTGACTGGGCAGTTATAAGTGGGCAACACTGCTTTACTTGGGGCTCTGTGCCCTACTGAAATTCAATTTAAAATAATCAAAGGCAGATTTCAATGGTGTTTCAAATGATGATATTTGCATGAAAATATTAAGAGGGGAGTCTCACACTTCTTATTTCTCTTTTTTATTCTATTTCATATGTAGTTATATTAATTTCTCTCTAGAAGAACAGCATCTGCCTCTCATGTCTCGTATCTCCTCTTAGACCACTGAGACACCGAATTAGATCTCATTCTCTTTACAGCAGGAAGTTCTAGGATTTTCAGAGAAGTGCATACATAGTTTGAGCTGACATTAACAAATATATAAGCAGGTGTTCTTGCTCATCCCAACGTTAGAATCTGGCCTTTAAGAGTCACAGAGAGTGTCTGGGTTCTGAGGGAAATACAAATTTAACTTTGTTTTCTCTAGTATTCCTCACCGAATTTAGAATGCATAGTTTCAGATACATAGGTTCTCATTATTTTCTTACAGAGATCTAAAGTATATTCTGTCCCATTTTGTAGAAACTTCATTTTCCCACAAAATATTTGAATAAGTCAGCAAACACTGGGATGGTTTGTAAGCTGGGAAATGAGAGATAAGCAACCACTCCTGGTATCAAGGATCTGGGAAAAAACTTCACTGCTTCCCCTTCCTAACTATGTAAATCCCCATCTTCCTTTTAGTTTTGTTTAAATGTCTTTGATTTAAACTATCTCATTGGAAACAAACGGGTTGAGCCATTTACTGATCAGAAGCTCAGTTCCTTCCCCGTGCTGCTGCCGGAGCTGTGGCACTGCAGGACTGAGGGGCTCAGCTGCTGTTCTGAGATCCCAGGCATTATTTTGCATTAATTTACTAAACAGAAATTTCTCAGGAATCAGTCAGCAGAGTGCTGTTCAGGAAGATTTGCCCCTTGAGAACATTCCCTTGTTCTGGAAGCAGCCCCTTGGTCCCTTGGATATCCAGCAGCTCTGGACACGCTGGGAACAGTTGTGTTTATCCCAGTGGGCTGCTCATGTGACGAGTCTTAATGCCCTGGGGAGTGACCATGACTTGGAACTCCTGTGCTTGCTGTAAAAGTGCCTTTTTACCTTCAAAAAGGCCAAATCAAATCCCCTTTTCTGCCAGCAGAATGAAGTCCATTCTTTAATTTTCGCTCTGCCTGAGAGTCCATGCGGGTTTAACCATCTACCTTAAAATTCAGCCTCAGTTCCTTCTGTGTTGCTTATTGCCAGCACAATCAAGGGATGATTAATGACAGAAAAAGCTGTTCTGAAGAATTCGTGGCAATAATGTATTTGGGAGTTGCTTTTTTTTTGCCTCCTGCAGCCCTTCCATTTGCTTACTAACGTGCATGAATTCAGCTCACAGGACGTTGGTGGAATACTCAAGACTGGGAAGCCGTGTCTCATTTCTTAGCACAGGAGGTTTTTTTGCCTAATCAAATTAAGTTGCCAACTTTTCATGGAGATGCCTCATAGATTTATTATTGCTTGTAGCTGGAACAGGGAATCACCACTCGTTTATGTGGGGGCCTGAAATGAGATGTAACCTGTGTTGGTTGCCTTGACGTAACAGCCCCTGGAATAAAACCATCACCTGTGGGTGAAGTGTTTACTGGATTTTTCTCTGTGATTCTCCAGGGAGCTGCAGTGCTTGACTGCCTTGAGGACAGCCTGACAGGCTGCTCTTCATCTGGAGATTTATGCAGGGGGTTCTGCAACTTTTCTCCTTCTGTGCATGGGATAAAGGCTCACAGAAAGCTACAGGTTCTCATATGGATTTTAAAAATCATGAAAGCAACCCCCAGGTTATTTTCTCCTTCTCCCCCACCCATTATTTTCTTTCCATTCTCTGGAATGGAGACAGGTAGAGAAAGATTATTGTCATTTTATGGTGGCTCACAGCTCTGACTTTTTGAAGTGTTCTTTTTAATGTACTGGCATGGATTTACTTGATTTTTTCACCAAAAAAAAAATTCTTGGAAGAAACTTGCTGAAGAATGTGCTGATTCCAAAACCATAACCCTAAATTACTCATTTTGAAGGGATGACATATCAGAGCTATGGATTTATCCTTTGTACTATAACCACTTGCTGCTCCAAGAATAAAAGACAGCTCAGCAGCTTTCTGCAAGCTGCTGAAGATTTATAAGATGTTTTATTTGTGTGCAAACTCTTGAGAACAAAATATCTATGAATTACATATTCATTGTGTCTTCTAATTGCTCAGATCTCAGTTTGTACAGCTCTTGTCAACACTGGAACCACCTCTGAGTTTATTCTTTTCTGTGTCATGACAATATTTCTTTGTGATTCGGTTGTTAATCCTTAAAGAGCACCAGATTTTTATCAGACTTTTTAAACAGCCTTGTAGACCAGATCCCAACTACTGGTTTTAGTGGAATCATACTCCCTGCACAATAGGTGTGAATCACAAATGCAGATTTTGTGCCACAAAGAAATAAAATTAAACCATTGTGCTTTAATAACACAATAATTACAGCTTTTTTTTTTTCGGTCTCTGACGTCCACATTGAACCAGGTGAATTACTTGGATGACAGCCAGGCTTGAACTTTGTCTGTTGTTGGTAATTGAGATTCTTCAGGCACCGTTCAAGGGCAGCAATGACATCCTGGCCTCAATGACACCTTGGCATGCATTAAAAATCACATCTGATAGAGGAAAACAGAAGCAAGAGCTGGGAACACAGAATTTTTTGTAGGTTATGAGTGGTAGCAGAGTTGAGTGGGAAAGCTCCAGGGGAATGGGAGATCAAGGATTCAGCAGGTTACTGAATAATGATTTGTAGATGCAATTTCCAGGCTGGAAATTGTGTTGGGGACAGCCTCTGCGTGCAGTGGCTTGCTCTCTGTCCCTGCCAAGATCAGTAGAAGAGGGCAGAGCCAGTCAATAAATGAGCATCCCACTGGATTATGGGCATTTAACAAGGGAGAGCCATGCAGATGGAATCCTGAAGGAACATT
This sequence comes from Brachypodius melanocephalos, assembly GCA_013398615.1. NCBI lineage: Eukaryota > Metazoa > Chordata > Aves > Passeriformes > Pycnonotidae > Brachypodius > Brachypodius melanocephalos. The sequence continues at coordinate 1,888,179 of VZSR01000598.1, read as the reverse complement.
CAGTGAGTGGAATGTAACCATCCATACTTGGAGGTGCTGGAAACAGTCACAGTCATCTCTTGGTTCTGTGGAACTAATGAAAAGGGTCTTCTCATAGTCAGGAAATTCAAGGCCTCTTCCATATTCCTCCTAAAAGAGAAGAACTTCAGAGCATTGTGAGGGAACCTCCCAGATCCATCTCCCAGACAGCACTGCCAGCCTCTCTCAAAACTTTCTACATCAGCCACAGCTGGAAGGTGAATTCAGCACAACTGGATGGAATGGAAGAGTGCACAGGCAAGGGATTTCCTGGGAGCAGAGGTGAGGAGGAGTTCCAGGTGTACATTTGATGTATCAATGTGTTTATAGATGAGAAGTTTTTAAATCAGTGAGACTCTGGTAGCAGCTGACAGGAACTGGAGGAGCGCAGAAGGAAGTGTCCCTTGTTAATGAGACCTTAACCCCACATTTTGACCCAAGGGTTTCTGAGCCCTTCAGCCAAGGGTTGTTGGGATGCCATGGATGTAACTCAGCTGTTGGCCAGAGCCTTCTCTTCTGGGTCTGCCCAGAGAGATGGATGGGTGCTGATGCCTCCCTTCCCTGGCTAACAAATCCAGAATAAAGAGCTCCTTACCCTGAGCCAATGTTCTTTATGAAGTCTGATCAGGACGTTTGCCCGGGAGGTTCCTCGGGGCATGCACGGGGTTATCCCAGCACTTAGAGCGTTATGGGGATCATGTTTGGATTTAGATGTGCTTCCTCTCCCAGCTTCTCCAAGGAAGCAGCACATGGAAAAGCTGTAATTGCCGAGCATTCCTCCTGCTGGTAGAGGCTCAGAGGCCCAGCAGATGCCTTGCTCAGTGAGTCAGTTGTCAAAATGATTTTGGCTGCTATGGAGCTTAGTGCAAGGATCAGAAAATACCTGCCAAAATGAGGCTTCAGAAAATGTTTGTTTTCCTAGCAGATCTAGATGTGCCTCTAGTTTTGTTTTCCACCTTTAAACACTTCTCCAGCTGCAGCTGGAGGTTGGTGGGCAGCTGTGACAGATGTTATAACACGAGCCCTTGTTCTTTGTGCTGGAGCTGCTTGTGTGGGTTTGTTTCCTTAGCGTTAGGTGGGCAGGGCTTGGCTTATGGAGCAAAACGATGCCTCTGGATGTGGGTCCTGCTCTGAATCCTAGGGAGAAACCCTGGTATTTGGTGTTTGAAAATAGGAAAGTAAAATACAAATAGCATTCTCTTATTTGGTACAGAATAAAGAAAAAAAAAAGAGACAAAATAATAATAGTAAAAGTTAGTCCAGAGTTCACAAAATTTTATTGTCTCTCCCACTGGCCCTGTGTTTGCAGAAGTGCTGTTAGAGCCTTTCTCCTGGCAGGGAGAATATCCCTGAAGAGTTTTTCACAGTCCATGTGTCAGACAGGAATGCAAAGGATCAATTTACAGCCAGAGACAAAGATCTGAAAATGTCCGGGGGGACCTGGGGGAATGTTTCTCACCCCAAATAGTTTCAGTGATATAAGTGATCCCACTTGCCCGACTGCAGCCTGGGTCCAGCTTTGCCGGGTTCAGCCCTGAGCAGCAGCAATAAAAACAGAGTCTGTGGCTGCAGCAGAGCTGGGACAGGAGCACCAAGCACAGCAAAAGCTCCTCACAATCACTTCTGCTACAGAGCTGGAGAGAGTTCCAGCGTGTTTTGGGAAGCTCAGGAGTGCACCACGGTATTCCAGGGAGAGCTCGGGTGCTGTGCGTGTTTCCATGAGGAACTTGCTTTGTTTAGCAGATCATCCTTTATTATTGGGTTGCAGCTGTCAGAAAAAACCAGGCATTGAGCTGAGCAGTTGTATTTAGAAGTGCCCCCTGGATGGGATGGTTTGGAAGCTGCACAGAGCAGTTAGAAGTAGTTTCCAGATCACTTTGGCCAGTTTTTGAATAATGGTTCTACTTTCCCTGAAAGTTGGGAGTCGTTTTTATTTCATACATTCTTAGAGATATTTGTTTGATTGTCATTTAAAGTTTTTCTGGTAAACTTCAGGCAAAACCAGATGATGTATTAATCTGTTTCATGTTATTTGCAACATTAAGGCTGTAAAGCCTTAATCTCAGAAATATATATCGATGTATTCAGCAGGAGATGGCATGAGGGGTTTGTCTGAGTTGCTTGGAAGAGCACGCACACAGTTCCACAGTTCGTCCTTTGTTTTGACCCTTACAAATGTTTGTTGTTTTTAAGACTGGGAAAAAAAAAAAAAAGAAAGAAGGTTTAATTATTTTGACTTTTAACCCAAGATGAAGCTGATGGCACAAATTCAAGACACGGAAAAAGTAAGCAGCATTTCGGATTTAGGGAAAAAAGCAGGTGCATTCAAGTTGAACCCAATGCTCCGTGCTCTGAGGGCTGCTGACCCGCCTGCCTGTGCCTCTGCCGAGGAGAGAGGCAGGTTTTATTTTCCCTGCTTATTCATTTTCTGAGTCATTCATCTTGTGCTATAGCTATTGAAAACTGTAACCGAGTCTGGGAAGCACTTGGCTTTTGAGTGCTGCCTCCTGATTGGACTGGGGAATGCTGCTGTTCGGGAATAATGTGTGAATACCATCTGCTCCGAGGAGCCGGGAGCCTCCGTGGATTCTGCTGGAGAGGCACCTTCAGCCAGGACTCCAGGCAAGGGGAGCACGCCTGCCTTCCCTCTTTCTTACCCGAACTTACAGTTGTCACTGGATTTCCCTTCTGTTTCCCTGTGGAACTTTTTTTTGTGCTTTGCCTGAGGGCTGAGTTGCTTCTCCTGTGGGTTTTGGGGGTGTTTTTCCTTTCTTTTTTTCCCTGCGTGGGATTTCTGCTGGGGTTCAGCATGCACACCAAGCCGGGAAATAAATCAGGGAGTTTTGCAGCTGTTTATTGCGGCACAAGAGTTTATGTGGAATGTCTGAGTTGCTTTGAGAAACTACTTACAAAAATTTGACCTGCTCGTAAAAAGGTAAGCAGGGAAAGACTTTGGAATTTCGGGACCGACTTTTTTACTTGCAGGGGGGGTTTGTTTTGTTCCGAATGAATGTGTCTCATTTGCAATGTACAGTTGCCTTCTAGCAATGCCTGGGATCAAAGACCGGGGTTTGTCTCCGAATTTCTTTAATGAGCAGAGTTGGAACAATGATTGTCTCTTCTTCTTTTGTGTAGAAATTGTTTTACAATAGCTCTTAACCCAAACTTTCTGCAGTGTAATTGTAATTCAGAACAGCAGCTTTTTTGGTTTTGTATCTTTATGCAGAGAACTCTCAGGTCTCATTTTCTTGCTTATGGAATCTCTTTTTCTGTTATCTCGGACCAAGCACAGTTAGTTTTCAGCAGTCTGTGTTTCCACTTGCAGAGGACAAGATGTAGTTTGTGAGCCTGTTAAATCCTGCCCACTAATGACCTGCAGAGAGATCTGGGGCCATTCCTTCACCTCAGGCCTGACACCACAGCCTGGGGCCACCACTCTCCCTGTTAGCACATCCTGAACTCTTGCATGTGACTTCTAAAATATGGGTATAAATTTGTTTTCCTGCAGGTTGCATTCCAGTCAGACTCTTCTAGCTACACAAGGCAAAGTTGGCAAGGGGAGGGCAAGAAATATTAATGGTTTGTAAAGTCCTGTCCCTCCATCCACTGAGCCAGATTATTCATTTTACTGTGGTCTGTTCAAGGGGCAAATCTGCAAAAAAAATAGTTCTAACACTTTGCTGAAGAGTCATTGTAATTTATTTTTGACAGATACCTGATTTTTAGCTTCTTTTGTATTGGAATGTTAATGGTAACTGTGCATCAAGTGTATGAATTGTATGTCCTGATAGGTACTGCAAGGCAAATGTTCAGTACCTGTAATTAAGGGAACAGTAGATTTATGGAACTGATGCTTGATCTGACCTAAACTTTTCATATTCAATCAACTTCAGATAAACAAGAGAAGGTTGTGCTCCTGCAGTGCTTCCTTACACCCAGGCCTGTGCAGCAAATGTTCTGGAGTACAGCAAAGAGCTGTTGCTCTGACAGTGAGACATCTTTTCACTTAGTCATTTTCCTGGCCCACTGCCAGATCATCAAAAGCAACTCCTTTAATGAAGAAAAAACTTAATTTGCTGAAGCCTAAATCTGGAAAATTGTGGCAAGTCACAGAAGGAATTAGGAGTTGGGCTTTGATGATCTTTGTGGGTCCCTTCCAACTGAGGATGTTCCATGGTTCTGTGAAGGAATGCCTGGATCACACCAAGCTGCAGCACCAGGACAGTCCATTAGCTGGGGACATGGGATATGTGGGGTAAGGTCTCACAGTGCCACGTGTGCCACTCATTTTCTGGATACTCAAAAACCTTTGAAAGGCCTCACGTGCACCAATCCAAGTGGGCTTTTCCAGTAGTATCACATTTTGGGGACAGAAAAGCTATTTCTCACTCATTGGTGATAATAATAATAGCAACAATAATAAAAAATGCTCACTTAGGTCTTTTTTGCTGGAATTGTATTGTCAGTTGTAGATTTCCCAGCCTGTCATTATAATGAGGAGTGAAATGCTGACCTCTGAATTCCAGAGGATGTCTTCCATTGCAGCCCTGGCTCCAGAAGGTTTCTCAGCCACTGCCAGGGGTGGCCAGTACAATATGGGATATGGAATCAGAGCTCTGTAGTTCCATGGGATGTCCATATGCACGCTCAAATCAAACACCAGCTGGTTGGAAAAGCGTGTCTATTTTTGCTTTTCATACTTCATCCAACAGCAGTTCCTTGGTTCTCTGCTCTGACTGTGATAGGTATTTTTGCAAGGGTAGAGTTTCCTGGTTATAACCCTTCTGCAGAGGGTTCCTGCTGGATCCCTCCCAAACCCCTCCACAACTTAGCACTGGTCAATATTTCCTTTTAACAGGATCCTGTCTAGCTGCAAAGCACTTTTTGTTTGCCTGCATGTGGCTGAGGTGCTGCTCTGATCATCAGCACTGCCATGCTCCAGGGTTTTTCTCTCTCTAATCCAGATAACTTCATGCCAGCTTAAATGTGCTGCTTTTATCCTCTTCTTCTGAAGGAGAGCTGAGTTAGAAGTGCCTTGTCCAGGGTCACACTCAGGGAGTTTTTCTCATGGTATTGCAGTGGCACAGGATCTCCTGTGTTCCCATTAGTCCTTTGTCATTCTTCTTGCTCCACAGGCTTCCTCCTTGCCCATTTCCCTTTCTTTGCTCTTCTTCCCAGTTATAAATTGCTGGAGGACATTTGTCATTTTGCTGTGGAGAGCACAATTCACCTGGCATGTCTTTTGGAGTCTGGGAAATCTCAGCACTGGTTTTTCAGCAGCCCAGGATTTTTGTTTCCTTGAAGATGAAGACTTCTCATTTTCTCTACAAGGAAGTACTTTATTTTGCTAAAGTGGCAACTCTGGCAATGCAACATCAGTGTATATTTACAGCCTAATTTCAGAAATCCACACGGATTCCTTTCCTCTTCTCCTCCACCACAACTCTCTTGTCTGACTTGGTTGCCAGACTTTCTCTGGGAGTTCAGTCTCACTTAATTCACAAAGAATGTGGCTTCTTCTGCCATACTCAGTGCCTGGAGTCTAAATCAGAACATTTCTAGTGAACTTCAACTTAAGAGAAGTCTGACCTACTTAGAATTGAGGTTTCCAGTTTGCAGACATGACCCAGGGTGATGAGGCTCTACCATTACCATGAAGTTCTCTCTCTGTATCTGCACTAGCCTTGCCTTTTATATAATCTAATAGTCCTTTGCCAAGGAGTAAAATGTAATGGGAACTATTTTTGTGATCTTGGGAGTATTTTTGCTGGCTCTGAGCTCCTTGGAATAGATGCCGCCTCCTGTTATGATGTCATTGCTCCTGGTGCCAGTAGACTATCAACATTTTAAAAATCAAGATAAGAAAATCAAGATAAAAAATTGGTATTTTGCTTCCATGTAGGTTAGATGAAGCAAGAAATCAGTGTTTTAACAGAAGAGAAGCATTGATGGGGAGAGAAAGACTTCAGAAAAACTGGGACAATCCAGTGGCAAGCACAGGACACCAGAGAATTCCTGGTTCCTGGCTCAGACTATGTGAAACCATTTTGCAGAGCAGCTGTGGAATGAAAATCAGCAAAAGGAGGGTTGATTTAGAACTTCCTCATGAAAATTTTGGAAGTCCTTCTTTCTCTCCAGGAATTTCAGCCCACGTCTTCTCTTGTGTCACAGGAATCTCTGCCAGCAGCCTGCCCTGGGGTGGCCTGTCCTTAGATCCCTAGAGTGTCATAGTGGGAATAGTACAGAGCAACTGAAACAGGGACTCCAATCAATCTTGGAAATTTAGTCTTGAAAAAATGCAGCCAGAGCTTCATGGCAATTTTATGAGGGGCTTTTGAATGCTCAGACCCTGATTCCCTATTCCCTTCTTCTGAGATTTTAATTTTTAATTTAGGAGCAGAGAATTGAAGGCAAAGAATAACGTCAGTCGGGATGAGTCTTGTATTAAAGTTCCTTCTACAGCCCCTTTCTAACAGAGCTGAAATGAGATGGCTTAAGGACAATGTGGAAGAACTGAACCTCTGGAGCAAAGTCAAGGTTTGAGAATTGGTGTCTTATTTTAGTATTTTTGGTCAAAAAGGTCCAAAAGGCCTTTTGAGATTGCTGTTTTTTTATGTGCCTTTGGAAAGTGCTGCCTGACTTCTTGATCTCAGGCATTTGAGCCATCTAACAGCAACTTGGTGAATCTTTTTAAGCTCTCTTTGGAGAATATTGGTGCTTTATCAGTAAATCAGTGCAGTTCTGGTGCTTACTGTCATTTTCCTTGCAAATGGATCCCACATCAAGAAATGTTCTAGAATATTTTAAGCTAATTATATATGTACATATTTTGGTGTTGAATAGAGATTAAATATGAATTAAAAACCAACACAGAGAAACATATTCCCCAATGGATTGTAAGAAACTTTCTCCTACTGTAAAAATCTTGTCTCCCAGTAGATGTAACATGGATATTTTGAAAGTTCTGTAATGTTTAAGGGTCTCTTACAGATGCTTTGCATGTATTCTCTGGAGGCCAAGCCAAGGAACAGTGTGTTCTGTCCTTTTGTCTGTCCTGATTTCTAATGAGTCAATCCCTAATTTTCCTCCAGTGGATGGGCAGATATGCACCTTAAGAGAAAAGATACTCACTTCTCTGTTCCTAGTCTTCCATGTTTCAGGGAACATTGAAAACTTCCAACCCTTCCCCACTTGAAAATGTTCTTGGGAGGTTTTATCTTGCTCTGTGGATTGCTGGGTGCATTAGCACAACTTCTGCTTGCCAGAGCTCTCACTAAGTAGAACTGGTTTCAATAAATCATTGTACTTTGGAAAGTCTGGAGTTCCAGTCATGGCAGCTCAGAAGAGGGAGGGGGAAACAGGAATACAAGAGCTTTTCCAGCTGGGGAAAGAGCAAAGGTAATTCTCCACAGAGAAGTCTGAACAGAGAGGTCTCTGATGGAAGGTTGTGGGTGTCATTCTTTTACAGGCTGGATTAATATTTCATCCAGAGAGGTGGAACAAAGTCTTGTTCTGGTTGAAAGTGGAGGAAGTGAGTGATTCAGCTTATTTTGTCAGGCATCTGCCTGTGACAAGGTGCAGTACAGCATTTTTCTGGCCATGGAGAAAGAGTGCTCTGTCTGGAGTGCCAGTCAGAGATCCTGGAGCAATTGCTTGGCCTTTGTCTCAGATCAGTGCAGCTGATCCCTGCCTTGCTTTCCTGAGCAGTAAAATTCCCACCCCAGATTTAAATCTCCCTTTGTCAGTGATTCAGGCTTGTACACATCACCTCTGTTTCATTCACATCCCAACTGCTTCAGATAACTGTGTGTCAAGGTTTGAAGTAGTGATCTTCTTATTTTAATAAATCCTTTAGTATGAAAAAACTGGCTTTAATCTCCCTTTGCTATTCCTGTTCCCTGTCCAGGGTAAGCTTGGAAATCTTTTTTTTTTTTTTTTTAATTGCTACTTGCTCTCATAAGCCATATGATGCTTTTGATAACAGTCATCAAATTTTACAGCTATCACTATAATCTCAGTGCTGTTAACCATCTGCATCTCTCCTCGTGTTCTATAGAAACTGAGGAGAAAACAAATACATAGTTAATTTTAGCACATCACTCCTCTTAATGGATTTTGTGTCCCAAGTAGCAGCACTATTTAATGTGCCTGCAGATAACCTCTTGGAACTGAGGAAGAATCCACACACAAGGACATTCCTTCATGATTTAGAGACCTCAGGGCTGTGTTGCAGGGATCAGGAGTGGGCTGCAAAGGGTTTGAGTCCTACAAAGGTCTGGACACTTCGAGTTCTAACTTATGTTTGGGGATTTTAATTCCATGGAACCTGAACTTGAGACATCATCAAACAAAGTCAGGTGAAGGGTGACCTGTGTCTGATGACGAGCTGTGAGCAGTAATGGGAGAGCAGAGCAGGGAAAGGGGGGGAAATCTGACTTGGGTAAAGAGAAACCTGGGCAAAAAGTGTGGAGAAGCTGTGTTCTGTGAACCAGGCAGGCAGCATGGATACAAGCCTGGGATACAGGCCTGGGATTCTTCCCTTTGGTCCTAGAAAAGGCAGAGGCAGCTGGAGAAGAGCAGTGGCCCAGCTAACAGGGCAGCCCCTGCCCACAGCCCAATCCTGGCTTTAGGGAACCATTTATCCTCCTCACTTCTCAGCATCCAGCCCTAAGGAAGGGCTGCCAGATGTCACACCTAATATGGGATTTCCTGTACTTCACCTCAAATCCTGGGATTTGTTTGAAAACATGTGCAATGTTACCTTTCTTGTGCCTGAGCTGAAAGATGGGAATCACTTGGCAGGCAGTGACCTCCCAGGCTGTGTTTTCCTCACTTCCTTGGCTGCTCAGGAGCCAGAGAAGGTCCCGTGTTGTTGGACAGGTGGAAATGCAGCTCTGCAGTCACTGTCAGTGACAGGGAACAGGACCCTCCTCAGGAGTGTCAGTCCCTCTGCTCTTACATCCCAGGGCTTACAGGAACACCCAAACACTTTACAAAGCTCATTCCACTGCTGGTTACCTTCAGGGAGTCCCAACTGCTCAGCAGGTGCAGTCTCACCTCAGTAATGCACAGGAATTTGCCATTAATTGAAATATACATTCGAGGGAGGCTAAAGTGAAATATTTTTTTAAATTACCCCCACAAAGGACATGAAGAGAAAACTGTATTTCGCTGTGTTGTTTAACTTGTTATGTCATGAAAACCACAAAGGAAATGGTTTATTTTTAGGATAATGGTGGAATACAACAGAGGGACTGAGTCAGACATAGGAGTGTCTTGAGAGCAAAATTACCATTTCATTTGGGCTTCACTGGAGTGGTCAGGATTGGTGTTTAAGATGACATCTGTGTCCACCAAAACCTTCCAGTATTATATTTAATCAATGTGGAGACACAGAAGGGGGCCCACAATAAAAAGGATGTATTTTAAATTTCCTGATCATAGTGCTTTAACTTTTATACTACTGACACCCAAGATTCAAATAGAAATGCACACTGTAATTTTATATATTCCCAATTTTTTTTCTTTATAGGAATCCATTTAAAATTACACAAGAAACCTCTCTTCGTCTTCTGAGTGTTTCACTGATTAGCATAATTTATAGCCAGTTTTGTGAATAAGGTGATTGTACCCAGGTGATTGCAAAAAAGTCTGTGGATCTCAGCTTTATAAATATTATTCTGAGTCTAACTTTGTTAAAGTAATTGATGTAACATGAGTGAGTGCTGTGCAGAGCTCTTCAAGTGCAGAGACCACACACTGTGTAATCTCTGGAGCCAGTCCTCATCGTGCCTTTGCTTTTCTTAGCAACAAAATTAACTCCATCATTATAGAATTTAGCCAATACTTTACCTCTGCAGTCAGAATCTTCTCACATGAGATTCAGCCCACGCTGTAAATCCTCCCTTCGTTATGTGTCACTCTTCGCCTCAGAGGACTGGAAAAGTGACTTTGCAGTCTCTCAGCAGAAGCAGAGATGTTCTCACATCAGGAGGTGCTGCTGGGAGGTGCATGGAGCACCTTCCACGCTGTCTCTGACAATTAGAAAACCTCCAAGGCCTCTCCTTTGGGGGGTCTATTCCCAGCTGGGTGCTCTGGAAAGGGAGGAAGGGTTTTGTCTCTGCAGGCAAAGCCAGAGCTCAAGGTCAGCCAGGTGAGAGGAGGTGCCCAAGGCTGAGCAGGGACTTTGTCACAGACAGTGAGGCCCAGGCTGTGCTCAGCCTTGTGCTGGGCTACAAAATGAGCCCTGCAGAGCCCGTGCTGGTCTCCTCCTGCAGCTGTTTGGCTGCTCAGGATTCTTGTGCTGGTTAAATTCTTTCTCCCATGTTCTCTTCCTCCAAGAACACAGAGCTGCCAGAAGGGCTGGACGGGTGCCCAAGAGCTTTTAAATGCTCTGGTTAGGAATTGGTGGGAACCTTGTGTTGGTGTTTCTCTGAAGAAATTTTATGGCTTTTTCCTGGTGCTGCTCATGAGAAGGTCACTTTGAGAGAGGAGGATGCAGGTCACCCACTCTCAGAGCACAGTGTCAGCATGTGAAGGGTGACACAAAGGGGACAGGAGCTAAAACTTCCTGGAAACTTTGGGTGATGCTTTATCTTTAAGCAAATTCCTGGAGAATTGCTGAGATGAAAACAGGCACAGCTCTAAACCTGCATGTTCTATAGTGATGAGATTTTGGGAGAAGGTGGAACCCTTCTTACAGGAGAGAAGGGAAATAAAGATTCCCAGCTGCTAATAATAACAAGCTAGGGATTCTTCTCGTTCAAGCTGGAGCAGAATTTCCTGGAAGTCCCTGGAGAATTCCAGTCCAGCACTAGACGTTTGAAAGATTTGGATCCTGGTCTAAAATATTTCCACTGCTTGAGTGAATTTCCAAAACTGAGCTATTTTTTATCATAATCCAGTCATAGAAATGAAATCTGTGGTGCAGTCAGCCATCAGTTTGAGTATTTTGAGAGGAGTATTGTGACTGGAGAGTCTGCTGTGTGTGCAGGTCCTGAGCATCCGCTCGGGAATGGAAGAATCCTGGAACAAAACCTCGTGTGGTGCAGCTGGCTTTGAAGAAGTAACTAGCAATGGGTTTGAGGTTCCTTTAGAGGAGAAAAAAGAAGGGGAAAAAGAATGCAAAAGCCAGCATGGTTCAGTGTCTGGGCACATTTTCAAGACCTCTTTTATTTTGAGTAATTAATTCTGTGTTTTATTAGTAATGAAAGCAGGGGCTATTTTGTGCAAGGCAGGAGCAGTTCAGGGTGACTCGGCAGGAAGTTAAACTGATGTAGCATTACTTTTGCAATTTATCACCTGCCTGTAGTGCTTACTCAGGGTATAATACAAGTTTATCATTGTTCAGAGCAATTATATTCTAAATTCACTTAATAATTACCTCTCAAACCAGATAACTTTAAAGAACTGATTATTTTATAAGTAACTGGGAAAATCTCTGGCGTGACATCCCTTCTTGTAGGCAGCCTAAATGCAAGCTGGCTTTTTGGTGATCTGTTTCAAATTAAGTGATTTCATTGCATAAATGTATGTATTGGAGCTTGAGTGTGGAGTATCCAAATGCTTGCAGCCTTCTTACACATTTGTAATGATTCCAGTAATTCCAAACTAAAGAGGTTTTTCCATTTGGTGCATGAAAAATCTGTTCTGTTTTGTCTTTGGTTAAGAGAACTTGAAATACTGGATAGTATAAATGTACAACTTCAAAAGTGTTCACAATTATTGGTAGGACTGGTGGACATGGCAGCTGAACACAGACCAACCACAGACCCTCCAAAGCTTTTCTTTCCTGACTCTTTTTCCTGCTTCTCCAGGTGTGGAAGGGCCTGGGAGCTGCGGGGTCCCTGCAGCAGCCCCAGTGCAGCCCCAGCTCTAATTGATTATCCCAGCCCAGCTTTGAGGGTCCCGCAGGCTCTGGCCGGGCCCTGCTGAGTTACTGCACAGCTTTAGGCAGCAGAATTTCACTGACTGCAGCAAATAAATTTGCTGTGCTTTATGGAGCACGGAGAAGCTTGTTTTCTGAATTTTAATTGTCTCAATAAATCGTGTTAAGATTGTGTTCTATTAGACTGCAGGAAATTAATGCGAGCGGTTCGAATCTGGACGTTATTGGGAAGGTGTGATGCTCCCAGGGCTGTTAGAAAAAGAGTTTTCAAATCTGGCTGAGCAGTAACGAGGATGATAAGGATTGTAGAGATCTGGAGTGCAGCTTCCCAGGAATCCCCATTCAGCCTGGGGTTTACCTACAGGGATTTTCTTGTCTTACTGGGGACTAAGTGATGATGATTTTCAGCTTGTGCTTCACAGAGGAGAGGAAACGTTTGCAATGGGACTCAGGTAGCTCAGGCACAGGGAATGTGGGAGGGGCACTCATAGTTCTGGACAATAATGAACCTGCTCTGGAGACAGGCTGACCGAGTTGGGGCTCTTCAGCCTGGAGAAAAGGCTCCAGGGAGATCTTAGAGCCCCTTCCGGTGCCTAAAGGGGCTCCAAGAGAGCTGGAGAAAAATGTTTTGGTGCTGTGACTTGAGAGTTTGGTGTTAATGAGTACATCAATGAAGATTAGCAGATTTTACTCCCAGCCTCCTCTTGTACCTGCTCTCAGGGGAGAAATATTGGTTCTTTTCACTGAGGGATGGTTGTGCCCCTTGGGATCAGAAAGGAGCTGCTCTCGTCCTGCCACTGGGACAGCGTCCAGCTCTTTATTTGCAGGATTAGAATGTTTTCAAAAAGATAGGCCAGGTTGAAAGCTCTCCATGGCTGTATCTCCCAACGTTCTGCTGGAGAGCTGCAATGATTGATGAGCATTTCTCGTTGCAATTACAGATGAGCAACAGCAACCCACAAATCATGGCACGCTGGGTAGGAGCTCCTGAGCCGCTCTCTGTAGTCTGGCCAGCAAATCATTAAATCAAGCGAGGATGAGCAAGGGGCTGCTGGATGTTCTCGCCTCAGCACAGCAGCTGAGAGAGCTGAGTAAGCTGCTGTCTGCCTAAATCAATCCCCACACTGGGAATTGAAACAGTGCAGACATGAAGCCTGTCCGTGGCCACATAAAAGCCGCATTATGGCTGCGATTTAGGGGGCTCCGCCTAAAGCAGCTCTTTGAATCCCTAATCCTGGGAGCTCCGAGGGAAGAAAGCAGGGAGGCCAAGCTCAGATGTCTAAAACTTTCCTCCTGACCCTGCCTCGAAGTGGGGGACCTGGCCTGCAGTGAAGTCAATCCGTGGGGAGTTCATGCACAGTGTATGTTGTAATGGGATTTTACAGTACAGATCCTAGCACGTATATTTAATATCTGACAATTCAAATAGCTCGGCTGGCAAACACACTGAGCATTGCCAGATTTCTTTAAGATCCTAAGTGAATTCCTGACCTAGATATTCCTTGGAGGAGGGAATTCAAGACCAGGAGAGAGTCATGAACCAAGTATGGTAGACTGGGCTTCTCACTTCTGGCCCATTTCCCTTATTTCTTCTGAGAAGTAAGAATCTTTTAAAACCACAAATTTGGGTTAATAAAATGATTCAAGATGATCAGCTCACTCTTAAAGTTGTTCCAAGTCCAGTCTTTATACAATTTACCTTATGCTTGGGGTACAGAATAATGAAAAATCTAAACAAACAGAGCACTAAGCCTCAATCCTACATGTAAATCTGTGCACATGTGCTGCAAACAAGATAGCACCCATGGACAGATTTGTTTGTGTTGCCTTCTGAGCCAAATGCTGTGGGTTTGCTTCTTTTAATTATTCAGCCCTGAAAGAATTTACTGTGAAATCCCACCAGGCAGAGATAAAGACTGGAAACCTTGTAATCTACAACTGTACAGGAGGGTCAGTTTATGGCCTGAATGTGCTGGAGAATTTAGATGTGGAGAGAACCTTTCATAGTGAACTGGCATGAAAATCTGGATTATTTCAGGGCTTTGCAGCATATAAATTGTGTTTATGATGAAGCTAAAGCTTGGAAAAACCAAATTGGTTGATCTAATCCAGATTTGCTGTTCTGATGAATTTTTTCCTTCTCAAATAAATTCAGGTTGTCAGATTAATTCAGTCCCAACATGACAAGGGCAAGACAAATTAATTAGCTTAAGCTCCATGAGTTGGGAGGGTTTTGTCTCTGTGTGCTTTGTGTGAGGGTGTGCAGGGCACTGCTGTGGGTGATTGACCATGGCAGGGGTAAGAAGGGTCCTTCAGCTTCACCCCAACCCCTCACTCCCAGCCAGATGAGAACATTGTCAGTGAAAAGTTTGAATTCTCCTACAGTCTGGCACTGCAGAGCACATTTCCAGTGTGCTTCCAATATTAAACTCTTCTCCTGAGACTGCTCAAGAGCCACAAGTAATGCTTTAAAAAGTAATTAAAATGTTTAATCGTAGAGGAAAAAATGGTCAGGTCAGGTCTCATAAAAATGAGCAGCCAATTTTTAAAAAAAGTTGGGTTCCACAGTACCTGGAACTCTTACATGTCGTAACCTTGTTAAGATAATTACAGTAAATGGCTTTTCTGCAAGGGAATCCCCTGACATTCTTCCCTGGGAGATTAAATCTCTGCTGCTGTTGTAGACGGATTCTGCTGCTGAGTGAAAGTGTCTCCTACCTCCTTTAAAAATATCAACAACCAAAGAGAAGACAACACTTAATTCCTTTTTACAAAAGGAAAAGAGAGTCATGTCTCAGGAAGAAGGGAAACCAAATAAAAAATTTAATGCTAGAGAAGAAAGGCAAGAAATGCAGTTGCCATGGAAACCGGAGCATAAGTAGAAACTTTCCAGCAAAGAGCAGAAACTAAAAATGAAAAAGCAGAGTGGCGAGGCTTGGCAGATAGCCAGGAGCTTCCTCCACCTCCTCCCCCGTTCTCCTGGTGGGATGTTCTTCGTCATCCTTCCACAGGCTGGAGGTGCTCTGGGCATTTGGAGAGCAGAGCTGGGCCCGTGGGTCAGAGCACTTCACAGGGGACAGCGAGTGACAGCACTGCTGGGGATGAGGCAGCTGTACCAAAATCCTCTGTGTGCTTCAGCCTGGGGCCTCTTCCACGGGAGAGGGGAAAATTCACTGGGAATGGCCATCATGTCACAGTGGGCTCAAGAGGGAGGAGAAGCTGCTTCATCTGATGGTCAAAAATCACTGAGCAAGTCCTTGATTCTTCTTGGGTCTGAACCAAGGTCTGGGAGTGCACTGCAGCAATAACTCTTGTTCTTCAATACTTCATGGGGAAAAGATGCCCTAAAGTCTGCTCCAGGTGCTGCTGTGCCTCAGACTGGCTGAGCACCGTACCTCAGCTCTCTGATCCTCAGCTCCCACCTGGGAGTCACATTCCCTGTCAGAGCTCTGCCCTGGGCACAGGATGTGTTCCATAGTGGTTGTTGGCTGCATCCCAACGAGTTTCTGAAAGCAGAGGTGTGTTCCAGACGTTCAGCTTTGTCCGGGGCTCTGGGATCGTTTGATGCTGGCACGTTTCCTGTATGCAGGAAAGTAATGCAGTCATTGGATTAGCAATTATTAAATCCACATATGCTTTTTAGTATGACATGGAAAAAAGCAGCTTGGGAAAGCTGGGCAGGTTCCCAGGCAGGGCTGTAAAACCTTTGTGATGGCCAGGAAGTGATTTGGGTGAAAGCTTGGGAGCGTACCCAGGCCTGAGTGCTGTTACAGATGGAAGCAATGAAACCTGGGCTCTTCAGATTTCCTTCAGTCATATTCTTGGAATTAAGCACGGGTGTAAGAGTTTTGCTAATTTGCCCTCGGACTGATCAGCGTCTTATATAATTGACTCCTTTTTTTTGTGAACAAAATAGAAAATGCAGTGCAAGTCCAAAAAACCCACTTGACCTCTTTGTATGTCTGGACAAACTGAAATCTGGACAAACTTACCTGGGAGGCAGCACCGCGAGTTAGGAACTGTTCCTCAGTGTGTCACTAGAAATAAAACCTACACATGTTTAACTCTGCTGCATTGCCACTGACTTTACTCCTCAGCTGACTTGTCATGGTCTCACCTGGACTATTCCTCATTTAATTATTATTTCAAAACACCAGGATTTGTGGTTTATTGAGGGTTTTTTAGGTTGGAAGTAATGAAGCTCAGAGTAACGAACTTCACTAAAAGGGAAGGCAGGGGAAAAAAGCGGGGAACCTGTTTCCTAAGCTCTGTAGAAATTAATTTTTAAGAGGAAGCTCGCTCGTTGGAGGGAGAGGTAACCCCATCCCGGCGATGTGGCAGCGATCCCAGGCGGAGCCGGCGCCCTCCCGCCTGCGGGCGGCAGCAGAGCCGTGCGGAGCCGCTGCATCCGCGATCCCCGCCTGTCCCGGGACGGGGACAGCCCCGCCGGGGGACAGCTCTGCCAGCCGGGGGACAGCCCTGCCAGGGGACAGCCCCGCCGGGGGACAGCCCTGCCGGGGGACAGCCCTGCCAGGGGACAGCTCTGCCGGGGTACAGCCCTGCCAGCCGGGGGACAGCCCTGCCAGGGGACAGCCCTGCCGGGGACAGCCCTGCCAGGGCCGAAATGAGGGAACCTCAGAGCCAGCGCTGGCCACAGCAGAGTTCGCCCCTTGGGCACTTCCCGGGTGCTGCCTTGAGAAGGAATTCCCCGTGAGCAGCTGGATTTGCAGCAGGGCTGTGTCCAGAACAGAGCGGTTTTCCTTAGGCTTTAACGTGCTGACACAGCCCTGGCGTTTCTGGCATTTTCAGCTGGAAAAGCTCCCTCCCTTCTCCCGGGTTCCTCAGTGCTCAGTGAACATAACAAATGTTTTTCCGAGACCACTGACATTATCTTGGTTTTATATGGTTTAAATTGAAACGATCTCATTGCAGTAATCAAAGCAGTGATGAACTCTGAGGGCTTGTTTGTGACCTGGGAACGCTCGGAAAAGTCAAACCAAATTGCAGAGAGCTGTACAGTGCATGTGTGCAAAGCACAGCCTGGCCACAGCTGGGAAAAGCTCCACAATGCCCTGTATTATGTGGGTTTGTACCCAGCTCAGTGTGTTATGGAAGGAAGTTTATGAGTGACATGACCCAAACAAAAAGAACACTCCAGTTGCTGCCAAGATGACATTCCAGGCTGCTCCTGACTGAAACAAGATGCCTTCCATGTAGGATTGCCACTTACTGTGTGAAGGTAACCATGGGCTGCTTCCTGGCATTGCAAAGAATGACCATTTTGGGAAATTCCAATTCCTGATGTCTGCTTTCAGCATTGCTGCTAAGTGTTTTATCACCTCAAGTGTGCCCCTGCTTGCCAGGCTGTCTTTTTTGGAATAGATCTTGAGGAAATTGGTAGCCCTGCCCTGTTGAGTTCTGTTAGGGGCAAAAGTGCCTTTGTATAATGAGCTGAACAGGACCCTCCAAATCCCCCTCAGTAACAGCAATCTGCACTCTCTAGTGTTTGCCCTGACACAGTAAGTGTGTCTCTAAGACACTGAAGAAGGCAGAATCTGACCTTTTCCAAGGCTGATTCCTGCAAAGACAAATACCACGCCTGTAAATATTCCCTGCCCTGCTCAGGATCACGGAGAAGTTACATTTTAGCCTTGGCCAGCACAAATCCTCTCATACTGGTGAGCCTGCACCCTCACATGGTGTAAAGCCTGTGAGCTCAGCCTGAGCTCCAGGTCTGCCAGGACATTTCATTTTGGATCCACACTGCCCAAACTGTGATGATGGTGGGATAATCTGTTCCAAAGGTTGTCAAAACTCAGGGCTTCAAAAACAACAAGAGGTATTGTCAGCTAATGCTCAGACCTGAGAGGTCCTGCTGTCAGAATATTGATCTCAGATTCCTCCAGCATCTCTTCTGTTGGGAGCTGGACCTGAATTTCAGAGTGCAAAATGTGCTTTTCCCAGATTGTTCCCTGATCTCCCCCCTACACCTTCCATTAGCAGTTCTGTGTACATGAGTCTCCCTTGTCATCCTGTCAACCCTCATGGTCTTTAAATAGTCTGTAGGCTCTGGGTGGTGATCACCACATTGTTCCCCCCTCCCTCTGCAAGCTGCTCCTGGAAAAGAGGACAAGAATTACTTGCTCACACACTGCTTGTTCATAGTCCAATTTTAAAATCATCTCCTGCTCATCTCATTTGCCAAGTCCATCAAACCAATATCATGCCCAGCTCCCTGCCCAGCTCTCAGGCAGCTCAGATCTGGGTGACCCTTGGAGTTCTGAGGGATCCCCCCCAGTCCCTGCTGGCAGCACACCCAGACACAGCAGTACCACTGCTGAAAGGGGCTGCACACAGGGAGATCCATGTTCCTACTAAACTGTTTGGTTGCTATTTTTTCTCCTCGAGGGGAATTCCATTCATTCCCTTTCAGAAGAGCCTGTTAAACTCAGCCAGTCCCGAACTCCCAACAAATGTCCTTTAATAGTTTCGGATTTCAGCACGGAGGCCTCTGACTGTGTGTTCCTTTAATACGTTCACGACTCCCCTGGGAGAGCTAAGCCAGGAATAACCAACACTTTCTTAAGCCAGGCCTCCTGCTTTAAGCTTGTGTTTCTTTTCCTGCCATTTATTGCCTTGCTCATCTCCACAGCTCCCACTTCCTTGTGCTTTGCATCGCCCATTCTCAACTCAGGTGTTCTCAGGTGTCCAAGAGGAGAGTGCTGCATCCTCTGCTTTCAATTTTGCTGGCTGAAGGAGCATAAAGGACTCTTAACATTCTCTGCAGTCGCCTCTCAGCTTGGCATACTGATCATTTCAATAATAAAGTGTTTCCTTTCATTCTCCAACAGTCAGGCCCCTGCCAGAGCCATAATTGTTCACAGATGACTCATTTTGGCTGCATGATCAAAACCAGGGAAAAGTGCTGTTTGCACAGGCTTTGAAACGTACAAGATGGGAAGAGATGTTCACGCTTGATATTTGTACCATATGTGCTTTCTAAATTTTATTATAGAGCCTTTACATTTCAAAAGAGATTCTAGTCTTGTCCTGGGGATGATTTAGAAAGGAAAAGATAAGCAGAGTTTTGAGTTAGGCCAAGATTAGCAAAGACTGACGGTGTAGTTTGAGCTGTGAGGCTGCATCCTGCCGGGGCTGGTGGGAGCTGCTCAGTGCAGGGGGGCTGCTGCTGCCCTGAGATAAATAGATCTAGATCTACACATGGATGGATATCTGTGCATTGTTTAGGGGCTGCATACTCAGTTTTATATCAAAGTCTCACTGAACTCCTCATTCTTTATGGAATTTGTTTTGAAATGCTACACTCAGAGTTGCAGCAGGTGTTTGCATTTCCTTCCCTGATGAAAACCCAAGGAATGTCTGCACAGTGCACGTGATGCCCCATCACCAGTGCTGGGAGTGCTCTGCCCTGCCAGGTGTGTTCTCTTTTCACAGAGTTCACCTCACATGTCCACGTTGGGAGGGTCAGCAAAGGGGCCGAGCAACCAAATTCTGTTCTAGGGTGGAGAAGGAGGACATGGGAGGATGATTCCTGCAAGGCCATTCATCACCAAGCATGAGCTGTGTCAATAAGAAGCTACTCTTTGTGTCTCCTCCCAAAATTGCTTTGAGGCCACCCAACTGTCTTAAATAAAACACCAAACAGACAAATGTTGCCTTCTTTGCAGCACTGTGGCATTTTGACTAATGAGTTGTACAAACCCTGCAGGCCAGCTCATCCAAGGCTGCTGCCACGTGGATGTCAAAGGACGTGAAGAAAAGCTGCTGTTGGCTGGGTCTTTGCAGGAACTCAAAGGAAAGAGTTAGGCTTGTTAATCCAGGAAAAATGAGTGTATTAGAAGAATAAAGGATATAAATTCAGTAGAAAGAGGGGGTTTTAGTAGCTTTATCTCTCTAAAAATATAGTGGGTGTGTTAGTGGAATGGGAACATATAGACTACATACACCTGTGAGTGGAAGATCTGTACAAAAAAAGTAGGAAGATACGCAGAAAAAATGCAATTTGAGCTGATGCTGTAATAGAGGAGCATTTTTGGGCACTGTGTGCCTTGCTGGATATTTTCTATTATTTCTATTTGGAGTGTCCTTTATCAGATCACCCCCCCAGTTCCCTGCTCAGGGCAGGTGAGGACCCAGCAGGGTGAGAATTCCCAGCGCTGGATGCTGGCTCTGAGAGCTCAGGCACTGGAGGTGTTGGTGCCCTGAGCTTTCACACTTCAAAACATCCCAGGCTTGCTTTGCTCCTGGCATGTTTGTCATATTTCTGTTGTTTGAAGGAGACTCTCCACATTTTGCAATCAGCTGCACTCAGACAATAACATCTCTCAGGGCAGCCCTGTGTTGTTGTGCCAGAAGGAAAAACGTGAACTTAAATAAACCACCCTCACAATGGTATTTAAAAACTGATTGCAGGATTTCCAGTCACTTTTGTAAAGCCCTCTTTAAAAACAATAGCGACATTTTCATTTTTCAACTTGGTAACAGGGAATTCTTTCAAAACAGAGGGTGTTTTCTGTGCTACTCTGTCATGTCAGCCTGATAAGGAAGATGGCTAAAGATCATTCTTGCCAAAATATTCCTTGGATGAGTCATCTGATGCCAAAAAGCAAGTGAAACGAGCAACTATATTTGCAGTGGAGTTTGCAAATTATGTGGCAAGGAAAGGAAGAAAATAATCTGTCACATGAAAAATGAAGTTTAGATTGTGTGTATATAAATCAGTGATTTGTTATATGAGTGTGAGATCATTATCAGGCATTTAAACATGAATTGGAAGTGCCTAATCTATTAATTAATCAGGAAATAAGTTTTACATAGCTTGTGTAATCAAGTTAATCTTTCATTTCACTTGCCAGCAGAGATACTGCTGTCAGTGGATGTTGTCAGGAGATTAAACAGCCCAAGAGCTGATTCTTGCTGAGGGGGAGCCTCAGGTGTCCAGATGGCATCGGGAGGGAAGGGAGGAGGGGCGGCTGCTTCCCACGGCATTCCTGAGCCTGGGAGATGTTCTCTGTGCACACAGGAGTTGCTGGGCTCTGCAGCACCTGTAAAACCTTCTCTTCTCCCACCTTGGGCTGGGACAGACTCAGCTTCCACGCGGGCAAGGCGAGGGATGCCCTGCAGGAGCTCTCTGCAAGGTTCATGGTTTTTTTCCCTGACCTTTCAGCACACCACATTGGAAAGCCACTGTAACAGAGCTCACGATGAATAGCTGAGCCTTCTGCTAATAATAACCCATAAATCTGGCACAGGAAGGCAGTGATGCCAGACTTTTATCAACTCCTTCCCTGCAGCAACACAACAGCAAGTTTAATGCTGAAATACAAAGTATAAATATTTTTAGGAGTTAATTTATTTTGTTGTGTGAATATTTTTATCAAGGTCAATGCAGATTTTGTAGTTTATTACAATAATTTGTTAGTACATCTAATAATTACATTCCTAACCTAGAGGTGATGTGGGTTTTGTTTATTTAAATGTGCAGATAGGAAGGTAAAGATCACCACCTGGGCTCCCTTCCCACTGAAGGCTGGACCAGGTGAAGTTTTGAGGTCCCTTTTGAGCCCCTCCAGGGTCATGGCAGAGAACTGCCCTGGTTTTATCTTGGAGAAGGAAATGGGAGATCCTGGGAAACCCAGAGCTGAAGTTACCCTGTTAATCACTCCATGAATCACTGCTAACATTTTATTTTAGTAATAAGGGATATTTGGGAAGAATAGTCTTATTAAACAAATATTTCCTGCCAGCAGCTCCGCGTGGAAGACACACAGTGCTGGGAAGTGTTGTGCAGCTCCCAGTTACGTCTGAGGGGCTTTGTTTGATTTAGGGATTTGTATAAGATTTTTCTTTTTAGTTTGGAATTTTTGCTGTACAGTGGAGACTTCACACTCCTGGGTTTTTTCTCCTGGCGAGAGAGGAGGCTGCTCTGAGGCACAGGATGTCTGATTCTGGTAGAAATTTCTTCTTCCATTTGCATTGGACTCCATGTGTTTAATTGCTTCATTAGATCTGTGGAAATTTAGCATAAATCTTTCGATGGATTTTGACTTTGTAAATTTTATTAGCATCATTACCAGTCAGGTCATAAACCAAGGTACCTTAGCGGGGTGTTCCGTGTCAGCAGAGCAAGTGAAGTGATTTTGTTTGGTCTGCCCAGCTCGCTGCAAGCTGATGTGAGAAGCTGATGTTCTTTAGCTCCATTGTTCTGCTGGGAAGTGGGCAGGAAATGCGCTGAGCTCTGAGGTCAGGCTCCGTGTGTTTCTCCCCCGTTCCCGGAGTTCATGGTGGGCTCAGGAAGCGTCTCCGGGGCTCTCAGCCCCGCCGGCTCCCCCGTGCCCTGCCCGGGCCAGAGACCCTCCCTGTGCCCCCTGCCCGTGTCACACACAGAGCACGGCGACAGCAGGATCAGCCCCTCCTGTTGGCAATTCCCACCCTCGAGGAGCTGCAGAAATTTAAATGTCATCCAAAAGTCACCTTGTTGGGACTTGGAGGTGTCGTTTCTCTTACTTCCTTTTTGGATAGTGTTATCTGAGAAATTCTTTTATTCACGTTTTAAAAATACTCTATGACTCTTACTTAAAATCAGGACATTATTTATTAGAAGCAAATAACTGACTTTCCCACTAAATACTGGGGACATTCTGTGGATTTTTTTTTTTTAACCTGAGTGAAAAAGAAGAAGTTTATGTGTTTTAAGTACATTAAACTGAATAAGTATTTGCAGAAGCGTCTATGCTCTGGTGGACAAAATATTCTATAGGAAAAAAAGATGATTATGTTTAATACTTCTTCATCCTGAGGGAGTTGTCTCAAGAGAGGAAGGAAGGTCCATTTACTCTTTGGGCAAGGATAAGGGGTGCAGGGTCCTGCCTCACTCTGGCCCAGCCTTCCCACGATGCCGGGTAAATCACTCGGGGCTTCACTTCTCCAGTCATGGGATGGGCTTGGGAGCTCCATTGCTGCAGTGCGTGCAGTGCTCCGCATTTCCTTAGATCGTCACTGCTGTGCACAGGAGCCAGCTCTTAATTGGTGATGATGCAAATCCCAAAACAATGGGACATTGATCCTCCTGTGCATCCCCACCCTGCCATAGTGTCTAATGACCATAATGACAGTAAACAACAGGCACAGGCTGCATGGGGGGAACAGTGATGCTGAAAGAATCCATGTCCTGGTTTGACTTCCAGGACACTGCCTGAACACTTATTCAATATTTCATTAGTCACATGCACATTCTTCCTCTTGCTTTTTCATACGGCGCTGCTTTTTCTGCTCATTAATATCATTAAATATCTATACTATGTGTAATGACTGCTTTTCATTTACATTTGGATTTCATCCCCATACACACAGCAAGAGTAATCCATAGTGTTGTGGTAGCTATGACACTGTTCAATACATGGAGAGCAGTGAATTCTCTGCCTAAATTTAAAGTAAATGCTCATTCTCATTTTGGTCTGCAGTCTATGAACCATTTTGTTGCAAGACTCTCAAGCTGCTACATTCTACCTCATGTAGTAAGAAAACTACTTTGCCTATGTGCACTCTTAAAATAATCATCATGTGCTGTTCAAATACTAAAAAGAACTAGTTTGCTTTAATTGTGTGTATGAAACTTTATAAGTCTTCAAACAAATAAGTCACTGAAGATTTTGGTCTTGGTACAGCTGAATTGAAAGTTAAGTTATGCTCACACAAAGGAAATTACCTTCCTCCCTGCTTTGCTTGTGAGCTGTGTATCCCTGGAAGCCTCGAGGCAAAAAGCCTGGAAATCTTCCAGGCTCGGAGTCTGAGATGGACTCGTGAGCAAATTCAGGCGGGCACACACTGAGAGTGTCTGGGGGCAATGACAGAAACACTGTTTCTCTTGGGCTGTGACAGAGATAGTTTGTACAGATTTCCCCTTCCTCCTTTCCCCTCGGACTTTAGGGGGAACATGATCGTTCTTCAGGCACAGAGGGGTTGCATGTGACAGGGAAATTGGGGGTGCAGTCTGATTTTTATTCAATTTCTTGATGGTCTGTCTGCAGTTCATTGGCCTAATGCAAAATAGAAATTAAGCTGATACCCACCACTCCTCTCTGCTGGCTGAGCCTAAACTTCTTGGTTGGTTGGTTAAAGTTTTGGGTGGGGATTTTTTGTTGTTGGTTAAGTTTAAATTTTGAAAAATTCAGTTCACTTCTTTATGAAAGAAGTCTGGGAAACTGAAATTAAATCCCTGAAGCTGCTGTCTCAGAGGCAGCCTGAATTCAGAGCCATGAATTCTGTGTGTGAACAAGTCAGGGCATCCTCAGACCTGTCCAAATCAGGGCTTTGGGGCTGACTGGACCCCACTGACAGAGCAGGGAAACATTGGCCTTCAAAATAAGGAATTCAAGTTCCTTGTTGTAAATTCTGAGGGGTCTGGGTTTAGGAAGGTTTAAGGGCAGGGTGACAGCAGAGGGTGGCAGCAGAGGGTGACACCCAGGCCAGCCCTGGGGGCTGAGTTCTCTGCTAAAACCCAGCAGTGCCTCAGACTGGGTATTTTACCACAGTTTGGCATGTATTTGATTATATTTAATTCCACAGGTTAGGTTTGTGTTCAGTGCTGGGGAGGAGGAGTTAATACCCCAAAACTCACTGCTACATTTATCTCCAATTGCTGTTCTTCCTGAAAGATCCAGCAGAGCTCTGTGACTGAGCTCATCCAGCTGCCTTTGGGAGGGAGCAGCCAGACTGGGATGTGTTATTTTAGAGACAGAGATTTGATGCTGTCAGCTCTTCTCCCGAGCAGTTCATAATCCCACGTTTGTGAGTGGCAGATTCTCTGTACACAGAGCATTTGTGTCAGGGTGTGGCTTTCAAAAAGAGAAAAATAGTAGTAAAGAAAGAAGAAAACAAAGCAATGTTGGATTAATTGGAAAGGTCCAGCCCAGTCACATCCCCCCCCAGGTGGGTTGTTCATTTTCCTGCCTGCTGCTCTGTAGCATCTGAAGTTAAATCCTTCAAAAGTGTTGTTAAGTGAGAGAGACAGAGCCAAGCTGGCAACTGGAACACAACTCCCAACCATTTATTTATGCTTTTGTATAGGGCTGCTTTCTCTTGTCATATAGTTTATAATCCCTCATTAACTTCTTCTGCTTTGTGGTCACCTGTATGAGTGTTTCTGAAGGTACCAGGCTGATTGAAAATAAAAATCCTGAGGATTCCCACCTCACATTCCCTCAGAGCTTGAGGAGATCCCCAGCACCTGCCTCTCCCAAATCCCCAGAGCTTTGAGTGTGAGTCACTTGGCTCCACTTAAAAAGATCAAACCTTCCCCTTTCAGATCATCTAAATTCAGGTGAGCTTTTAAAATGGTTTTGTTTAAACTTTCATTTCCATTAGTGTCTTTTTTTTTTTTTCTATTGGGAATGACAAAGTAAATTGGATAGTCTGCTTTAAAGACACCTGTAGTGATAAAAGCATAATTGCAGAAGACTATCTTCAGAGCTTTCATCCCAGTTATTATGACACAAAATTGCAGAGAGACACCTGAATATTTGGGTTCTCGTCTACAGCAAATCTTTAACCAAACCTCAGTCTTTTCAGCCTTTCCCATCACTGTGTCCTGGATGTTCTCAGTTCCATTTGGGAATTGAATCAGCTGTCCAGGATGAGTCTCTGCTCATCTGGAAAACAGAGTTGTCCCTGTATTTTTATTTTTTTAATGTACCCAACTATGAAAAGGAAGATTACTGTGGCTCAGAAGAGGAGAGCAGATGTGCAGTAAGTGAAGGCTTTTCCTGCATGCCGGGCTTTGCTGCGGGATGCGGTGGGAGCGATGTCCCGGTGCAGCAGCATCCCCCTCCCGGGCCAGGGAGCCTCCGCTGTCCAGCTGGGATCTGCCTCCTTGACCTGAACTTGTCGTTGCCCTCCCGAGTGCTCATTCCTGCACTGCCTGAAAGCTGGAGCCGAATTCCTCACGTGTGGCCTCAAAACCAGGCATGGACTTCATGGAGGAGCGAGACTTGGGTTTTCCTCCTGGAAGGGCCTTTCCCAGCTGACACACAGCGTGGGTTCATTTCTCGATGGGAACAGGAAAACACGGCTGGTGTAGAGTTGTGATGTTTTCCATGACTGTGGGAATGTGTGGAAATCCTAAAATCCTAAAATCGGGGAGGACGGTTGGTGCTGGGGAAGGGACTCCTGTCCCAGTACAGTTGCTGAATTGGAACAGTTTCTGCCTCTTGTTCCTGGAGGTTCAACACAGGATAATCCAGGGAAGCTTTCCAACTCCTGCTGGAGCTCCTGCTGATGGAACGGGGCTCATCCACAGCCAAGGCCCTGTCTGGTCATAAGACACCACCAAGATAAATTTGCACAGAAGTCTGGGAAAAATGACAAACCGAGGACACAACACAGAGAGTTATTGTGCAGATGTTGTTTTGCAGCTCATCCCACTCGGATGAGGTTTCTCTGTTACCTGCCAGCCTGGGAGAAGCAGCAGCCATGTGTTAAATTCTTGGCCACCATTCTGGGTCTCTGAAATGTTTTCTGTCACTCTTCCTTCAGAGTCATTTTTGTGCCAGCAAGGGAAGGAGCTTAGGTGCAGGATTCTGGACAATTCACTTCTGACCTTTTGAAGCAGTAAATGCAGAGTCAAATTTTTATCTGTTTATATGTATATATATTTTCTTCCATGGCCTAAAGTGTTAATTCTGCCCATTGAAATGTAATTTTATGGAGCAATATGAGCCGGAGACAGAATCTTCACTGCCATCAGGACCCAAATGGTAAATAGGCCCTTTCTCTAATTTGTGGGATGTGCTATAACTCAGTTTGAATGTTGAAAGGAAATGGGCCTCCAGGGGAGTCTGGAGCTCTGTTCATTCAACTTCTAATTAAAGTTTTCCCCTCTCAAATTTCACTTTATTTTCCGGGGCTTTTGCTCCATGATGATTATTAACATGTGTCCCATGGCCAGGAAATCATTATCCCCTTCCCCAGCGCAGCCTTTCCCCGATCCGTCCCGCAGCAGAGCCGCAGCCTCCTCCCGGCGCTGAGCTCGGGGCTGGGGCAGGGCAGAGCGGCCGGAGCCGCGGCCGGAGCTGCCAATCCTTCCAGGACACTTGGATCAGATGGTGCTGTCTGGCCGAGAGGATCCAGTCCAGGATTTCTTCCAGCCCATGCTTCACGTTTCAGGAGCCCAGGCCAACTCTGACTTCCTATTCCTACTCCAGCAGCCTTATCTTTTTGGGGGCAGGAGTTGTTAGCACAGTTTATCTTGCTCGCTTGGAGTCCTCCCTCAGCTGAGACATGCACTCCGGTGCCGCCTGCTTTTTTTTCCTCTCTCTCTCTCTTTTATGTTTTCTTCTCGTTGTTTTTCTTTTTAAATGTGTCAAGTGAAGAGTTCCTCTTCCCCCCTCTCCCTTTCCCCTCCAAAGAACCACCCTCCAGTTCATTAATACGCTGGGACTGTTTCCTCCTGTGCCAGAGGGGAGAGCGAACCTGTGCCTGCATGTGTGCGTGTGTGTAAAATAGATCCAAAAATGTCCATGAACAGCAGGAAAAGTTCTGGGAGACCGTCCTACTACTACCGACTGCTCCGGAGGTCACGACTTCAGAGACAGCGAAGCAGATCCCGCAGCCGGAACAGGCTTAGCAGGGGTAATTGCAAACTCTTTAATTGCCGTGCACAGCCCGCTGCCAGGTAGCGCCGTAGGTGGGTGAGGATGAGGAGGGTCAGGAGCAGCCCTGGCCCCGCGCCCCGCCAGCGGCTCGGGCTCTGCACAAGGTCAGTGTGCGAGGGACTCGGGCCAGGCGGGGCTGCTCCAACCCCCTGTGGGGTCACTAACCCAGGCTTTCCAACTAACCGCGGGTCAGCTTTGTTGTGTCATTAAGGGAACCGCTTCTCCGACATGTTTGGAGGCCTAATTGATGCTTGCAGAGCTTTGGAAAGCCGTGCTTAGGAGATGGAGTCTCTCCGCAGAGATGTATTGCTGGAACCTCTTGTTCTTTGTCACCAGGGGGTTGAGATGACAAAGCTGAGAACAGTTTAGGGGTAGGATTTTCCAAAGAGCCTAAAGATTGTGCTCCCGAGGCATTGCAGAAACCTGTGGGACTTGAAGCCCCAAACCACTTTGCACTTTTGAAAACCCTGCTCTAAAAGGGCCTATTTGTCCTCATCAGCAGGAGGGAGATCCACTGAGGGATGTTTCTGTAGGGCACGGGCAGCCCATTCCTTCTACTGGAGGCAGCAACTGACCCAGTTGCATTTTTAAAACAAGCTATTCTGCCTTTCTCTTCTACTGTGAAATAACTGTTTATTGGTTCTTTCCCTTGTCGTTAAAGCAGCCAAAAAGTGGGAGTATGTGAGTCTTTTCTTATTGAATTTTTTCAGAAAGGAGAGGAGGGTTGTGTTTGCCCTCCAGTCTGGCAGTCCTGGTATATTTATCATGCTGTGAGCCTAATCAAAGCCATTAACTGAAAATAATTCCTTTTTTCTTGTTATTGTGTGAAAAAAAAAAGCACAAATGCAACTTTACATCCGTCAGGTGCCTGTGCAAATCCAGGTTTGGACTTGTCTCACTGCAGTTAATTCCGATTTAGGAAGCAGATTTTAAACTGGATTCCAGCAATGCAAGATTTGGCTCTGTGCAATGTCCTCTTTCCTCTTTTCCTGGCACTCAGGACAATTTTAAGGATTTTGAATCATAGCTGAGAAAACAATAGGAAGCTAAATCAGTCCCTGAGCTTCAGCCTTTCCTTTAAGCAGTGGTTTTCTTTGCATGATTTTTTTGTTGTTGTTTTGCCTGTCAGGGAGGAGTGTTTATAAACTCACAAACATGTCCCAGTTCCCTTTCCCTCTTTATTTGTGTGCTGTGCAAAACCAAAATATTTTACTGTCATTTCAGTTACTGTGACAAACTAAATGTGTTTAGTTTCGTTTAGGTAACCCAATGTGAACTTAATGGCATCATTTGTCAGGAACACGAGGAATATATAGGCAGATTTGATGGAAATGGGAATCAGCCTGAATGTTTGTAAGGAATTGGATTTGAACCAGCTGAAATCTTGTTGCTGTTGATCTCTCCTGGAGTATTTTGTGTTGTCTCTGGGATTTCTGCCTCTCAGCACTAGCTGAGCTCCTCTTATCTGTAAATCTGAAAGGGATTTGCAAAGCTGGATGAGAATTTTCTCTTTATTTTGATCTGGTTTTGTTGTGCAGTGGTGGTGTCACACAGCCAGGCCACACAACAGGTCAGAGGGGGCTTGGTCCAGGCTGGGCAGGGTGGTGGAAGTGCTGGAATAATGCAGCAGGAATACTTTCCTTAACAGCTGTTCCCACTGGAAGATTGCTGAGCTGTAGGTGTCTGGGGGCTGTGGAAATCAGGGAGGTTCTAGATTCTGGGGACTGATGTAATGTTGAATTCAAACCCTACAAGTCTGGAGGAAGGAGGGAGCTGAGGGCCCTCTCAAAGGCTGATCCTCAGTGGAGTTTGCTGTCTGTGGCTGGGATTCTCAGAGATCAGGAATCCTTAGTGGGAGGTTGCCATAAATTCAGGCAGATTGAAGTTACTTCACAGGAATTGGCAATGTCTGCTCTGCCACATGTGTGTTTCCCAGACATCCTCCTGGCAGTTTTTGCACTCTGCAGTCTCTGGACCCTTTGCCAAGATCCCCACAGGGCTCAGGTGAGCCTGTGGCTCTGCTGGAGGAACAGTGATACCTGCAAGTTGATCTTTTCCAAGGGATGTCACTTCAGCAGATGCTTTTGGACAGGGAGCCTGCTGGGGGTTGGTCAATCCTTACACATTTACGGGGGGGAGGAGATCTCTGCTGGCACAGGATCCCTGTTGCCATGTGTGGGACCATTCCCTGTGCTCCATCCATCCTGGTTGGTGAATGCCTGGTGCTGCAGCTGAGGCTGGAGTGCCCAGGAGCCTCTTGCAGCCCCCTCTGTATCCAGCAGGCTCTGAACACACACGGTTTGTGTTTGAAAACATCTATTTATCTAATGCTGCAGCCCACTCACCCCCCAGTGACAGTGGCACCCACCCACACCTGCCCTTCTGACACTGCTGCTGCTGCCAGCCCTGGGTAGGGATGGAGGGATGGGTCCCATCCTGCCCCAGGAACAGCAGGAAAAGTCAGGCTGCAGTTACAGCTTGCACAGCTCCGGGAGGGCTGAGACCCGGTTTGGGAAATTGGTTTTGCTTCCTGAGGTACAGAGAGAGCCACCACCTCAGGAAAGAGCTGCTGTGGTGCTCTCAGCTGGGCAAAATTATCAGAGTCTGCATTTTGTGTGCAAGGATCTGAGGGAGGGAGAGGAGAGCTTTGTGTTGGGACTCCAGATGGAGCCAGTCTGTTGCAGTGTGTGGAAAAACGTCCAGGACTTTGAGCTGTTGGCTGTGACAGCAGCTCGTTCAGTGGTTCATGTGATGGCATCCTCTGTTGTCTGGTCAGCCCTGGTGCCTTTAACACATCCATCACATTTCAGTGTGTTTGTCACTCTGCCCCTCTGGGAAGCCCATCTGGAATATCTGAACAGTGACACTGCTGGGGAGGGCAAGGCTGCCCTGAGGAGGCTGAGGGGATCCTGCCCCCAGCACGTTTAAACCATGCCTGGTTGAGAGTGGGTAAAGCAGACAGGCTTCACTGCCCTGGTAATCTCTGCTGGAATGAGGACAGTGCCCGAAACCCCCGCTCTGCTCTCCACAGAGAGTCAGGACACGCTGCAAGTAAACATTAGTTAGATAAAAAAACTACCTGCAGAACCCCTGGACCATCTGTTCAGCTCAGAGATGTGTGGGACTGCAGGAGGAATCATGGCAGTAATTATAATTACTCCCAGGTGACCCGTCTGATGTGGTGGAAGGTACTTGGGAGGCAGAGAGGGGAGAAGGAGAATTTTCAGTGACAGCAGCACCTGCCTGTGGCTCTCTTCAAGATCTCTCTCTTCTCCTTACTCATGGATGAAGGAATTGGGGTCAGTGGGAAGTGGTTTGAAAATCCCCTTTGCTGATAGAAACCGCTCACGGTGCTCCATTCACAGCCCCATCTCTGAGCCAAATGCAGCTTTGGCTTCGAGGCTTTCTTGTGTAAAACTCTGCAGGCAATCAGTTGGCATCAAAGCCCTGAGAATTTGAGAACATTGGAGTTCCTGATCTTGAAGGTTTAGTGTTCCTGATCCTTCTGCCTCTGTCAGCCTCAGACATAAATGTCTTGCTCTGTGTTCTGTTTATCACAGATGCTTTTAAAGGTGTCTTATGAAAAGGATTTTTATTAAACAGGCTTTCTTCTTCCTTTCCTTTGATGGCTGCTGTGAAGAGAAAACTGACTGATCTTCAGCAAAACCCAGAATTTCAGTGCACCGAACACTGAGCTGGGAGGCCAAGGTCAGGCTGGGTTTTTTTCTCAGCACAGGCTATTCAGATACACATCTGTTGAAAACAGCTGGAATTTCGTCTTTCTTTCTCTGTTTGATGAAATCAAAACTTTTAAGTGATAAATGAGAGATCAGCTTATACCCAAATAATCAATACCTTGGAGGTTCAGGCACTCGCCTGGGACAAGGGAAAATTGTCCCAGCATGTCCCAGAGTGACATAACAACTAAGGAGGTTTTATTATATTTAAAGCCAACTGAAAATGCACTCACCTCTCACTAATCTTCCCTAGCTGAAAATCTGTTCTGCAGCACGTTAACAAAAAGTGATGTTGGACAAGGAATTCCAGGTGGAGTTTCTCCCTTTCCATCTCTGCAGGACTTTGTTTTTTCATTTAAGGGCTGGGAGCAGGCAAGTGAGGAGCTCAGTAATAAATATTAGTAATAGGCTTGGGTTTTTTTTCTTTTTCCAAGGGTGGTGTCTTCTAAATGCCAGGAAAAGGAGACCTTCCTGCTTTGCACTTTTTAATGATCACTGCTTTGTTTTTCAAGGCTCTTTTGTGGCATTTTCTGTTTTCACCACAGAAGTCTTTCAGTCTTTCATTGAAATTTTAACAGCATGGCTGACAGATGCCCATAGAAAAGATATGCAAAATGTTTAAAGCTGTGCTGTTTATAGGAAATATTCACTGGCAGCTGTGCTATTTTTAGCACCAGTGCTCCAGCTGAGACTTTGCTGTGTTTGTTCAATGCTTCATTGTCTAGTAAAAATCGAGACTAAATTTAATGACTTGGGAAGTGGTGCGTGATGGAGGAATTCTGGAATTGTTTTGATATTAAACAATGCTTAAATCTCAGAATCCCTGTAATAAGCAAAAGTTTAGAGTGAATTTATTGCAGGCAAATATATTGGACTGACCACTTCAGCAGGAGCAAAGTGGCAGCAGTGCCTCGACTCCCTTTGCTCCTACAGCAAACCCTGACCTGCCCCACCTCCTCCAGACACGGCAGAAATGCAGGAACATCCACACTCAGAGAGTGCTCTCTGGGAAAAATTCCTACCAGATCAAAAATGAATCAAGTTGTAAAAGTTCCCCTGGGAAACCCCGGTGGGAATCTCTGAGGAGCACTGTCGCTTTTTGCTCATCTTTTCCTTTATCTCTGTTTGCAGTCCTCTCCTCCTGGCAGTCCCCTCCTTCTCCCCTGACAGCCTTCCTGAGAGGGGCTGACTGCTCTGAAAGGAATTAAGTAGCAGATTTGCTCTTGAGTAATGTGGAATGAGTTTTTATCTACAAGCCATAGGTACTAAATGAGAAAGAGGTTAAAAATCCTGGTCTGAGTCCAAAGTAGAATTGCTTTCAAAAACATGCTTTGAGGGGTTTCAGCAGACTTTTCATGATCACTCATGTATTAGAGTAAGTTTGTCTCCTTACAGCTGTGGCAGTCCAAACAATTTAGACACAGAGCTGCCTTTTAAAGCTTTTAAACCTGTATTTCCCTTGAAGGTCTTCTAGTGTGCCACTAATCCCCTAAGTTATTGCACTGAAGGCACTCTCTAATCCTTTAATTCACTCTGCTCTCAATAGAGATGGGAACGAGCTGGGTCAGGGAACGTTCTCATTTGGGCTTTATCAGTTTTGCTTTTTTCAGCTCAGGCACTACTGAGGGTAGTTTGCTTTCCTTTGCAACACTCCAGAGAATATTTTAGACTCATACACTAATTGTTTGTGTATATGCTTGTGAAAAAAAGCTGCACAAGCCCCAGAACTCCCAACTGCTGGCACTGGTTTGTGCAGCCTCGGGGTCAGGCTTTTACACTGAGTTCCCTCAGACCCCTTTGGGAATCAGAGAATGGAAAAATGGATGGCTTTTTGAGAACTGTGAATCCATTCCCCATCTAGAGCCAGTGAGGGTCAAGGGGCAGTGTCAACCACAGGTAATTTCTGGAAGCTTTTCTCCCCCAGACCTACACGGGAGAGAGATTCTGACTAATGTTTCTTTGGTGCTGAGGGTAAAGCTTTGAGGTGATGAGCAATGCCAGACAAGTGTTGTGGTTTTACTAATAAGCATAAACTCTAAAAGACTGGTTAGAGCAACACATGGCTTGAATTTTGCAGGTTTGTGCTGTCCAGTGGTTTTTTCCTTGAATGAGGGGCATGTTTTTATTGTAGCTCTGGTTTGGAGAGCCAGGCTGGGACCCCGGGCAGTTCCTGGGGACTCGTTAGGAATCCCAGGCTCTCACACTGCTCCAGAAGTTCATCTTAAGATGAGCATTGAAGCATTCAATTGGAGGAAAAACATGCTCTGCAATTGTATGGCCTTCACTGACAAGAATAAAGACAACCAAAGTTTTGCTTCATTAACATTTGCACTGAAAGAGAAATCCTCAGATGCTGAGCACTTAATGTTTCCTTTTGAAGAAACCAATTTATGTGAAGTGCAAGTTTCTTTTGTACCTTATGTGCTCATATTTTTGGTTCCTTACAGTATTTCTGCATCACTGAATTTCTTTTAGAGTCAGAGATCAAGCCTGGGCTTGTTCTGAAGTACCCAAATGTGGTAATAGGTGGACTGGTGTAAAATTTGGCGTCTGGAGTTAAATTACAGGATGCTTCTTAAGCTTCTTGGTTTCTATAGGAACAAGTAATAGTCATCCTTCATGATTAAGCAGTGTCCATGGTAACCAAACGAGCATGTTTTAAATGAAAGATATTTTCCCTTTACATTTTTAGCAGTCAAAGGTTACCAATTATTACCTTTATAGCCTTAGACAAGAACACATTTTGATGGGGCTGGTGCGTTTGAAGTGAGAACATTTGGTGTTCATTTACATAACTCTGCTTCTGGGATCAGCTAAAATTTGAGTGAACACCAAAACAAAATCTCAGAGAGTGGGCTGGGGTGCATTAACCTCCCCAGGAAGGTGAATGTTGGTCACTGAATGGCTGAATTGTTCTGCAGGGTTGCAGGGTTGCTGTTCAAGTGCCCATTTGCTCCTCGGAGTGACTGCAGGACCGTGGTGGGGGAAGAAATTCCAACACAGACCTGGCATATTTTTTAGGTTGGAAAACGCAAATGTCAGTGTTGGTGTAGGTAAGAACATCCCCCTGCTCCCTCCTGTTTTAAAAATAGGTTGGGAAGTGAAAACACGACTGGTTTTTAACGTTTCCTGTCTCTCCTTGGCACTGGTGTGGTTTGCTTGAAAACTGCAGTGAGCGTGTGCAGCTGCCACCTGCGAGTGTTTGCAGAGCAGGTTTGTGGGAGAGGAGCAGAAATCCCCACCCACCCCCAGAGGAAATAAAAGGATCAGTCACAATAAATTAGGATTTACATTCCACAATTTCTAATAGTGAAACAATTGCTAAGAGAGTCTGAGCAGCCAGAGCAGAGATGGATGGGGAACAGCAGTGAGCAGGGATGGATTCTCAGCAGTGTTCTGGGCACAGGGATGCATTACCCAGGTGTGCAGAGCTGCTGTGCACACACTCACATCCACACACAGCAAAGGCACAGCATCTGGGGAAAAAAATAACACTCACTTTATAAGCATTATCTTCTATTAATGTGCATTAATGTGCAAGAGACTCGTTTGTGTTTGCCAGGGGAACTCTGAGGACTCCTGCATTAACATTTGGAAAAGCACAAAATCCCTCTCAGCTATCCCTAACTCTAACCCTCCCTGACTTGAACTGGAGGAAGAACAGTGGTTCCAGGCTTTGCTGTCACTGCTGCTTTGAGTTGCTTCCTCATGACAGATTCTGTATTCTGGTGGGTACCAAGAATCACTGCCATCCGTTACTTCAGATCCAGTATTCTTCTGTGAATTGTTCTTCCAGTGAAACTATCAGTGTTAAATCCCAATCCTTCTGCTTTCCTGAGCAGAGTTAAATTTCCTTGGCTGTTGAGGCAATCTGAGGTGGGTGAGCTGGCTCTGGGCATTGAGACTCTCGGAGAGCCACATGCACCATGTGAAATTCAAATCTTAATGTTTGGTCTATTATGCAGATGGATGTGAACAGAGATACGTGTGTGACCCCATTTATCTCTCTAATGAAGTGCCATCAATAGAACATCTGTTTCTTTGCTGTAGAAGATGAAACCTCTGATGAATCATGCTTATAAATTAAGTATTTATTTATTTAATTTGCATTTTACTAGTACAAACCTGTTCCAGCAGCCACCACGCATGGCTGGAAAAATGGCCTGGGAATGAACTGTGTGAAGTTTTCATTTCTCCTGAGGGTGTTTTGTGTGGAGGGAGCTGTTCTGGCCTGCTCAGCTCAGCTGTCCAGGTCAGTTCTGGGTGGTGTGTCCAGGTGACACCTCCACTGAGAGGGACAGGATTGCAGAATATGGAAGTTTCTCCTTGCCCTCAGATCGCCTCTGTGGATAAAGTGCTGCAAGAAAGCGCGTGGTGACAGAGCAGAATCTTTGCAGGAAGGTTCAGCATGATGGATGAGCCTAATTTAAATCTCCCCAGAGCTGACTCCTTGTTCTCCACACTCCGTGTTGCTTGTCTTTATCATCACATGGGAGGAAGCTGATGTTCCACTTCACTTTATCATCCTTTCCACTTTAACCAGGGTATTGGCAGTCACCACAATCTGGCCCCCAACCAGGACAGAATTTCAACTTTTGCTGATGTATTTTTTAAGTCTGAGCTTGATTTCAATTTCACCCTGGAGAAAAGGCTCCTAATGATATGCCGTTAGCAGAGGAGGAATTTGTTCTGTGGATATCATAGCAGAGGAAGATAAATATCATACATATTTTATTTCAGAGACTAATAAAGAACAAAAATACCAAATATATATACACATATCTAGTTAAGAAATAGCAGACAGTAAAATGGAGTTTGTACTCCAGGCTGCTCAATCAGCATGATTTGCTGTTTATCTTTAGAAAGGGAGGGTCATTTTCTGGATGCTTTATATTCCATCCCTGGCACCAGGTCTGGGACCTGCAGCTGTACCTTGTGCACGTGGATCTGATCTGGTCTCCAGGCTTGGAGCACTCAGAAGTTGCTGTATTTTCAGCCCCCCCACACAGTGAGAATTACCTCAGTTTTCCTTTCCCATTAGTGCTATTCTCTTCTTTCCCCTTTGCCCTTGGAGAGGGATTTTTCCTTGACAAATACATTTAATCTGTCTCCTCAGGTCAAGAGGTGTTCCCCCTGGATTTCTCGGGGGCACGACTTGCCCTGGGTGTCTGTCAGAGTGCCTGGCCGTGCTGGGACGGCTCCACAGCAGGGAAAGAGCAGGGAACGAGCAGGGAAAGCGCTCTTAACTCCACTGACCATCAGGTGCCCCAGCAGCCAAAGCACAGCTGGAGAATCCCCAGCGCCGCAGCTGGGTCGGGGCTGGGAGCGCTCGGGCAGCCAAGGGCCTCCAGCTCCATCTAGTGAGGCACCGGGATCGCGGCTGTCACACACATCCCGCTGCTGGGGAGGGCACGGAGCTTCTCCCGCCTTCGGGGGATGGAAATCCCACCTGAGCGTTCCAGCAGAGAGGGAGCTGCGGCACCAGGCAGCCACAGCCCACAGAAAGTCAAGGGAAAAGTCTTTGCTGCTTGCACACATCAAAAAGCGCCGTGGCAGCTGCTGGGAGAAGAGTTCTCTTACTGGGTAAGAGAGAAAATAGAGGAATAGATACATGTCAAGTACTCAGAAAAATAGCAGAGCTTTTTTCAGTACTAGATTCAAGAGACATTAATAGCACAGGCTCAGGAGCAGGATGAGGAATATTAAATCCATGATATGCAGGAACCTCACTCAGGGATGAGGGGAGATCCATTAAAGTGCCCAGCATGCCAGGGCAAAGGTCAGTGTCATTCCAAATCATTATTTAACTAAGAAAAAGCTCTTCTTTCAGGAGTTTTCACTCCCACTTTGAGAGAAGATGGTAACAGATTTTAGCTGAGGGAACCAATGTGTTCTGATACTTTCTGGGATTTGTTTTCTGTATTCCAGCCACTTCTAACAAGGCTCTTCAGTTCACACAACTGTCCCAGCCGCCGTTCTTGGAGCTGCAGGGAATTTTGTGGCTCTAAGTGGTGCTTCAGGTGCCTTTTGCTGCTTTTAGGCAGGGGCACAGTTATCAGAGACACACTCAATGTGGTGCTTTTGTAACACTGAAGTCACCTGTGGGGAAAACAAAAGTACTGGGGAGAAGCTAGAGCAGTTTGGTGTAGTTGCCATGGGGAGCATTAACTACAGGCATAGACTCAATTATTTAATTCAAACTATTTTGTGCCAGAGAGTTGCCCACAAGGCAAGTAATGATCCCAATTTATTTTTTTGTTCTGTATGTAAACAGTTAGATAAGGGAGAGGGTTTTTTACAAGCTGTAGTTCTGTAAACAGTGTCCTTAATTGTCTGGAAAGGTCATGAGAGCATGAGAAAATGCGCAACTATTTCTGCTTGGAGCATGAAATGAGTGGGGAATAAATCAGTGATTCTGATTTGGAAGAGTTGTGGGTACAGCCAGGGGGATTGCTGGGCTTTCTGGAGGTTTATGAAGGTTTAAACCAGAGATTCTAAGATGCAAAAAGAACTAATTTTGTTCTAATGTAAGTGGTGGGGGTGACACGACTTCCCTTAGCCTGGAGAACACCCTCTCTGTGTTCATTAGCTTTGCTTCCAAAGGAGGCTGCTTGTTCACAGGGCACCAGCACCTGCCCTCAACTTCTGCTTCATGACCATTTTCATTTAAAAGTCTGTTTTATTGCCTAATGAAGGTTTGGCTTTTAATTAATTTTGTATGGTTCTAACATTGCTGCAAGGGATTGGCCGGAATTCTTTGTGGATCAGCAGAGCTCTGGGTGATACATTCCAATAAACACTTCTGCAGGTAACTGAACACAAAGGTGGACCTGCAGCTGCACTCCTGGGCCAGCTGATGGGAGCAGGAAGGGCTTTCATAACCTCTCACAGCTTCTTTGTCACTGCAAATCAGACATTTTGGCATCTCTGCTTCCCACTCCAAGTCCTTCACACCTTGTGAAGGGGAAAGTTGGCTCAGCTCAGTGTTTATTATTTTCTGTCGTTGTCTACTCTGCTTTCTAAAAGTTCCTCTATTCCCTTCCAAATCCCCATTTGGATTCAAACTAAAGATCCATCTTTTCTCCTGGGCTCCTGTGGCCACCCAAAGCTGTCTGAAATGTAGATTTTTCTGCAGCCTCTCCTGAGTATGTGGAATCACACAGACACTACAGATACCTGTTCTCCAGGGATTGTTCTTAATTTGTAAATGCCACCGTGAGCCATGTTAAATCACTGTCACCGTGCCTCCTCTCCTCTCTTGGGTTTGTAACAAGGACTTATTAGATAATGCAGAAATTAGAGGAATAACACCTAAATTCATTAAGCAATAAAATTAATTCACGGCCTGTAATTGTTTGAGCAGGAGACCGGTAATTCCTGTTCCCTCTGGTTTCACAGAAACTCCACCCTGGCAGCGCTGGGGCACCTGCGATGCCGGGCAGTGCCCGGTGGGGCAGGACAGGGAGGAGCCCAGCCCCACTGGAGGCTCAGTGCCGAGCTCGGGAGCAGCCTGACCTCTCCAGGGCTGCCTGCGGCACCTTTCCCACCGGCTCTTGGTTCTGGAGGGCTCGTAGCTTCCCGCATCATCTCCAGACGATCTGGAGAAGTTTTCTTGCGCTCCAAAGTCTCCTTTGCATAGGCAGGTGCCGGCGGTGGGAGCAGGAACCTGCGCTCCTGCCGTGTCTCCCGGTGCTGCTGCCTGCTCTGGCATTCCAGTCATACTTCTCTTTCTCGCTGCCTCTGATGAAGTCATCACCTCTCCTTCTCTCCTTCCCGGCTCCTTCCGAGTGCCATGGCATGTGCGCTGCTCACCAGCACGGCTTCCTTCTGGTGAGTCCAGGGAGATGATTTCTCCTCGCTGATTTCTCTCCCAGCGCTCAGGTTGGACCTCCCTTTCTCGTCTGGAGCTGGAGCAGGTTCTTATCAGGAAATCAACTTGCTGGGAAGTGCCTGCTTGTTATTCCTTCCAGCGGCCTCGCTTTGCTTTTGTTCACGCTGTCTCTTCCACTGGCTGATCCCTGGAATTGTGTGAGAGGGGGGAGTGTGAAGAGAGATGAACAAACAGGAGTTAATGTATTTTATTCTCCATAATGAGAGTGTAATCCTGATGATCTCTCGGGCTAGTTGGGATTCACAGGAGCAGATAATGCAAATGGAAGAACAGCTCACTTGCTGAGTGAAAAGTAAACAGTGGTAACAGTTGTTTGTGTGTTTGTTACACATGACAACCTGCTTGGAGCAGTGTCTGGGAAGTGGAGTCCAAGGAGGGAGTGATGTTGGGTGGCTTAAACAAAAGTTTGGGTGCCAGGAGCTGCTCCCAGCCTGTTCTGCTGCTGCCCTGGAGCATTGAGGGGATTGCTGTGCTGCTCCAGAACGATTCCACAGCATGGAAAACAGGCATGGAAGAGTGGAGCGAGGATTAATTATTCTGACAGTTCCAGTGCCTTGAATTACTTAACAAACCAAATGTGTTTATTACTGTACAGAAAGAGTTTCAGAAATACTCATAAGCCCGAGGTCCTAAATTAATGTGCAGTGTTTGCAGTGCTGTGTGTCCTTTTGGCAGTGGGATATGTTCAACTTAAAAACCTCCTGGTGCCTTCCACAGCCAACAATGCATTGGTCTGGCTGTGTGGGGGTAACCTGGGAGAGCTTTCAGGGGCTGGATAATTTCAAGGAGGTTCCTCTTTGAAGATCTTACTCTGCACAGGAGGAAAACCAAAACATTGCAGCCTTCTGTAAATATTTGGAAAAGCAGGAAGCCCTGTTGTTTTGTTTCTCTCTCTCTCCTGTGTTGTATAACCTGGATGAGCCCTGGGCCCTCTGTGCTATTGTGAGAGGTGACTCAGAACTGCCACCAAATCTGTCCAGACAGAGATGGAAGTTCAGGAGAGGTGGGGAAGAAAAGGACAAAATCTGACACTGGATCTGATCTCTTGCAGCTTGCTTATTTTATGCACAAGTGGGCAAATTTGGCAGAAATCACAGAAAATAAAGCTGGAAGGCGTTTCAGAGGTCTGGTATCCGGAGAGGGGAGGGAAGGAAGCCCATTGTCCCTGAACCTCGCTGGGCAGGGAGAGCTCTCCCTCTCTGCACCATGGGTTCCAGTGTGTAACTGTCCATGGCAAGATGGGACTGTTTCCAGTGCCTAACCCAAATACCTTCTGCTGCAAATTAAGACATTTCTTTCTCAGCCTCCAGTGGCTGTGGAGAGTTTTTATGAGTGGCTTACAGTGCCCTTTTCCATGGCCCTGGGCTTGCTGTGGCAGCGTGGCTGATGCCAAGCCCTGGGCACAGTGACCCAGCCTGCGATGGTGCCTTCAGCCCGGAAGAAGTAAAAAGGGCACTTAAACCTTTATATATTCATACTGCTCACCATGTAAAGCTGCTCTGCTGTACATTCCTGGAGTTACTAATTTACCTGTAAGCTATTTTTATTAACCTTTAAAACAAACAGCTCCCCCCACATCCCCCCTCCCCAACACCCACACCCACCCCTCCTTCTGGTTATTTCTGGTTTCTTACAGAGGGTTTTGTAACATGTCTCTCCTGCAGTGAAAACCCACAGTGCTTAAAGGAAGCTAAAATGGAGATTTGACTCCAAACATTTCACAAACCATAAGTTTAATAATTACAGGAGAGTTTAGGTGCTAAGCCAGCTCTGTGTTTGGTCTGGGCTCACACTGATGTGTTTGCTGGCTCTGCCTGGGGTATATTTTAATGATGAAGTAAGAAGCTAAGTTGGGGGGCTGTTACCCCAGTACAGGTGCTTTCCCTCGGTGCTGAGCAGTGTTTGGGGCTGGGGAGCACGTGGTGAAGGTAATTTCTTGTAGCTGCCCTTCACGTAATGCCATCATTCCTGTTTCCCAGCCAGGTGTGTGAGAAATGCTTTAAACAATGTTGATTTTTCCGGTCATTAAGAAAATGCAAAGCAGCTTCTTCAGTTGTCATCTCGAGCTCACTTTCAAAATGCTGTAATCAAGTAGTTTCTTTATGACAGTCCAAAAAACAAAAGCAAGCTCAAAGGAATGGGGTAGGAGCCTGAATCTTCTGAGAGGAGACGACACCAAAGGATTTTACTGCTTGAGATTCAAAGTGTGCAGAGAAAGTGCCCCAGCCATTTGAAGGCTTGCCTGGGAGTTGGGAAGGCAGTGAGCTGCTGGTTTGGGCTGGCTGAGTTTCACACAGGTTACGTGGCAACCAAAGAAGATGTCAGTGAGCCAGCACCTCACCCCGTCCATGGCTGCAATCGCAATCTGTTCTTTTGGAATAGTTTAAGACACATCTCAGGAATTGTTGGGTGGAATGGCTGGTGTTGGTTGTTTCTTACACTCAGGCTTTGGCAAGGGCAGAACCTTGTTGAGGAGAAAACCTCCATGGAAGTGCTTGGCTAAGGAGGACTCTGGAATGGTTTGGGGAAGGGAAGCTTGTTACAAGGTCTGAGCATCACTGAATGGCAGCTTGGAAATAAATCTGGTTTTCTGAGTTCCGTGGTGCTTTCAAAGAGGGTTTGTGAACTGAGGGCCTTACCATGATGTAGCTGACCTGTCCTAACATCTCTCTAAATCTCCTCAGTGTTGAGCATAGCTGTTAATTTTGTCTTTTCAGCCCCCTCCCTTCCTTGCCAATGGGAAAGGAGGTAAGTATTCCTATCCTCATTTATACTTTAGCAAAAGCAAGATTTAATGATTTTTTCCTGGTTCCAAAGTAAATTGCTGGAGGAATTAGCGAGGTAACTTAAGCATCCTGTGCCTCTAACCCCATTAGCAGTTTCCC
The DNA here is from genome assembly GCA_013398615.1 of Brachypodius melanocephalos. Taxonomy (NCBI): domain Eukaryota; kingdom Metazoa; phylum Chordata; class Aves; order Passeriformes; family Pycnonotidae; genus Brachypodius; species Brachypodius melanocephalos. The sequence continues at coordinate 1,846,090 of VZSR01000598.1, read as the reverse complement.
GAGGAGGATCAAATCCACGAGTGCACGGATCTCTACTTTGCATATAATTCTCACTCATCTCAATACAGTTCGTGTTTACTCATCTGCAGACTGGAAATAATGATAATGCCAACCTGCCAGGCATTATCTGAAGCTTACAGTTGTATAAAAAATGCTAATTGTTGAAGGTGAAAGTCTTGCTGATGCAATGTTGTTCCAGGCGGCTCGGGGAAATGCGAGTGGGATCCGTGGGGTCGTCGCGCTGGCTCATTCGCCAGGACACTTAGGGGGGAAACGCCACATTTTGCAGAACCTGCTGGCATTGCTGGGCTGTCCCTGTGCTGCTGGCTTTGTTTGTAACTGTCCCGTGTTTTGTGTGTCCCCAGAGTCCCCCCCGGAGAGGTGCGGGCAGAGGCGCAGCATGCCCAGCGGCATCTCGGAGAAGAACCCCAGCATGGAGCCCGCGGCCACCACACCTTTCCGGGTCACGGTCAGTGTCTCCCCTCTTCTGCAGAGCTGTGGGACCCTGGGGGGCTGCCACAGGGGAAAGGACCCTGCTCACCCTGACAGGAGCATGCTGCCTGTGAAACTGCCTGCTTGCCTGTCTGGAGGAAATCGAGGTGCTGTTACATACTGTTAGCAACAGGCAGCTCTCAGCTGTATCCTGGTAGAGCAGCGGGGTTTGAATGGAGTCTGGGGATTCACTTGGGACGCTTTACTGGAGAGGTTTCCTTGGTGAGTGCTGGTGCACAGCATTCCTGGGTGCAGTTACCTGTCTGCAGCTGTACAGTGTGTGCTCACACTCCTACTGAGAGAAAATCTCCTCTAGAGCAACCTGTCATTAACTCAGGGGACGCCTGCCAAGCTGGGATTGCCCAGAGCCTGGGATCCTGTCCCAGCAGGAGCCACTTCTTCCATGGCTTCAATCGCTGTGCTTTGAGATGTCACTGGTTGTTCACTACCATGACTAACAGTGGTCTTGGCACTGCTCTGCCAATTGCCAGACAGGAACAGGGACCCCAGGAATGGGATCTGTCAGTGCTGAGCCCTGGCTGTCACTCCCCAGTGTCATCACAGTGTGAGGAGTGTGACCACAGACACATCATGCGGGCAGGCTCTCACTGCACACTGCTATTTTTATTCAGAGAAGTCACAAATGGTCTTGCAGCAGGTTTGCTCCATGCAGGTTTTCTCTGCAGGCCACACCTTCTTTACAGACTCAGCTGCTGCTTACCAAACTCAGGGAGGCAGAACCAGAATTTCAAAGGAAAGACAATGGTGCAATCTGAAAAAAAAAATAATCTGAGCACACCCAGTTCACCTGAGAACATTTGCACTGGTGAATGAGTCATGGTTAGCAGTTTGGACAAGGAGTTTATTTTAGTTCTAGAAATTGTTCTTCCAGCCATCAATACCTATAGATCTCAGTGAGTGAATGTCCTTGAACCTTAAACAACTACTGCTGGTTGGTGAAAATGGCAAAACATGATGGGAAAATCTGGATTCTTCACAAGATAGAGGATTTGGGAATATTTTTCTTATTGTCCCTGCAGTCAGAGAAAATTAAAAAAAAGAAAATAAAAAGCTGTTTATTCCTTTCCAGTGGCATATATCCTGCTTTTTGGGTTTTTAGAGAAGCTGTTCCAGCTTTGAGCAGGTCAGCCCCTGGTGGTGGAACAGCTGACGTGGGATGCAGTTCCTTGCTTTGAGCAGCTCTGTTACTCAGTGAGGATTAAATAAGGGCAGCCATCACACGGGTAATATGTGACATTTGTCTTCTTTGAGTTCAAATCTACCCTCATCTCATTTCTCCCCTGCTCCCCCTCCGAGTGTCACTGCATTAATATGAATGGCTTCATTAGGTACAGTTGGTGCTGCTGCCCAGCCTTCAGCAGATGTCTGACTTTAGAAATATATTCTCCCTCACCTTCCTTCATTAACCAGAGGAACATTAGCAGTCAGTCCACTCCAGCCACTGGGAATAGTAATTAGTGCCTTAGTTTAGTGGTAATGGGATTATTACTTTTGAGCCTGCTGTTGTAGGTTTGGAAATTGTAAGCTTTTCATATTTTACAGCTGATTGTTCTTCCCTGACATCTCCATCCTTCTGCTGTTGAGTCTCCAAGGGCCTGGGAAGCTCAGGAGCCATTGGATTCAGCTATTTTGGCAGTGTTGCACTCCCAGTTGCTTTCTTTCATTTCAGAACTAGAGCAAACTAGGGTGGAAATTTGGGAACTTCCCTTGGGAGTTCCCTTCCCGTACAGAAGTCTGCCAGGCAGGTTACAGATAATTGGGCATTGTGGTTTTTGAAAACAAGAGCTCCTGGTAGCTTTTGAATTATAGAATATAAACCTTGAAAATCAAGTCTGAAGATTTTTATATCTTCATATGTGACTTAACTGTTCTTACCCCTTCTCCTAAAACAAATTTTTAATGAAGCTTCTTAAACTTGGAAAAATCTCCTCTAGTCCCAGTTATCTGATGCTGTACAAGAATTATTTTCCATGTAAATCCCTCCCTTCACTTCTGTGCTCTCAGAGCTCTGTAGGAGCTGATACAGAATGAGAAATTTGAGGCTCCAACCCAAGTGGTCCCTGAGCTGAGGTTCCTTGTCCTGAGCCTGCTCTCAGAGCCAGGAATTCAGATTTTAGTCTCCACTTCCAGTGGGCACCTGGCAGCAGCTGGTGATGCTGCAGGGCTGGAGACAGCACCGTGTCCCTTCTCCATGGCCATGGTTAAAGCCTGGCTTTTAGGAGAATCCAGAGAAGCTTTTTGCCTCTCTGTGTTGAATCCCAACAGCTTGAGGTGTGAGATGGGTTATAGCTGAAATTTGCGGGGTGTTTTGTCAAACTCAGGGGCCAGAAGCTGAGAAAGTCTGCTGAGTGCCAATGAAATCCCTCACTGTGCCCACCTTGCAGGGAAGTGGTGCAGGGGAGGATTTGCTGAGGCTCACTGGGGAGGACTCCCTCCCATCCCATCAAGCACTGCCATCTATTGACTCCTTCTGTTAGAGCCTGATTTCCTTCATTTTCTAGGAAAATATTCCAGGCTAAGCAAAGTCCAAATTGCCAAAAAACTTGAGGAAGCATCTGTATTCTGTATTTTACTAGAGGATTTCTTTCTTTTCTTTACTTAGGATTTCTTTCTCCAGCCCTCTAATCCTCAATTCTAGCATTAATCATTTGCTTTCGAGGAGCACCAAAAACACTTCAGTGCTTCTTCTGGTTGAAGCCAAATTGGCTCCAAAAATCCCCCCAAACCACACCAAAATACAGTTTTTCTTCTCCTTGTAACATGAACTTGTTTTCCTGCAGTTTTCCTGCCTGTTTGGGCTCAGTACACTGCTGAATTTGCAGTGATCCATCATAAGCTACGCTTACAGCATTCCTCCATCTATCCTGGTTTTAATCCTTGATAAATGAAGTATTAAATACTAATGGCAGTAAATGGAAACTCCTGGAGAGATGAAAGTGAAGAGCCCTTCTGCCATTCCTCTTCACTGAACATAATCCTAAATAATGGAATCCCAGTTCAAGCTGCTGTGGACAAGATACTGAAGGATTTTTTTTCCCCAAGTTTTTGCCTGTGCATAATACACTCTATTTTCCATTTTAATTTTTTTTTTTTTTTTTGGAAAAGCAGTCATGTAAGTTATATTATAATGATTTGACTTTAGAGAATTTATGCTCCTGTATTATGTGGAGAGAGGAATGGCACTTCCCTCGGCATGATCACCCCTCTTTAATTGAAATGTAATTGTTTACTAAACCATTGCAGCTCATAGGGAAAATTACTGTCATTTTGGTCTGTGGCTGCATACATTAAAGTGCCCCTTTTGTAGGGATTGAATTTAAGGAGAATAGGAACATTATCACCGATGATATATAAACATAAAGCCATTATCATTAAACTGTCAGCTGCAACTGACTTCGGGTAACCAGTGTTAGTGGCAGCAAGAAATAGGGAAATTACTTGGAGAATGTATCTGTCACTTCAGCACCACTTCTGCAACAGGACATGCTTGGAAGCTTTGGGGCTGTGAGCATTTTAGAGACTGGAAGTAAAAATGAGATCATTTGGAGCCTTTGCAGTTATTTCCAGTCTCCCTGGAACTGCTTGGCAGAAATCAGGAGGGCTCATCTGGCCCTCAGGGGGTTTGTCAGGTACCAGCACCCAGACCTTGTACCTTCAACATCCTTTGGGGATGGAATTCCAGGCTCTCCACAAAGGTGGTTTGTTCTTACCACTCTCATTTTCCAGCTGAGGGAAAACGGAGGGAGGGAAAACTTAGCTAACTTAAATTTGATCATGCTCCAAAGCCCAAAAATACATCCTGAGCTGAATTTCTTCATTTCTAATTCCCAATCCTGGTGTTAACCACTAGCTAAGCTATTCCTAATTACCTCTCTGAAATCCTCCTCAGTTTCAAGAGAATTAAATATTCTCCAAATTGATGCTGTAATGTGGAAATGAGTAACTGGGTTCCTGGACTCCCAAGTCCTTGTTCCTAGCACAGAAATGCTTTGACTTTCTTACTTTCTCTGCCAGCAACTCGTGTTGTCAAATTTCTAATTGCTTGTTATTAAATTAGAGCCCCCTGCTTGATTTTTCTAAGTTATCTTATTAACATAAATCTGTGAGTATTTTTGATCTTTAATTTTTGCTTGCCCTTTATAAGACATGAGATAAATTCTAGTTCAGGTATGAAGGATAAATTTCATTTTGAAAAAGGGAATCATTTTCCCTCCTCAATGCTTCCTAGCACAGGGATTGGAAAGTGAACCTGACCATATTTTTAATTCTTTGGGACTGAGCTTGTTTCTTGAATTGTTTTTTAAGTAAATCTGGAATTTCCAGCTGGGGAGTACTGTAAGGCAGCATGGTCAGAGATAGGAGGGACTGTCAGATTTCAGCACAGAGCTGCAGTCCAAACCACCGAGGATTTACGATGTGCATCAAGCAGGAGACAAGAATGACAGGATAAAAGACATGGTGCAATGACCTCCTTCACTGAAAGGGGCTCAGCAGGGCAGGGTATGGATTTTTTCCCTTTTTGAACTGAGTGTGTTCCAGGGAGGTCTCTTTGTCAGAGCCTGCAGCCATCTGAAGGACAGTTTTAGAGAAAAGAGGAGCATAGGGGCTCACCAACAGCTTAATTCACACACTGAGGCCACCTCTCTAGAGAAGAATGAGTGATCCTGTTGTAGTTTTTGTGGGGTTCTGGCCCACTCTTGATTGCTGTCACCCTGGGGTGGTTGGACAGCAGAGGGTTCCCCTGAGAGGGGCAGGAGCAGGGCTGGCTCTGCTGGGGAGCACTGAGGAGGGGATGAGGCTTGTGAGGATCCTCCCAGTGCCCAGGCAGAGCCCCTGGGTTAACCTGCAGCTTCTACCGAGAGGGAAATGCCACAAATCACCGAATTTCTGTGCCCCAACACCACTGAAATGTGTTCTGAACTAGGGCAGGAGCTCACCCTGCTGCTCCCTGTGTGAGGCTTGGGCAGTGGATAAACAGGGAAACTTCTGGGGAAGATAAAGTCAAATACTGTGTAGTTCTTGGGTGGGAAAGGGGAAAACAAATGTTTCAGGAAGTTGCCTGGCCCTGCAGAAGGTCTAAATGGGCACAATTCCATTGATTTTCTTCAGCTATTCCAGATGTTTCCACGTTCTCAGCCTCTGAGGACACCGGGCTGATCCCTCTGGGCTGTGTGAAACCCATAACTCTGAGCAGGGTGAACAGCAGAAAACCCTGGGGACTGCGACAGATTCCTTGTGCCAGGAATGAGAAAGGAAGGAGTGAGAGTAAAAAAGCACCTCCAAACTCCCTCTCCCCAGAAAGCTGAGCAAGTTTTTGTGGGATAAACCTGTGTTGTTCTCCAGATTTCACGACTCTCCTCAGATCCCTCCGTTCCTCCACTCCTGGGGAAGCAGTGTTGTAGCCAGATGAGAAATACCAACAGCTCCTGTGTGTTTTCATGGAGAGAGCCCATGGGAGGAATATTTAACATTTAGGCAGTAAGTAGGGCTAATAGGAAATGCTAATTCACATTTCATTCTTTTGATCAGTGTATATTGAATGATAATTACAGTGATAGTACTTGGCACTTCTGTAGCACCTTTCATCTGGAGCTGTTAAAGTGTTCTGCCAATCTGAATGAATTCAGGCTTGCAGGCACTGTGGGGTTGCAATTTACCATAATGCCTGAAAATAAATGGGAAACTAAGGCCTGGGAAGATTATACCACTTTCCCAATCATTCAAAAGCTCTATGAAACAGCTCGGGCTGTGTGCTAGTGCTGTGCTGGTCATCTCAGAAGAAACAAAACCAACTCAAGGCATCACTATAAATGGTGAAAGTGGTTTAAACCCACCAGGTGACTGGCCTTTACTCTCTACAACATGTTTGTTTGGCATTTTTTTGTAGTAATTTACCAATTCAATATGCACTCAGGTGCTCTGGTGTATTTTTGTTTGAATTCCTCTCCTGAAGACAGAGAAACAATCTCAGATTCTCCCTGGATTTTTCAGCAACGTACTTGGATCCATATCCATTCTTTAGAGACTTCCATCTCCAAAGGATGATTTGAACAAAAACGTTCATTTCAAAGCTGCTACAAGAAAAAATTGATAATGTTTTAGTCTCTTCCCAGGAAGCCCAAGTGCAAACAGCCTGGACTAATTGATAGGGAGGCAAATGGACCTGACTGGTTTCATTTCTGTGGAGTGAATGAAAGGCAGAAAGTAAACAAACAAAAGCTTCAATTTGTTTAAATCTCTGGGCACTGAAAATTCTCCCATTGCTGGCAGCACAAATAAAAGAGGGCCATTAGAATATCCAACATGACAGTGTCCCTTTAATTTGTTTCTGGGTCACAGATAAAGAATTGTCCTGCAGATATGAAAGGTAGGATAATAAACACATTCTATTCTCCCTCTTTGAGCAGCACTGGCATTGTGCTTTCAGAAAACCAGTCAAGGAGTGGAAGGTATTGTCTGAATCTCCTGGAGACTGGAACATGAGTGCCCATTGCATCAGGACCTGCATCTGTGAACTTCTTCCATCGGGGATTTGTACTGCTTTAGCTCAGGGATATTCACTATTTGCTTAAATACTGAATTCATGGCACTGGAAATCACAGAAATCTGTGTCATTGCCACAGTTCACCCTGAACAGTTTTCAATACATTTCTACCAAATTTTGTTTCTGAGACAGATTTTTTTCCTCTAGTTTACACTAAACACTTCTCCTTAATTACCAGAACCTATTTTGAGCCATAATTTCTTGGTCTTTCACTGTAGATGTTCACATGGCACTTGTGGACTTTGGTAATACTGAGGATGCTGTGACAGGAAATGACAGGAGAGATTCCCCATCCCAGCTGGCAGTGATCTTGTTCACCCCGTGGAAGTGGCTGGGCTTTAACAGACATGAAGGAGCTTACAGCCCTTGACTGGATCGTTTGGAATTTGTTTTGGAGGTTTCTTCTTCTAGCCTGGCGCTGCCTCGTGTGAGGCTTTCTCCAGGTGGTGCCACTGTTGTTCCAGAGCAAGTGCAGCTGCCTGGAACAGCAGCTGAGATCCCTGCTCTCCTGGTGAGTGCACCCACTCAGGACACTGCAGCTAAAGAACTTTGATTCCTGGCTCTGGGTGGAGCACACATGGGAAGATGACATTGATTTCTAGATACTTTTTTCAAACTTTGGTTGCCGTGGAAACAAGATTCCCTTTCTCCTCCATGCTGTCACTTTTCCTCAGCACTGCACTCTGATAAGCAATAGGCTGTGTTTGTCCTCCCCACAAGCTTTTTCCCAGTGATATTCATGGCTCAGGCATCAAGGATAATTTGAGAGGGAGCTGGGGAAGCTCTGCTGCTTTTCCTGAGGTGTTCAGGTGTTCCCAGGCCTGGCTCTCAGCCAAAAACTTTCTTGTCTTTATCTTCCTCCATAATTACAGTGGATCATATCTTCCCTGCAACATTTTTCAAAGCACCAAGGAAATTAGCTCCAGAACTAATCATGTCTTTATTTCCTGAATGGCTCCGTGTAGTTCCCTACACGGCTCTGCAGAATGGGATTTGCCCTGAGCAGTGTGACCTGTCCCTGTCCCTGCCCTTGTCCCCTCCCTTCATTCCTGCCTCTTGCAAGGTCATCTCCATGGCATTCCCAGGATGGCACAGCCTGGTCTGACTGGAGTACCTAATTGAGGTTACTTTACTTGACTAAACTCCAGGTTAATTGACTTTACATTTCCCAAGGAGCCCCATGGAAAAGGAGAGGGGTGATGGGTACAGGTTGCTCCTGCACAGAGGCCATTTAGACACAAGAAGAAAAAAATTTTGCTGTTCTTAGTGGGTGGAGGAGGAGACCTTCATCTCCCTTCCTGGGAAACAAGGGAGTGTCCCAGCTGGTGTGACACTGATGTGACTGAGGGACAGGGCCCTCTGGGAACAAAGCTTTCCTTGATAATTAGCAACCAAATCAAAAATAGTTAAGGAGTAAGTGACTGACACTTAAACCTGCCTGATAGAATTGAAATTTCCTGCGGGGTGACAAAATTCTGCTTTAAAGATAGTAAATCCACTGCTAATGATTAGGCAAGAAATAGTCACTGCTAAGACCCAAAAATAGGATCTGTCACTTGCAATGTCTGTCTTATTATTTTGAGGGATAAACCAGCAGTGCACTTAATTTTTGCCTTCAGTTCCTGAAGGATATTCTTTTTGGTTTATCTCTTTCAATGTGAGTGTTTTAAGAGAATTGTCAGTTGTGCTGCCTCACATCACCTTCCTCAGCACCTCAGCCCAAAATCAGACAAAAAGTACGAGCTGAGGAGGGAAAGGAGTAAAGGTGGGGAAAAAGAGCAAGGAGTTGTCTTGCCTTGGTTTTCATTTCTCTCGGAGCTTTCTTAATCAAAAAGCTCTCTGATCTGTGTGTGCTGAAGGATGGAGAAATCATGAAAGCCAGGTTGGTACTCCTGGAAATGTCGTGTGTGTGTTTTATTTATCCTTCCATTGTAATTTTTCTCCCTTTTTCCAAAGCTGTAAGTAGGAGGTGAATCAAACTGAAATAGTCATTTTCATAAATTCTGAGAGGAGGATAAATGAACTTCATCTTCAGTGTTTGCACAATGTCTGGGAAGTGAGTTGTCTAGGGAGGTAGATAGGGGAAATTCAGGGCTGATGTATCATCTGAATTCCAGTTGGTATTCCCCACACCTTCACAAAAGTGAGCATTTTTGTTTGATTGCAGCTGTAATTATTGCTGAATACAAATGTTCCAATTTAAGCTGCAGGAATGTGGGGAAAGTCTTTGAAGCCAAGAGCATCTGCCTGGAACATGAGTTTCATATTTGAATGAGTAACTTTTACTGCAAAATTACACAATGAATCCCTACATTCAAAAGATAATAATATTTTTTTTTTACTCTAAACACATCATCTACCAACTGCTTTTTAAAATTTATCGGCTTGGCAGCTGGTTTTGTAGAAAATGTGTTACTAAAAGCACACAAGGTTTGTCAGAGAAGATGAGGCAGCTTGGTGTTGCTACCTTCCCGTAGACTTAGAGCTGGCCATCAATATCGTGGGAAATGGGGTTTTCTCTTCTAGTATTTGCTGTGCCCCAGAGGTTTCAGGTGGGAGTGAGCAGGGAGGTGCCTGACACAGCAGGACATCCATGTGCCCTACATCAAAGCAGGGATAAAACAAACTCATCAACCTGTTTACTCTGCATCATACCCAGAGGTGGACTTTAAAAGGGAGCAGTGAAGTAAAGAGATTTATGGAGATGGTTTTCTCCTCTCCCCTGTGTGTTTATTGCTCCTCCTGGCCAGCTCTGATACCTGCTTTACCAGGAGCAATGTATTTGGACGGTTGGAGGGCTGGCACAGGAATGAGCACTTGAGAAGTAATCCTGGCTTTGCGGCTTATCTGGGCATAGTGAGTGTAGCAAATCACTTGGACAGCTCTGCCTTCACAGCCTCCCCCTGTGCCCTGCCAAACCCCTCCATCCTGACAGCATCTCCTACCTGCTCTCCACCTCCACAGCCTGCCCTCCTTTCTCCCTCCTTGCACTGTAAGCTTGTTGAAGCATGCATCTGCCTGGGGACTGGCTTTTAAAAGGCATATTCTCATTTCTGAGGTTGGGAAAGAATAAATTCATCTGCTTTATATGAAAAACACTTTTTTTTCCCCTGAAATAGGAGGACACAATGGTTGATGCCATCTATTCCTAGATATTGTACCTGGTGTAATGGTACTGAGCCCAGTGGTCAGTGACCCACTGGAGCTGAAGTGCTGCCCCACAGAAACAGTTCCAAAGTGCAGCTCCTGGAAGCTCCTGGGCTCCTTAGCAAAACCCCAAGGCACCTGGATCAGGGTGTTTCAGAGTTTGGGATACAGCATTTTGTCCTCTGGGTTGGGGGACTCTGTTGTGTCTTTCCTGCTCCCTCCCACTGAAATCCTCCTGCAGGTGCCGTCCTTGCTTGGCTGTCCCCGGTTCTGCTCTCTTTGGGTGAATCACTGGGTTTGCTCTTCAAGGTTACTTGCATTCTCCCTGTGTCTCTGTTTCTGCATCTTTCATCCCTGATTGCTCAATTACCCTTCTCCTACCTTCCCAAGGAATATTTATCTGTCTTGTTGGGATGTGAAATGTTGACAGTGTGATAATTACGGAGCTGGGAACAAATAATCCAGAGTAGTGTGGTTTGTTTTAATAGGAGAATAAAAGAATCCAAATTGAAGAACCAAATGATCCCTGAATATCAACAACTGTTGAAATGTGGTTGTTGTCTGGATTCTTCCTGACACTTGAATTCCTTCATCCTTTATTAATGTCCCACCTGTTCCCTGTCCGTGTTCCGTGGAAGTCATCAGTGCTAATTGGAGAATCCAGACCCAGACTCCTCAAGGTTTCTGTTACTTTATCAAAGGCTGGGAAGGGAATCTTCCCCAAACAGAAAAGGAACAGAGTGAGATCTGCAAAGCAGCAGGTAGCTGAAATTAAGAGGGAGAATGTCCTGAGCTGAGAGCTGCCAGTCCATGGAATCCTTTCTCCACGGCAGAGGGAGAAGATCCCATGACCAAGGCAGTTTCAACAAGATAGGTAAAAGCTATATGAAAATGGAGCTCAAGCAGCAATCCTTTATTGGCCAGAGGTGGGAAGGGGATGAGATGTTGTGTGTTAATGTGTTCTGTTACTGCTGCTTCTCTGGGATTTGCTGATACTCACGTGTGAGATTTGCCATATTCATAATTAACCCCCAGTGCCTCTCATTTGATGTAATTCCAGCTTTCCTGACCTGGCCAGACCCACACTGTCCCCTGGGTGACCTGGGGGACATCAGTGCATCTTCATCTGATTTTTCAGCTGGGCTGAGCCGAGTGTTTGCAATGACACTGCAGATCTGATTCATCTCTGGCCGTGGCAGGGCAGTGTTGCTAAGCAGCGCTCACAACATGAGCTGCTTCTCACATTCCAGGGCTGCTTCGTGGCCTGGCTCCAGACAGCCCTCTCAGGATCCCAAGTGCTGCATCTCCATCTTTATCCTTTAACGAGAGCACCAGTCTGACCACAGCGTGTGGAGCAGCAGGGTTGGAGTTTTTATTCCCAGTTACCTCTGGCCACGCAATGGGTTTGGAGCTACTTTGTCATTCCTTTGGGGTTTAGCCTAATTCCACTTCTGTCTCAGAGGGGTTTTCCTTACCCCTTCAGAATAAGGGTTTAGGGTAACATCAGTCAGAGCAAGTGGTGCTTCCTTGCTCCTGGTGGGACATCAGGGGAGGTTTAGATGAGATATTAGGAAAGATTTCTTCATGGAAAGGATTGTGCAGTGCTGGAACAGCTGCCCAGGGAAGTGTCACCATCCCTGGGAGTGGATGTGGCACCTGGGGCTGTGGTCCGTGAACAGGGTTGATAGCTGGACTTGATGATGTTAAAGGTCTTTTCCAACCTTAACAATTCCATGATTCTCTGATGTGCTTCTGCCCCTAGGGCTCACAGGGGGACTGGGAACAGTCCTGAGGTTCATCAAATTAAATGGAGAAAGAGACACTAAGGGACTTTGCACCCACATAAACAAAGGGGTTCAGAAGAACACACGTTAATCTGTGGGTGCATTTCTAGGTCCAGAGGGGATAAACTCTTGGTTTTTCTTTGAAGTTCACATCTCTCCTGCTCTGCAGACTTTGGGAGACTGTTGCTCTCCTTTTCCCTTTCCCTGACATTGAATTGGGCAAATCTTCAGAGCAAGCTGGGGTTTGCCATGTAAACAGAATTTAGAGGTATTGGTTGATAAACTTGCAAAAGTGTCATTTCCTGAGGTTTCTGCAGGTCTCTCCTAAATTTAGGGGTGTCTCCAGCCTCAGGGTTGACACTCTCTTGCCTCCCATATGCCCAAGTTCAAAACAGCCCCCGTGCAGGCCTCGTGTATCCTGGCAATGCATTTTTTGGGGAAGGGAATTCCATAGGGGCCGTGTGCTCGGCCACCTGAACAGAGCCCTCCATCACACCTGACAGGAGCAGAGCTGCAGGACAGCAAAGCAACTTACAACTCCAAAGTTCAAATCAAAGAGAGCTGACAGAAATAAATGATATATGAAGTGTTTGAGGGGCTACAGAGACTTCCAGCCCTGTGCCTCTAACACTGAACAAATGAAAAAGATTTGATCCATAAAGGTCAGCGCTGTACAGAAATTCCCTTCCTGCTCTGCTTCAGTCCCAGGGACCATTCCGGGGATTATTTCTGTTCTTGGGCTTCTGAGAGACACAAATGGTGCCTGGACTCGCCCTCAGGGTTGTTTTGGGCTCTGCATTCTTGGGGTAGCTCAATGCAGTCGTGTTCTACAGAGAGAAGGGTAAAAATGTGCATTGAGATGTCTTTACCTAGTAAGAGGCAGCATCAGATGCTCCCCAAAAGAGGTTTCTCTTTTATTTTGAAAGCTAGGACTAACACTGGTAATTGTAGAAATGGGTAAACTCATTTGTTTGGAACATTTATGGCTATAAAAGGATGCTTAGTGTTGGCACAGCTCTACTTGTTTCACAAATACAAATATTAATTATCCATTCAGTGGAGCCTCAATAAGAGTTCCATGTGCTGTGCAGGAGCAGAAAAAAAACCCAGACTAATTCCAGAATTAAATTAAGTTTAATATAAAAAAAAAAAGTAAATCCCAGTATAAGGATGGGTCTGGTAGAAAAGATTTACTCCCAGTTTTATGCCTTATCCCTGGCATAGCAGAACACGTGGAGACCTGGGATGAAAGGCTGCACTGCACACTTGTACTCACAGCAAACACTTATTTATAGCAGTTCCCTGATTATGACTAGTGAAAAAATTCCTGATGTCCTCTCATGTCCCGCAGGGTTGAGATTTGCTTGAACTAAAACAAAAAGATGTGGAAGAACTATAAAAATAACCCCATCTGTTCAGCAGCTCCTGTGATCTGCCTTTGTAGGGTGGTTCTGTGTGGGTTTGGGGTGAGAGCAGAAGCCAGGGTTGTCTGACCAGTGCCCTCCCAGTGCTCTCCAGTGCCCTCCCAGTGCCCTCCCAGTGCTCTCCAGTGCCCTCCCAGTGCCCTCCCAGTGCTCTCCAGTGCCCTCCCAGTGTCCCAAGCCAGACCCTCACACTGTCCCAGCCTCTCCCTGTTTTCCTGGCTTAGAGAAGATGGAGAACTGCCAGGACTCTTCCAAATAAAGCTGCTCGTGAGGCATCCAGCCTGATTTATTGATATATCATTTTTTAAATTTTCTCTCTATTGTGTTTCCATGGTGCTGAATTTTTACCTTTATAACTTTATCATGTGGGTTCGCTGCGAGTGAACATTATTGGTGTGGGAGTCAGCTCCAGACACAAGACTTGCATCATTACTTTATGTTTAATAAAACAGGAGCTCCAGATTTTGCTGTCATTAACACTCTGCTCAGTTTTGTCCCCCCTCCCTTTTTCTCTCTCCTTTCTGTTTTTTTTTTTTTTTGTGTTGCCCCAGGGCGTGTGGAATTCTACAGTTCCTGCATCTCAAAGGCATATGGTGCTGATGGGTTTGCACATATGCTTTAAAAGTATTATAATACCAAAAATATTCAAACATTGTAATAGAATATAAGATTATTTCCAGGTTCTGGGGTAATTGAAAATGCCAGATTTGATAAGGAAGAAAAATTTAAATGAGAGTCCCTTCCTCAGTCTGCAGTGAGATGGTGGCATTGGATTTTGGGTTTGTCAAATATGTAAGAAAAGAGCCCAAATCACAGCAGATTTAATTGTGCTGTTTTGAATTGTGCCATCCTGTTTTAGCTGAAGTTGCTAAGGTTGTGATTAAGCCATTCCTCAAAAGGATTTGTTTTGTTTTCTTCTGCCTTCGTTCTTTGTGTCTTTATCATGTCTTCAGTCAGCTCTTGTGATTAGAGCGATTGTACTCGGGGCTTGGAGATGTCAGAGGCAAAGCAGCAGAAACAAAGCAAGAAAAGCAACGCCCTTGCACTTGAAAAGTGAAATCCGTGCTCAGTGGGAGCTCTGCGTGCTCCCAGAGAAGCTGTGGCTGCCCCTGGATCCCTGGGAGTGTCCCAGGCCAGGTTTGGGATGCCCTCAGGACAGGGCTTGGAGCACCCTGGGATAGTGGGAGGTGTCCCTGCCGTGGCAGGGGTGGCACTGGGTGCTGGTTAAGGTCCTCCCAACCCAAACTGCTCTGTGATTCCATGGTTCACCACTTTTCCTTGCCAGACTTGATGAATTCTGTGCCACATTGCTCTGTGGGCTTTCAGGGATTGCATGGGGCCATACTCTTGACCTCAATGATTCTCTCTAAAGACCCTAAAAGATCTCCTCTAGCTCAGACCTTAGGCTGTGCAGGGATGAATTTATATAGCTGGTACCTCTGCTTCCATTGTAAAGGATATTTCAGTATTTATCCTAGCTGAAGGGATTCTTGGGCTCTGCAGATTTCATTTTTTGTCATTTCATAGAGACTATTAACTTCTGAATGAAACCTTTCTCAGTCACTCTTTGCTAAGATATTTTTGCTGGTGGTGAATGCTGCCCACACACAGGAAGACACAATTCTGCCCTAGACAGCTCTCAAACTTTAAAGTGTATAAAGAAGATGCATGCAAAGGGCAGCGCTTTAATTGCTGGAACTGCCAAGAATGCAGCTGAGCTAGAGGAGCAGGCAATGCTCAGAGGGTGGGATTAGCCTTGTTTGTCTGGAGATCAGAATCAAATGTTGTTTAAAGTCATAAATGAAGAAGAAATGGATCATGTCCTTATGATCTCACTAGGGAAGCTCGGCGGTCACACCCCAGGTCAGAATCTCTCTTCTGTATTTTCACAGACAGATTTCTATCTTTTTTTCTTACCCCACCTAAAAATTACAGAAGATATTAATTCACACATTAGGCTTTCTGATCTCTGGTGTGCACTATGGAGGTGCGAAGTATCACTACAGCAGCATAATTTATCAGCATTAAAATCTCTGACATCTCATTCTCCCAAGGAAACTGGCAATGAAAACAGAAAATGGCTCCGTGTGATTTCCTTCTGGTGGCAACAAATGTGAAAACAATGGGAAACAGAAGGAAAGTAATGTCTTGCTGCAACCCTAAACTCAAATTTCCAAATCCTGCACGAATCGTGGAACAGTTGTGGAGATGTGGAATATACAATTGAGGAAGAAAAATGTCACCATTGGTTCCAGAAGGCATTTGGGTTTTTCCTTACCAATGCCTTGTCCAGAGTTCAGAGCTATTCCTGGATTGAAGATGGGGCTTGATAAAATGAGGACATATGTGTGGGTGGGCTGGCAGTGATTGAGGAACTCCAGTCACTCATTCCTGGGCCAGAACCTTCCCACCAGAGGAGTTTGGGCAATCTGAGGTGCTTGGCCAGTTGTGTATTTTGGATTTTCCCTTCACAGCAAATATTGACCAGTGTCCATAGCAGGCACCCAGAGCCTGGTCCAGTCAGAGGAACATGGAGAGTTGAGAGGATGGGAATGGGGCTGATCCCACATTGATAGGATGGGAATGGGGCTGATCCCACATTGATACAATGGGAATGGGGCTGATCCCCCATTGATAGGATGGGAATGGAGCTGATCCCCCATTGATAGGATGGGAATGGAGCTGATACCGTGCTGATACGATGAGTGTGGAGCTGATACCACGCTGATATGATGAGTAGGAGGCTGGCTAAGGTCTGAGTACTGAGGGAAATATCTTAACAATGCTCTAGATAATGCAAATCCTCAAATTTGCTTTTCACAGCCATGATTCTCTATACTATAAAACTCTCTAAAGGTATTTCTCAGGGACAGAACCCTTTTGAAAAGGCCTTTGTTATCTCACAGGTTGGCTTTGTGCAGTATGACAGAGTGTACAATGTGATGGCCTGTGTTTTCTACCTCCTGCTATTTCAGTCATGCAAATAGCTCCCAGAGAAATATTCAGTCCCCACAAATGCATGTTACATACCTCGTTTGTAAGTAAAGTGGCACTTAATAAACGTGAAACACCTTTGGTTATCTAGATGTTTGAAATTCTTGGTGCACTTACGAACAGGAAAGTCACTTCCATAACACAGAGTGCCCAGGGAGATTTTGCAGCTTGAGAAAGACATAATGTGAGCCATGAATATCCGAGGTGGGGAAGGAATGTTTAAATGGCATGAACAAATGACAGGCTTCAGAGAAGCTAGACTGTGATTATCGCCCTGCAAGACATATTAAAGGTATTCATTTATAAAAGTGAGCTGCTAAGGATCCATTCCTGTAGGTTGAGTGGAGAAACTCCTGAGGCTCCTGCCTGGAGCTGAGGGGGCACTGTGGGCATGGCTGGGATGCTGCTCTGGTACTCTCACGCTTCTTTCCTCGCACGGCAGAACCTGTGCTCGATCCGTGGATGGCTTCCCCCTTTCCTGGGGCTGGGGAAGGGAAGGGCGTGTGCAGAACCTCAGCTTCTGGGGGATTAGCTGAGTTGTTTATGTGGAGCTGATCTGTTTCTTTAGTGTGATGGTCCATAGAAGGAACATGCCTTCAGGCTTCACCCCAAAATCCTGGTTTCTCTTTGAAATGCCCCCCGAAGTGCTTGACCCTCTCGCACCATTCTCATCCGCTGGAGTTGCCGGCCAGCACAGTAATATTCTACTTTTATTGCCTTATTTAGCGGAGAGATTAAATGTAATGTTCAGATTATGTAGAACATTAACTCCTAACAATAAGCAAATAACACATTAGAAGCTTTGCTATTAAAACGTTTGATGCTGGCTCTGCTGTGGAGCTCTCCAGGAGCCGTGACTTATGTTCCGTGAGGGAGGAGGCTCGGCGGAGGAGAAGGAACGAGCCGGGCTCTGGTCTCTTCTCTAAGGTGGTGCCTGCACCCCGAGCCCACAGGCGGTGTTAGGACGAGCTCTATGGAGCTCCATCCCTGTAGCCGAGCCACCTGAGCCCGGCCGTGCCGGCCATGGCCGCGGGTGCGGGCGGTTCCGAGCAGGTACCGGAGCTCTCTGTGCCCGTGTGCCGCCGGCTCGGCGTGGGAGGCGTCTGGGCTGGGGCGGCCGGACCCTCGCCCAGCCCCTGCTCCCGTCAGGAGCTGCGATGTGCCAGTCTTGTCTTTCAGACGGGATTTTTATGGGAGCCGATGGTTGCCAGGGCAACAGAGGCTTCGGGGAGTCTGGCGCGCCGCAGCCCCGGCCCGGGAGCGCCGGGAGCAGATGTTGGCTGACGCCAGGCGCTGCCAGCGCCGCTCATGCGGGAGCTGCCGAGGACGCTGTGCCCGGCTGCACGGGCGGCTCCGCTCCCGCTCCCCGCAACCCTCTGCCTTGTAATTTAGTATTCTTGTCTCACCCCACAGGGGTTCCTCAGCCGTCGGCTTAAAGGCTCCATCAAAAGGACAAAGAGCCAACCGAAGCTCGATAGGAACAGCAGCTTCCGGCACATTTTACCTGGCTTCAGGAGTGTGGACCATGAAAGGTAAGGGGGACGTTTAGCGGAGGGTGTGGGAGAGAGAAGAAGGATATTGATTTTTCCAGCTTTTGTTAAGATCTTGCTTATCTTATTCAGAGCGAGAGCTGCATCTCTGATAGAAGTAGACTTGGTTAATTGCAAGAGAGGTAGTTTTAATTTGTTGCTGAGGGTACGGTGCGAGCTCTCCCTTTTCAGGTTAAATTCCAGGTGCAGAGAAGCCTGACTGCTCTGCTTTCTCTTCCCCAATAAATCCTAAATTGATGCACCAGCGTATAAATAGCAGAGAGATGCAGCAGCCAGAGCCGGCTGATGCAGGTGAGGGAGGGAGGGGAGGGATGCTCCCGCACTGGACTGCACCGATCACAACTGGGTTACACACGGTAGGAACAATACCGTGCAACAATAACAACCATAATCTCTCCAAATCCCTCTCTCCCCCTCACACATATCCGTCTCCATCCTGCCGTTGTCTGCCGTCATTACCCGGAGATGGAGCCTCGGCTTGTGGCCGGAGCTGCTGCTGCCGCCTGAGCCATGACGGGAGCTCAGTCCGGGAGGGATGTGTTGCAGGGAATGTGCAGATGGATCTGATAAAGCATTTCACGTGGGGTGGCCAATATTGGATCAAATTGAGAGCAAAGTAGAAGAGAAATGAGATCTTTGAGATTCTTCAGCTGGTTAGAAAGTAGAGCAGCTCTTCAGTGGATTTGTGTGAATTTGTGTCCGTGTCGATTTACGTTAGCCTGAGTATCAGACAGGCACCGTTCAAGGTAAATTCATGTGTAAATTCACATGCAGATCAAGGTCATGGTTGGGGAAGACAGATTCCTTTACCAACCACAAACCAGTGGTTTGCTTCCAAAAGAAAGATCTTACAACCTTACACAAATAATTTTAGGGAGTGACAGAAATATTGAAGTGCCAGGAAAAGTCTGTGTGTGAAAATTCTGCCAGGCTGGACATACCCTGATGTAACCAGTTTGGAGCAGAGGCAGTTTGATAGACCAGGATGGTACTTGAGAACCCACTGAGTAAACACTTCACTTTGAAAAGCAATGACAACTTACTTTGTTTTAGCTGTACTTATTCACTGGAGGGGCCATGAGCTTTCAAAGCTCACAAACAATTGTCAATCTGAATTTCTCCTTACCTGACCTATTGCAGCCTCCTAAGCGTTTTTCTGCTGGAATCTGCAAGCGAAGTGATTGTGCTGGTTAGTGCCGAGTAAGATTTCAGGGATTACTGTGTGGGCAGGCAGAGCTGATTCGATTCCTGTGCTGCAGTTTTCCCAAACGCTCGAAGTAGGGCACTGTGTTCCAGAGGGAAGCGAGCTGAGCCGGTGGTCGGGAATGTGCCTACGGAGCTGCTGCTGCTTTGCTCCAAGAACAGGCAGATTAGGCAGGGTTTCCCTTCTACCTGACTTGAGTTTTGTTTCGTTCTGTCACTTGGCAGGATAGGACAGGGGAATTAACTGTTCTGGCCAGCCCTGCAGCCAGAGTCATTTTCCCAAATGAAGCCTTTGTAATTTCCCTGCCCTCCCAGCACAGCAGCCCGGGAGCTGGCTGGGCTTCCCCAGACCCAGATGTACTGCAACTTCTCCTTAAAGAGACTCGGGGAATCCTGCAGTGCATTTGCAGTGCAGAGCTTAAAGGGTGGCTTAGACAGAGGTGGCACTTGGCAGCCTCGAATAACCAAGGATTTGCTTATATGAGTGTGAGAAACTGAAAATGAATGACACCTTCATGATACCTGAGATTAAAGCTTCTGTTAGGCAGGCATCTCTCAAAAATGCACTTCTCTGTGATACACAGACATCCCTGAGCTGCAGGACACTGAGACTCAGAGGCTTTTGACAGCAGGCTCTTGGTCCCTCGCTGCCATCGCCGTGTCAGATCTGTCAGGTGAGCAGGAGTCCTCTGCAGGAGAGCTTGGCCTTAGGGACTGTTGCTCTCCGAGAGGTGAAAGCAAAGCAGCAGCTGGGCCTCTCAGTCATGCAGCGAGGCTTTGGTTACTGAAGATAATTTTATCTTTCTGAACATCCCATCTCATTGTGTGTGCACAATGTGTATGAAAGAGCTCAGGTCTTTCAGATCATTCTCGTGCATTTGCTGCTGTGCTTGTCTTGCTTGTAATCCAAGGACTGCTTCAGAGGAGCATTTGGTATTGGAATATTTGCCTCTTAAATATTTGATTCTTGACTCCATCTTGTATCGAAGCTGATTGTTCAGAAACCACTCCTCTGCTCGTGGAAGTCACCATTATAACAGTGCTCTGTTCTGGAGCAAGGGCCAATTTTTCTGGGAATGCCACAGCAAAAATGAATTGTGCAGCAAATGCAGTCAAAACACTTCAGGTTGAAATATTGAGCTACACTAGATCGTAAATGCTTCTGTTACTTGGCTCCTTTTATCTAAATTGGGACTGTTCCTGCCTCTTAGTTCCTTTATTTTTCCCTTCCTTGCATGTCCTGTTTATCCTGCAGATGAGTATATGAAATACATGAACTGTGCACATGCATGTTCAGACAGATAATGACATGGATGTGGCTCATGTGTGGGGCAGGGAATGTAAACAAATAGATTTCACAAAATTACTGTGGAGTTCACATGGATGGATTTGGCCAAATTTTGCCAATCTTGTGCATACTGGGTTTTTTTTTTCCTCTTACAGTAACAGTAAAATGATTATTGATAGTTAAAGAAGCAAACTCAGGGCAAGTGTAACTCCCCTTCTGTATGAGAGGTGCATTCTGTGGTACAATCAGAGTGTGTAAATATGAGGTCTGAAGGAGGATTGTGGAATGAGTGTTCCTTTCAATTTGCTGCCTGGTCATATTGCTTGTTAGAGCTAAAAAGGGTTCCAAAAAGTGGCTTTTTGCTAACAATGTCTCCTGCCTCCTGATTTATTACAGCAGCTCACTAAGTTTTTATCATGGAGAGCTGAATGCTTGGCTTTGTAGTGGCCTCTGGAAGCAGCCACAAATCAAGCATTTGGCAGATGGATTTTTCTTAATTGGACCCACATTTCTCCGACAAAATTTGTGATGGAGAAAATTTCTGGGTTGGGCATGGAGCACAGGGAGTAGAGCCAGAGAAGGGAGAGAAGGTCGTTCTGCTGCAGTTGTTAATTATTGGTGGGGATCCATTGCTGATGGTTTTCTTGTAATGGCAAAGGTGATTTTCCACCAGCATGAGAGGGCAGGGCCGTAGTACCACTGTGTGGACAAATGCCTTCAGATTGTCTTAATTTGGTGAAAAATGGGTACTGTGGGTAACTCTGTGTTCTGATGGAATCCCTGAACTGATCTGGAGGCACCTTTCTTCAGTGCACCTAGAATCCATTTAATGCTATGGGACTCTGGATTACCAACATTTGTGATTATTTCGCAAGGTTTTTGGGTTTTGTTTTTTATAATTCCAGGAGATAACATTCTATTTAAGCTTTTATTGGCACTACAAAAGCCTGAGCATATGGTTGATTGTTAAATGAGCCTCAGCCTTGGAAGGGGTACAGCCCTGCATTAATAACAGCAGCAACTTGCACTACTGAGACTTCCTCTTTAAACTCCTTCTTGTCTTTAGCCCATCCAAAATGTTTGCTTCTAACCCCCAGAGGGAAGAGGAATTGTACAAGTCATGTGCTGCAGCACATTTAATTCCTACTATAGTGCCCGTGCTGTCTGCTGTAGGAGCCTTCCATATGCACAAAAACTTATTTTGGTGCATCAGGAACTGATGAAGGTCTGTGCTCCTGTAGCAAACTTAGTTTAGGAGTTCCTTGGAGATCTAATTTGTTTATTCCCAACAAACATGATATGCCACATATTTTTAGGCATGATGAAATTGTTTCAGATTGAGGAGAATCTGGTGAGTGCTGCATGGTGAAGGATGGAGAAGTTGCTCTATTTCCTGTGGAATTGGAGAGAGGAATGACTCATCCCTCAGAAGTAGAACACTGGCAGACCCCAGAACCACAGAGGGCTCTCAGATCTGTGCGAACTGAGAGCTGCTTCCTCTTCTGGCTCCTGCTTAAATGGCATTATCGAGGGAATATCCAGGCTGAGTAGGAAAACCTACCCCAGAGGGGACCCCCGAAGGGTGGCACTGACGCAGCCAGGCTCTGGTTTGGATTGGAATGAAGATATTGAGGAAACTGTGCAGTTTGTGTAAGGGAACCATCCAGCCCCATCAGCAGTGACTGAAATGCAGAATCAAACCTCTTGTACAGCCAGGAGCATCCAGCAGTCACTTGTGTGACAGTCCCATGTCATTCATGCCAGGGGTGGTGCCTGTCCCCACTCTCCCCACATTAGGGCACAGATTTCAGCAGAAAAATCAAGATTGAAGGACAGTCTCAGAATTCAGACTGGCCTCATGCAGTACCTGCATTTATACCAAGGCTGCTTTGTCCTGGAATAAGCAAATCAGCCTTTTAATGGGGTTCCTTTGCAAAATATTTCTTGAACCAGAAAGTTAATTACTGATCTCTAATTAGTGGCTGTGTTAAGAGGCTGGAGTAAAATCAGAGAGAGCTGCTTTGAACGAGAGATGCAGGAAGAAATTACCATTTCTCTCCATAAACTCGGATGTTCCTCTTCTTCTCGTGGTATCAGGAAGTTTAGACATTTTAAAAAGGAGAATGTTGTTAATGGGAAGAGGGCATTTTGAAAGGACTTTTCTGGAAGACACTGAAAGAATGGTGATTTAATAACTCCAAGAGGGACAGAGATGGATTGAAAGCAATGTGGGGCCTTTCAGCTTCTCCCAAGGCAGCAGCAAGGTCCCAACTGTTCCTCCTGTTAATTTGACTTTTGCAGATACCTGTGAACTTGTGTCAGAAGCTGCCTGATGTAAATGCACTCCCCATTCTTACAGGATACAGAAACACTTTCCTTTATCCTACACTTCCAAACCAACTTCCTAATTGAACAGGGGGTGATGCCTAAAGCTTTCAGTAAAGACTATATTAGCTCCTGCTAATTCTTCAAGTTATAACAAACATCAGGGGAAGGGCTAAGAGGCTGTGACGATTTTCACAGAATCATAGAATCATGGCAGAATTTTCCCAGCCTTTTTCCCAGTTTTGCACTCGCTGGTTCCTGACAGCCCCGTGCCCCACGGGGTGCAGCCGGCGCGTTCACTCGACTCGGAGCCACGGAACAAAATTAGAAAATCCTTCCTGCTCCGGCATATGCAACACTGCTGGGATAATTGGCTTCATGCATCTTACAATTAGCTTGCAAAAATATGTTTTGCATCCCTGACCTTTTCTCTATACGCAAGGCCATTGTTTCCCTGTCCTGCTTAATTACAAAATAGAGCCTTGTGTGAGGAGAGAGATGACATCGTTGGATCGTCGGCTCTAATTTGACGAGACATCGTAATGGGGAGTTTTCATACCCAGGGCACTGAATTAGTGTAGCGTGAAGCCACATTTCTGCAAACCTACTAAATAAGGAGAAGTTAATTTTCTGCTCTATCTTTTTGACGTTTGTAATCAAAGCATTGTATTCCAGCTGCAGATGGTTAGCGCGTGAGCGATGGTTGGGAAACGCCGGCGATCGCCAGGCATTGTCTGCGCCGCGAGGATCAGGCTGATTAATGGCTACGAGGATGCTTGCTTTCCTCTTGCTGCTCTCCCAGCCTGGATACACATTATTGACTCGTGTGGCCACTGCCTGGCAGCTGGGATGTGGTGGTGCGGCGGTGCACACACCTCAGGGGTACAAGCAGAGAGCTCTGCTCGTGTCCCTCGAGCACAGACTGAGGCAGGGTGACAGTTCCACTGCTCTGTGGCCCTGGTGTCGTGATACTCCTCAGGTTGAAGACAGATACTGCTACTCCATTGCATCAACGTTTTGTTTCCAAACACACCATTTATTCTGACTTTGCCCTGGTGAGGTTTTCATGTGCATGAATTTCAGTGCAATTGCATTAGCATTACTCTTCATGTCAATAACCTCAAAGGAAAAAAAGAGATAGAAAATGCCATCACTGCAGCTTTTCTACCAGAGGATGCTTTCTGTTCCTTCTAGACTCTTCTCTGCTTTTCTAATCATCATCTGTTTACAATAGATACTGAGATACTTCTATCCCAGGCTTAAACATCCTCCAGCCCTGAGCAGATTGGTCTGTGGAAGGGGGTGGAATGAGATGAGTTTACGGTCCCTTCCAACCCAAGCGAGTCTGGGATTCTGGCACACAGTGAAAACTGCTCCTGATGGAAGCAGCACTAAACACTGAGAGGAACAGCCCTGCTCCCCCCAGCCCGCTGCCCACGTGTTCACCTTCCCATCACACAATCCTAGGAAGGGCAGCAAGTGGCTTCAATGAGAAATGATTATTACAGGGTGATTTTCTGTTTGGCTGGGGCACTGAACCAGCTCCAGTAGATGCAGAGAAGCAGGAAGGTGGCAGAGCAGGGACTTCCCCTGTTTCTGGCATGTGCAGCTGCATTTCATGGGATGTAACTGCACTCTCAGTTTTTGCCCCTCGTGCTGTGTGGGCCTGGGGGAGGGATGCCCAATTGGCATCTGCCTCCAATTTCCATCTTCTCTGGAATTTCCCATCTCCTAGGAGAGATCCATTGCATTTTGGCTCACACTTTGCTGTCCTCTACTCTGTCATTTCCAGTGGCAATTAGTTATAGCAATAAATGGTTTTCTCTCTTGGAAGGAAGGAAGGAATGTTTTGAAATAACTTTTCAAACCAACTTCCGCTCTGTTCTTTATCAAAACCTTGCAAAACCTCGATTGGAAAATCTGTGTGAGGGATAAAGAGTTGCAAGTGAGCATGGAAGTGAGGTGGGGAAGGGTTCCAAGGCTTTGTTCAGAGCCGATGTTTGACGTGTGTTCCTTGTTATCCCGGCTCTCATTGCAGTGCTCAGGCCCTGAAATCCACTGATTGTAGCTGGAGGCAGCAGCTGGAGCTGGAGCTCACTGCTGGCTCTGACTTGTACAGAGCACTGCCTGTAATGATGTTCAGGACTTGTGAATACCAAATAACTCTGTCAAGTTCATCCGTCAGCTGGGAGGGAAGGAAAAAGCAGATTGAGGAAAAATGTGCTTCCTCTTTACCATATTCTTTAACAAAACCTTAGGATAGAGAGCCTCTGAAATGGTTATTAGTGAGATTTCAAGTTGTTTGTTCACCTAAGGA
This sequence comes from Brachypodius melanocephalos, assembly GCA_013398615.1. Taxonomy (NCBI): domain Eukaryota; kingdom Metazoa; phylum Chordata; class Aves; order Passeriformes; family Pycnonotidae; genus Brachypodius; species Brachypodius melanocephalos. The sequence goes on along the minus strand of VZSR01000598.1, from coordinate 1,821,001 downwards.
TATCTTATGATAGTGATTATTATGATGCTTATCTGGTTGGCAGTGTTTACGATTCAAACCTTCAGTACAACTACAGAATGTCTCACTTAGGTTCTCTTCCACATAATTCAGGTCTGGTGTGATGAAGAAGAAGCAAAAACTGATTTTAATTGAATTAAACCAATGCATTTTAGCTGGAATTAAAATGTAATTTGTTTAAAAATACTGAACTGATTTGAATTAAAGCCAGGAATAAGAATTTAGCTTTAATCCACATGTGTTATATAAGTAATTATATGAGAAAGGGCTGTGGCGTGCCTTGTGTGTGATTGATAATGTGCAGGAGGGCAGCATTCCTTCATTCCAAAGGATAGAAATGCAGGAGGAATTAGAAAGCCAGAGCTGTTCTATCAGGCTGTGCTCTTTGCTCACATTTACAGATGTCTCTGGGATTAAGCTGGCCCTGTCCAGGGGGGATTTCCCACATCCCATCCCAGCTCTCTGTAGGAATCCCTGTGCAGAGCGGGCCTGCGGCAGATCCCAAATGATTTACATAACTCAGCTCTATGTACTTTGAATTATTAATATTTTGCTGTCCTGGCTGTGTGGGGAGATTTGTTCCATTAGGGATGTGTTTGTTGCTATATAGTAGCACTTTAGATGATAGGAATCCACGGGGAGAGAGAGAGAAGGATTTACATGTTAAATTCTTTTGGTGAGGGCAGAGTTTTTACCAATGCCTGGCTCTGAGGATTGGAATGAAAGGCTCTGGGCGGCTGTTGCTCATCTTGGAGTCTGGTGTTTATCCTCTGCCTGGGCATTATCCCCCTGGGCACCAAGCAAAGCCAGGTGCCATCAGGATGTGAACAGTTTCAACCACGACATGGCAATGTCCCTGATTTCCCTGGATCGTGGCATCTCCTGCCTTTCCCCAGTGCTCCCAGGGAAGGTGGCAATGCCAGTTGTTTGTGCAGGGTCTGCGTGGGTGACAGGGTTTGTCCAACGAGGTGTAATTAGTGAGTGACACAGGGCCACGTGCAGGGGGTGCCTGGCAGGGTGCTGGGATGAGCAGCAGCAGAGGCTCTGCAGGAACCCTCTGCAGCTCCCCCGAATTAATTATTCACTGATCATCACTCAGACCTTATGGATTAGGGAGCAGGGTTGGCAGGGGGTGGATGGAAGATGGAGCAATTTGGATTGCAATTAGTGTTTCATTTCTTCCCTCGCTCCCTGTTTGCTTAAATTGGAGATTGCGTGTTAGCACCGAGCAAGGATTTACATCCCAGCAGTGGAAGTTCCCTGTGCACCAGAAACCAGCAAATCCACTGCAGTCCTTAAGCTTCCCCAAGGGATCAAACACTCAGTTTGAGAAGTTGAAATATCAGGGGAACATGTTTTCCTTAGAAAACGGGGTGAGGGAACAGCAGTGCCTGGTCTGCTGGAGCAGGGAATTCACCAGCCATGTCCTGCTCTCACCGTAACAGTGTTTAGATGTCTCTCTCCATCCTGAGGGAATGGAATGAAGCTCTGCCAGGGAAGATTGAGGCTGGATTTCAGGAAAAGGTTCTTCCCCCAGAGGGTGGTGGGACACAGGCTCCCTCAGGGGATGGTCACAGCCCCAAGGCTGCCAGAGCTCCTGGAGTGTTTGGACAATGCTCCCACACACAGGGTGGGATTGCTGGGGTGTCTGTGCAGGGCCAGGGGCTGGACTCAGTGATCCTTTGGGGTCCCTTGCAGCTGAGGATATCCTGTGATTCTGTGAGACTTTGTCTCTCGTCTCCCCTTGCCACTCCTGGAGTGTGCTCCTTGCCAGGAATCCTCTCTGGGAGAAGGAAAATCCATCAGGGTGAGCAGCCCCAGAGCCCCAGAGGGGCTGCCCCACTCACAGACAGTGTCACTGGAAGTTCAGTCATCACAACAGTTACCAAGAGTTGGGAACTCTGCTCCACCAGGGAGACTGTGTCTAATTCAGAAACCTCGAGGGGTTTTTTGATTATACCAGTAACCACAGTCTGGGTCACACTTTGCAATAATTATCCTGCTGTCTGAGAGGTTGTTAGAACATCCCTGGAGGAAGGGGCCTGCTTGCATCAGAGGAGAATTTAGAGGTATATGCTGGCAAACCTTCAGCACTAGAGATTTATTTAAGTTAGTTCTTTTAATTGCTTTCCAGCATCCCAATTCTGTTATAAGCTCTCTGAGCCATCTAGGGAAGTGAGTGTAGCTCCCATTAATCTTCTCAATCCTTCTTCCTCTAACTAGTCACTCCCAGCTTCATTTACACGGGCATTTGAGCCCTACAGAGCAGGTAATAATTTTGATTCTGTTTAAACATGTTCTAACAGAAGATATAAGATAGGAAAAATCATCAGCTGACTGCAGCATCAGGTTCTTTTTTAACTCTCATCTCCTAAGCATGGCTTATGATCTTTGTATAACACTGCTGCCTCCCAAGTCTGCTGGCAGCTCTGTGATATGTATTCATAGAGCAATTGCAGTCCTTGAGTGAAGCCTGCAAGAAAAGGGCAAAGAATTATTTGTCTTTTTTTTCATTATCGCGGCCCTCTGGTACCTGCTCTGACACACACTTGAGAGAAGTTTGCCTTGATGCCTTTATATCTGAAGCTCTCTCTGTGTTCAGGGTGTCTCACCCTCGTTAGATAAAGTCATTCACATTGAGGCTCTCCCTCACTTTATTAATCACAGTCCCAACCTCTCACACTGCAGCAGAGCCTCCACACACCCTCAGTGACACACTGAGAGCAGGGAGGGAGGAGCACAGGGACTCCAGCACGGCCAAGGGATGGCCAAGGAGCCAGAGCCCCCCTGACCTGGGGGCTTTGTTCTCTCTTCTGAACGGTAGAAAAAGTTTCATTGTTTTAAAAAATAACAATAATCCTGCTTGAGTGGTGTGAAGTTTTTGGTCTCAATTACATCTCGTATCAATGAGTTCCACAGACAGACACTGTCTGATACATAATTTATAGCACTGACAGTTTTTAATCTATTAAAGCCCATTATCTTTCATCTTCATTATCTATTCCTTGGCCATTTTAGAAAAGACAGTAAATAGGTACAGGCAATTCATTCCTGATTTTACCATGCATTGTTTGCTGATAATGTCCTGTTGTGTCTCCTCGTATTTCCCAGCTAAAGACACTCCTCTTGAATAGTTTTCCATGGTTTTTATCACTTTGAACCATTCCCTACTCAGTGTGTTTGCTCATGTACAGTATTATGTTGTTGGAATAAACATCTTTTCTTCACCTTTTTTCCTTAAAAGCACTGGCAAGTCTGTCCTGGGCATCTGCCAGCAGCAGGGCCAGGGGCTCCAGGGCTCCCACAGGGCCAGGGGCTCCAGGGCTCCCACAGGGCCAGGGGCTCCAGGGCTCCCACAGGGACAGGAGCTCCAGGGCTCCCACAGGGCCAGGGGCTCCAGGGCTCCCACAGGGCCAGGGGCTCCAGAGCTTCCTTTGGGACAGAGAGAGGCTCCAGGGCTCTCATGCCCTCAGTCCAGGCACATCATGACCTGCTGCTGCCTTTCCTCCAGCATCCCTTTCCATCCCTGAGGCTCCTCATCCCTGCTCATGCCAGAGGAACACATCCTTTTGTTCAAATGAAAGGAGTCAGCATCACACAGAGGAGCGAGATATAGAATAACAGAGCCAATAATGATGGGAATCCCCCCATGGAACAGGAGAGCAGCCTCTGGAACAGCAGCTGCAGCAGATACATCCAGGTTATCTGTGCCTACTTTGTGCTGAGAAGGCTTAGGTGGAATGAGAGTTGCTGCATCCCAGGAAGCTCAGCAATGAATAGTGACATTTTCCAATAACAACTCCTAGAAATGGGAAGAAAAAAACCCATCCTGTGTGTGAATGTGGCCCTGAAGAACAGCTCAGGGATCTCTCTCTGCCTCACAGCTGGACTCAGGTCACCAAGCTGCTTTCAGGCAACCAAAAGTGACTCTTAATTGCTTCAGTCCTGTCTGAAAGCTCATCAATAATTTCCTGGGCTGGCTGTCCTGGCACTGGCATTCTGAAACTCACATTAGATTTGATTATTTTTTTTCAAATTAACATGCAAAGCATGACTTGACCTAAATAATTCCACCAGTCCAATCGTAAGTCTGAAGGTTTTAGAAATATCAAGTTCCCTTAAACATTTAAGAGAGGGATTTTTACAAGAGTGTGTAGTGATAGAACAAGGGGGAATGGCTTCAAACTGACAGAGCACAGGGTTAGATGGGATGTTGGGAGGGAATCCTTCCCTGGGAGGGTGGGGAGGCCCTGGCACAGGGTGCCCCTGGATCCCTGGAAATGCCCAAGGCCACATTGGACTGGGCTTGGAGCACCCTGGGACAGTGGAAGGTGTCCCTGCCGTGGCAGGGGTGGCCCTGGATGATCTTTCAGGTCTCTCCCAACCCAAACCAGTCTGGGATTCTGTGATAATTCCCCAGCCCCTGATTTCTCCCAGCCCATGACCCTGCTCTGTTCCAAATGAGCCCATGGCATTGTCGGTGCTGCAGCCAGTGCCAGGCTGGAGCAGTGTCAGAGCTCCCAGAACAGGCTGTGCTCTATCACCTGCATCTTGGCACTTTTATTTCCTGCCATGTGAGGTGTTGAAACCACAGCCCCTGTCACCGATAAGCTGAGAAAGCATCACTCAGCCCTGAGTGGTTTTGTGGACACTTCTCTTCCTCTGACACGTTTTTCTTTCTATAAATGTCAGTGCATAAAGAGCCCAGGATTCAATTTGATTTGTGCTGCTGGTACATAAAGAACAACACTTGGGTGGCAGTACAACACACTGGAGGAAGTGACTCCTCCTAACTGTGTTCAGCTCTAAAATTGAGTTAACATAAAGAGAGCTTCAAAACCCATTGGATGCCTCTGGAGATGAAATAGTTTGAAACAGTGATTACAGCTGTTCCTGGCATCTGACCATTATTTACAACTATTTGTGAATCTTCAAAATCAGACTCATTTTGTGGCACCTGAAAAAGCTACTGAGAAAAATCTAACGACCCAATTGAAAAAAAGTCATCAAATGCAGCAGTTTGTGATGATGACTGAGGATGGGCTGCTTTGTCCGGGGATTTTATCTACCATTTCCATCAGAAAGTGCTCTGGGAAATGTTTTCTCTCAGTGCAGCTCTTTGTTGTGCTGCTCCTGAGGTCACAAATCTCCCACTTTGCTGGGTCAGGGCATCCCAATATATACAAACCTCATCATGAACCAGTTTAAAGGTTCCACATGTCCCTGCCATGGCTGGCTTCACTTTGCATTAACCAGAAATCCACTGCTGGTAATTTTGGCCAGCAGTGGCTCCTTTTCCCAGAGCTCATCTTTGCACTGCCCTTTTCCATGCTACAAGAGGTCACATCATTCCATGCCAGTAAATTTGTGGGAAAAGTCTGGTTTTTTCATTTATGGCCGTGAGCTGCTGCTGCTGAGCTGGAACAAGCTGGGAATGTCTCAGTGCTAAACTGTGAGATTGCATAATTATGGCTTACACAACCAACACAGCCAGGCAAACAAACCAGGGACTGCTATGTGGGATGGACTGGGAGCCTGTGTTGGACGGCGTTCAGCGCTCGTGTTCCCTGCAAAAAGGAGTTCCTGCTCCTTTATTTAGTAACCATCTCTCTGATTTTCACTTTTCTGGGGAAGGTGGGTGGGTTTGCTCAGAGTTTGGGGAATTTTTTGCTTTCCCACTCTCCCTAGTGGCTCGGAAAGGTGGAGCCCACACAGTGTCTGTCTCCATAAGGGAGTGGTTTTCCACCACAACAATTGGCAATTACGGTTCTTATTTTAAATAACATCGAAAACAAAGCAGGCTGCTCCCACCCTGGACTGTGCAGATGGGCAGGGTTCTGAATCCTGCTGGAATAATCACTGATACTAATTATAGAATTCAGGGAAGGCAGCAGGGCCAGGCAGGCTGAGCTGGACCAGGCTGGGCTGGACCAGATTGGGCTGAGCTGGACCAGGCTGAGCTGAGCTGGACCAGGATGAGCTGGACCAGGCTGAGCCCTCCAGCACAAACTCCAAAGCAGCAAATCTCACTAATTTCTCTCTTGTGATTTCTGCTCTTTGCTTTGTCTCTGTTTCCCTCCCCTTTGCTGCCCTTGCACTTCCAGCACGGGAATGTGTAGCGGCATCATAGTAAGTGCTTGAATGGCTGGAAAATCCTTTCATGGCAAAGATGTGATTGTTACTTATTTATTTTATTTTTGGTTAATATGACTGGAATACAAATGGGGCTCTGGTGCCTAAGGGCCTTGCATTCTTCCAGTAATTCCTTATGACATGTGTCAGGTTCTGTTTTATTCAGGTGGGTGGTGGATATTAAACAAGAAAGCAAGCTTGCATTTCTCTGCAGCTGTATTTATACACACACTCCTGGCACAGAGCTGCTTATTAGGAGAATGTCATCTCCACACTGCCTGTACCTGAAACAGGCTGCAAATACTGTGTGGGCTTTAAGAGAAATCATCTTAAATCAATCAGATCTCCCAACACCAGAGTGTCCTTCCTGCCTTATCCTTTGTCCAGGCAAAGATGAGGCTGCCAGAGATGTTCCTTGAGCAGTGCTGCAGCCAAAACAGTCGTGTCAGAATGGAATATTGATTTTCTAATTGCTGTGCTGCTGTTAAATGAGTTGTTCTGGGGGAGCAGGGGGAAAGCAAACTCAGATATGTGGCTGGCTGGCTCTGCTTTGGCTCTGCTGAACACACCCAGAGTGTTAATGTGGGAAATTCAGCAAAGGGAGGAAAGTGGAATCCTTTTGTTGTGTGGCACAGACATCGAGAGGGCAAATGAGACTCACCAGTGGGACAGCATGATTCTCTCACAAAGCACAAACCAGCCCTTTGGCTTCAGACACTGGGGCTGCAGCCAGGGAGAGAACAAATTGCAGAGCAGAGGCATCTTATGCAATAGTCCCTGGGACTGGGCTGCTGCTCTCCATCAGCTCTGCTGGGGCTCCTCGGGCTCTCCCGGGCAGGGCAGCACTGGCTGCTCCTCACACACACACACAGAAAAGGATTTGTGCTTCCCTGGTGCCTGTTTGCTGCTTATGGACACTCCCTGGTACAGCCATGGAGGGATAAATCACAACAGGCACTAGAGGGGCACCTGGAGAAAAGGACATCCCTGGGAAAGGGACACACCTGGGATAGAAGTGAACTGAACCTCTCTGGCTTTTCTGTTAAAGCCTCTGGTCAGGCATTTTGGAACGTGAAATGCAGTCCCTGTAGTGAAATCTTTATCACAAAGAATCTTCCTGAGACAATAGAAACAGTTATCAGCCACATCTAACCAATAAATAATATTTCTTAATATAGTTTCAGAAAATGCAGCATATGTTTATGTGTTCAAACACATCCTCTTAGGAGAAAAATAGCTTCTTTATTTTTCTGAAGATTAAAATGCCAAATCAACTAATTACTTTTCTTTGAAAACCTCTACCACATAAAACACACACTCTCTCAGTGAACTAAATTGATTTATATTCCCCCATTAATTCTTTATAGCCCATAATTTGCAGAACAACAAAGCTGGTTGGAAAATGTGCCCTATTAAGGGACAAACAGCTTTCTGAGTAAGATGGAAATCCACTGGCATGGAACAGAAATGTGGGTGCAGCTGAGGCTGGGCAGCCCAGGGGCTGTACTGGGGCACTGCCATGGATTCAAGAGCCTCCCGAGCTGCTGTGCAAAATCCCAGCAAACTGAGATGGGAATCAGCCTGGCTGAGGTCATGGGGAGGGGAAGGTCCATGTCCATCCAGCTGGGACCATCACTGTTCTCCATGTGAAGCTTTTGGATGCTCTCCTGGTGTTCCTGCTCTTAAAGCCCATGTATATAATTGAATTAGGTGCCATGACCTTTCCCTTTGGGTAGTGTTTCTATTGGCTTAAGAATACCTGAAATTTCTGCTAATGTCTCCATTGGTCTTGTTTGCATTACCCATGGAAGATTTTATTTTTTATTATTGGGACAGTCTAGAAAACTGGAAACAAAATTACGTTTGGGTTCTTCCAGTAAATACATCAGTGACTGGAATCAAGATCTTGGTAATGAAATTGGAATTTGTCTGTTGCTGTTTTGGGGTAGTAATAAGATGACAATAGAATAATCCAGGTACAAAAGTGCTGTGGTTTGGCAGATGAATGGGATGAATGAGGGGGTGTCTGCCAGGAGGGCTTGGATTGGAAGTGGAACTGGAGGCTGAGAGAGTCTCATATTTGAGGGTCCCTGCTCCTCCTTTCTCCTGGAGTTCAGGTGGGATCACAGGTGGGATCTCAGGGCACTGTGTGTTTTTTATGGAAACCTTCTGTTTGTTCCCTGAGATGGGAATCTGTCAGACATTGAATGAATGCAGGCAGAGCTGGCAGGGAGGTGTTACAGCACAGGAAACAGAAACACAATCTTAAACAAATTAAAAAGATGGTAATTAACCAAATGAATTTCATCCTGGAGATAATCAGACGAATATATTTAGAAGGAAAATAATCCCAATTCTCAGAAAACAGTAATTAAAATATACTCATTTTTGGGAATGGTTAACGAGCTAAATTGGAGGCAGCAAAGTAGGCTCAGGCCCTGGTGGATGCTCCTTGGGACGGTGTCTGACGAGGCCCTGATGTGTGATCCAACCACAGCCCTGAGAGCATCGGATCAGAGTTTGGGAAACGCCTCTGGCTGGGTAAGGAGAAGTTCCTGAGATGCTGAAGGGAGAGTGGAGCACAGGCAGTGCTGTTATCTGGGTCGCTGACAGATAACAGAGGATGCATTTCATAACCGCGCATTTCCGAGGTGTCAACAGGGGGGAGGTGGAAGAATTTAGGGTGGATAATTGCCAGGTAAACAGAAGACAAGGTGGGGAGATGCAGGCATGGGGAGTTCACCCCTGTGTCAGTCAGAGCAGGCTGTCTGGAGAAGCAGGGAAAGCTCCCCAGCCCTGCCCCTGCCCACAGGATGTGCTGGAGGAGTCAAGCACCCAACAGGTCTCTTCTGCTTCCCTGTGGCACCAGAGGATCCCAGTGCAGGTCTGAGGGCAGGGAGGTTCCTGGGGGAGCTGGGGGAACAGGGGGAGGATGTCTGGGTGCCTGTGGTGGGGATATCCTGGTCTGGGGACAGGGTTTGTTCTCTGGGGTCTCAGTGCTTTCCTTTGAGGTCTCTGCACCAGCTCAGCTGCTGCCTTTTAACACCAGAGCATTGTGCCCACAAAATACTGACTTGTTCCAGCCCATTGAAAGCTACAAAGTTTGGAGCATTTTTGGCATTTCTAATAGTTGGAACTATTGAAGAGGAAGTGGTTGGATAGAGCACAGAACTAGAAAAATAATGCATTCATTTCCCAGAGTAAATTATTTTAAAGGATTTAGTCCGTGAAACAGAGTGTCAAAACCTCATTGGGAAATTTGTCTCTTTTGGGTTCTGGATGGGCAGATGAACCTTCTCTCTACCAAATATGGATAAATATTGTTTTTCTAGGAAACACCCAGCTGATCTGATCATAGTGGCTGTGATTTGACATCTGTGTGCACACACAATAATTACATTGATCTAATTTATTACTGAAACTGCCAGTAGGTGAATCAATGGTTGATGAGAAGCAGAGTGTTTGGGTATTCATTTCATTTTCTTACCAAAATACCTGCAGAGAGGACAGATCATGCTGGGATCTCTGGGAAACAAACCTTTCCAGGATTCTGCAGTTTGTGTCTGTCCAGGCAATGGATTGAGGGTGGAGAATGCCCTTGAAAGGGCTCCAGCCCCACAGGAGCCTGGACATTCCAAGGGTGTCTGTGGGAAGGCAATTCCAGTACCCAGTGTCTCAGATGGACTCAGCCCATGAAATAAACTGTTAAACAAGCTGCTCCTAGGCTATTAATGAACCTGAGATCCTTAAATTGCGTATTAGGGGGTTTCTGTTGGATTAAGCCTTCTGCACATCACAATGCTCTTAACTAGAATTTATCTGCATGCAAGAAAAGGGCTAAAAGCTGAATTAGAAAGAAAATGTCAATGGTAACCATATAAATTAGCATGCAGATTTATAATCTCTAATAGTGGCTATTCTTTCAAAGAGTTTATATATTGTTTGCCCTCACTCGAACTTTAAATATTTAATTTTGAATGTACATTTTCAGTCTTGCACCATCTAAATTTACAGCTTTGCCTAACAGCTCATCTGTTTAGGTGCCTCACTGTAGCCTGAATTCTTGTCTAAAACAGAATTAGTGATGCAGAGGAACTGACTGTGGGGGTTGAAGATAATTCTGGTAGTGGGGAATCAGTGTGAGAGCTTGGAAAAGTGGGCTGGGAACGACCCCACGGATACCAGTACACCACAAAACTGGGCTTCCCCCTCTGGATCCATCCCTCCCTCCGAGCTATCAGCCAGTCAGAAAACTGCGGGTACCAAACAGCTTCAAAGTGCCATTTAATGAACAGGAATTCTGTGCTCTTGAAATAAATAAATAGCCCCAATTTCCATCTGTTTCTGCAGCACACTGCCCCTCACAACCTCTTGTTAGAGAAGGACCCTTAGGCTGCTGTGTTTTCCTTCCCCAGCTAATTATGCTGGCTTGAAGTGGGTGCTCCGGATTCACAAGTGACTGGCGTTTAGGGAGTCGCAGTTGGGAGAGAGAGAGAGTTTCATGGAACCCTTGGTGACCTTCCAATGTAGCAGACATCTTTCTTATTTTATTTTTTTTTTAAAGTTTGACTTCTTCAAAAGAAGACCTTGAGCCCTGCTCAGATTGAGCCAGCTCTGTCTTGCAGTCATTAAAGATTCAGTAGCACCTTTTAAGTCCATGTTAGGAAATTCAGATTTTTCAATTTAGTCAAACTGTGTCTCCTTTTCAAGTACTACACTGCTCAGTTTTGAAGGTCTTCCAGGATTTCCAGTGGCTTCTTGCAGAGCAGGAGCCAGAATGTGTTGTTTTAATCTAAAACCTCAGGACTGCGTGTGTTCCGTGGCTGAGCTGCCTACAAAGGTAAAAATGTCACGTAGGCTGAGGAGGAGTCCCCCAGGTGAGCAGGGTATTTCTGCTGGAGTCCTTTCTGAGCCTGGCTTGGTTATTTATCTCTTATTTATTTATTTCTGTGTTTGGGATTGGACCAGAGCAGAAGTCTCTTCTCTCCAAGGGCTCATAGCTTTTAAATATTGAAGGTTGAGCCTCCTCGTGCTGAGCTAAACTGCTGAGCTAAACTGAGTGTACTTTGAAATCTGCTTCAAGGTCTGAACTTTGTTAAGTGGCCCTTTCTCTATTTAGTCTTAAGAGGAGGAAAACTCTAAGCCTCTGAGTGGATTCACAGTCACACTTTAATTAATCATATCTTTACAGCATGCTGCCAGCAACTGTCGGGAGGAAGGAGATGCCTCTAATCCAAATTCACAACAACAACAAAATAAATGCACTGGAAATATCCCTGGCCAATAAACTGCCTCATCCTCTAAGAAATAATAATTCCAACAGCCCAAACTCAGGAAGAATGATGGGAAGCAGATTTCTTCCACCCCCAGTCCCAGTGAAGGCAGGCGTGTTAGTGAAGCAGGAGTGCCAGGCAAACCTGTGTGTGTGACACTGCAGAGCAGCTCAGCCTCTCAGACTTTTCCTTCTGTGCCTGCCACTGCTCTTGGCCTCTCAGTGTGCTCCAAAACATTGGAGATAGGTTTCTTCTCCCTCTTTCTAAGTGGTTTCAATTAGTATTTATTAATGACCTCCAGAGGACACAGGAGTGGATCGTGCTGTGGTGGTTGCAGCAAAACTCAGACTGAGGTGCTGGGGAGGGAATGAGTGCAGGAGCTCCAGTGCCCTGATCCCTCCCAGCTGCTGAGCTCCTTCCTGGGAACAGCCCCTGGCACTCAGGAGAGGGATAATCCCCCTGCATGGCACTAGAAACCCCCCTGGCACAGCCCCATCCGTGCCCTCTGCAGCTCCTGCCCCTCCCAGCTGCAGGAGGGGCAGCTTTGGGGCATTAATCCCCAGGACCCAGCATTGCTGCAGCCAGGAGCCTTTCAAACTTGGATTTTGGGGCTGTATCTGAGAGATTAATCACAGTCACAGGAGACACAAAGGTCTTTATGGGCTGCCACAAGCTGTGAGTCACCAAACTGAACATCCAGGTTGTTTGAAGCCTTCAAAGATGTTGGTTCAGAGAGATTCCCTCCTCAATACTGTCCTTGGCTCCAGGCACAGCTCAGGGTCACTTGGCCTGAGCAGCTTTTCCAGAACCTCCTCTGATTCACTCCCTGCTAATAACATCCCCCACTTTCATGGAATTATTATATAACTTTGACTACTTTGAGTTTGCACTAGTTAAAAGCCAGGACTTTATTTCTTTCCTCCCTTCTATTTTCCCCCTTTTTGTGTAACGAAAATGAAATGGTGTCATTGAGTAGGTAGAGACAGAAAAAGCTTCCTGTATTTACAGTTAAAATAGCAAAACCAATATTTTAAGACTCTTTTCACCCAGTTTTGGAGACGAACATGGAAATCTCTGTCCTAGTGAAATATGCACAGAGATGTTTTTAAACTTTTGGTTACTATTATTATTATTGTTTCTTTCATCTTTGCTGGGCTGTGGTAACAGCAATGTCACACTTGAGCCTGCTGTGTGTTTCCTCACACTAAGAATGATTTTCTTCTGTGAATGGAACATAAGTTGTGGTTAACCCAGAGAGAAAAACACGCTGAAAGATGAAACTGGTGCCATTCCTGGTGGGAATGTTTGTGCCATGCAGGGAATTGCGAGGCAGTGGGGCTGGCCAGGCTGTGCCAGCCCCAAGCCTCACCTGCTGTGGGGCATTGCTCCTGTGGGGCTGCACCTGGCACTGGAGACATCTCCAGAGCTTTTGATTCCTCAGGACAGCTGCTCCAAAGAGTTCCTGGTACCTTCTCAGTGCTCCAGGAAGGAGGATTCTTCCCTCTTGCCACCCAGAGAATGATGTTTGACCTGATCCCATTGCCCCTATTTGCCTTCTCCTGTGAAGTTCTAGTTTAATGAGTTCACAAACATCAGTAAATTTTAAATTAATTTCAAGTGCAGTTTGAAAACGGAGCCTTGACTATCAGGTATATGGATATGTGAAAGATCCATGTGACCTTTAAAGTATTACCATGCCTTTAAATTAACTTTGACTTGTATAAAAGGAAAGATTTTTCTGTGTGTTTTATTGTTGGGTTGAGGATGGATTTAATTTTGGGGAGTTTTTAAATCCTTTAAGCTATTTGCCATTGTCAGTTATGTTTTTTAATCAGTCTCCTTGTCTGAGGTCTGCTTCCCATCTGATTTCCAGTGCTGGCAGTGTCAGCTCCCATTAGAAATAGAGAGCCTGGCACGTCTCACATTCCCTTGAACAGCTTTAGCTTAAAGTACTGGGAAATGCTGAATGCTGGTGCTGGAAGGGACTGCAGAGACCAGAGCAGATGCTTTTGAAAATGTTCCCTCTCTAGGTTTGTGCAGAGCAGATAAATTCTGCAGAGGGAGAGCATGGCCATGGGTGCAGAGAATCTGCAGACAGAGGGGTCACAGTGGGCTCTGAGCCCTGCCTGGGTTTCTGTGGCTCCACACACCACAATTCCCATCCTCCTGCCTTTGCAGGGATTTGCCTCTTTGTTTCCTCAGAGCTGCTGGAGCACGTTCCCACCACAGGTCAGGGTGTCCTTTATTGAGTTGTGTAAAGGAGTTGGACAGGTAATAACAAAAATGTGGCCAGGGTGCATCACACTGGTGTTACTCAGGCAGTGCTGCTGGAGCTGCACCGTTTCCCCCCTTCATTTTCTGCTGTAGTTTTCTCCCAGTCAGTTGTCTCCACTCCCAGCCAGATGTAATTTCCTTTATTCTTTTACCTGAGGCCAGAAAATGGAAACATCCCGTTCTTCCTAGGGTAAGTGAAACTTCCCAGTCCTTCACCATGGGAACCAAATTAGTTGCCAGTGTTTAACTTGCCTCAAAGTCCAGATGCTCGGTTTGCCTGTGATTTTTTGGGAAGACTGTAGCCTAATGCCTCTCTCCATTGTGGCCAAGGCAGAAGGAAGCTGGCAGCATGGAGGGTGACCAAGCAGCCAGAAATATTGTTGTGAGGGGTGACCCAGGGCTGTGTCACGGTCAGCAGTGTGCAGATAAATATAGATAGATATAGATATAGATAGATTTATCATCAGGTTATTGATCCTGCTCTGTGCACAGAACCTCCTCACAGCACACCCAGACAATCGTACCTTGAAAATCACAGCAGGGAACAGCTCCCTGGCGCTGCTTTTGGTCATTAGACCTTGGAGTCTTTAATGTCATTTTAGCCAATCCAGGGGTGACACCACAAATAACCAAATCCATCCCGGGCTGTCCCCTGCCAGGGCAGGTTGGCCGCAGCTCCTCTCAGCATCCTCTGTTCTGAGCACACCCCGAGGAGAGGGGCTGCTTCCAACTCTCTGCGTGCCCAGCACGGTGTGCTCCACCTCGCTGCCTCCTGCCTGCTTAACAAATTGCGCTAATTGTCCAGCCAACCCCCCCTGGGGATCGGGATACGCCTGCGCAGGGGAAAACTGCAGCGACCATCTGTGGCTGTGTCCCCCCTGCTCCAAGGAGCTGTCACTGGAGTCTGCTCTGAATAATTCAGGCTCTGAGCTGCAATTTGTAAGATAAAGGAAAATAGAAAGTGCCTGTGGCTGTCTGCAGTGGCAGTAACTCTTCATCCCGAGGTTCCACATCCTGCCAGTGCCTTCAGGAATGAGCTGGGCAGGAGCCCCCGAGCCCAGCTCCTGTAGCTCTGTCCTGTGAACGCCTGCACACCAATGCTGTGTGTATTTGTGTCCCTGTGTGTGAACACCTGCACACCAATGCTGTGTGCATTTGTGTCCCTGTGTGTGAACACCTGCACACCAATGCTGTGTGCATTTGTGTCCCCTGTGTGTGAACACCTGCACACCAATGCTGTGTGCATTTGTGTCCCTGTGTGTGAACACCTGCACACCAATGCTGTGTGCATTTGTGTCCCCTGTGTGTGAACACCTGCACACGGATGCTCTGCTGGCAGCTCAGCCTGTTCCTGTGTCTGTCCAGGTTCGGGGTTTTCTCCCGTTGCTTCCCTCCCGTGTGTCATTCCAGTGGTGAACTCCTGCTGGAAACAGCTGCAGGAATGAGAAAATGTGGCAGAATGGAGCTCAACTCATTTTAGCTCCTCTCTGGGAAATTTTTTAACTTCTGTGCTTTCACAAACTTGCATTCAGTGCTGTGTAATCAAACCAGCCTGACACAATTCCGACAGAGGGAGGGAAGATCTGGTGACTTCACAGTCAGGACTGAAGGACTGCAGAGCCCAATCTACCCCACCACGTCTTTTCCTTTATTTGAATCCATGGATACCTGTCACAATATTTCTCTGAGCAGTATTTCACTTCATTAGGTTGCATTGTTAACTGTGAAGGTCCTGTCAGTTTTTATCTATTGTTTCCTGCCAAGTGTTTGGAACAATCAGAGGTAAATTATACAGCTCTTCCCTTAAGCAGCCACTTGGCAGTTTGCTGAGGGACATGCAGTGTGGCACGGGATGAACAGAAGTTACAAGATAAGGACCAGGTTGAGGTTTTGCATCAGCAAAGGGTTGGTGCCTCACTGCTTTACACCTGCCCTCCCCAGGGACACCTCCTGCTTGGGGTTTTGCTTCTCCTTGCTGCCCTTTCCCTCCCTCCACCCTGGCCTTGCCAAAAACACACACCCATCCCTGCAGAAACCTGGAATCACAGAATGCTTTGGCTTGAAAGGAACCCTAAAGCTCATCCAGTGTCCCAGGTTGCTCCAAGCCCCGTCCAGCCTGGCCTGGATCACCTGGAGAAGGTTTTTTCAGTGTTGTTACCTTGCTGTGCTTTGCAGACCCAAGCACTGTGCAATGTTAGGCTGTTCCCAGGGTAAAGTGATGAGGCAGAAAGAGTCTTCAAGGCTGCTGAGCCATTCCCATCAGGATCAGCAATTTTCTGTGGGGAGACAGAGATTCGTTCCTCGTCTCAAGGAGGGCTGTGAGGAAGCTGTTAGCCTTGATTCACTCAAGTGCTTCTCTTCGGAAAGACATTAAGCTGTGCCTAAGTGTTTTGCTAAATAGAGGAGACCTTATTGCAGGAAACTTTAAAGGCACATTTTACAGCTTAAATCTACCTCTGAATGAGCCTTGCTGACAGAAATAAAGGGAATAACAGACTGATGCATGCAGAGTTGTCTCATGATTTTTAAAACATAAGGTCATCATTTACAAACTTGGCTCCTTCAAGTTAGGGATTCAAATGCTTATGTAGGTACATAAATAAGTGGCCTAGTTTTCTGGGATGCTGAATCCATTAAAATCAATGGAAATTTTGCATCTCTGAATAAAATGTCACTTATTTTGCCAGCTAATTTTAGGTACCCAAATACAGAAACTTTGATCTAAAAGAAAAAGATTTTTTTTTTAAAGCTGCTGAATTTTTGCCATGCTTGAAACACCAAGCTCCTGTGTTGGTGTTCCAGTTCCTCCTTGAGGCCTGGCCTTTGGGGGAATGCAAAGCAAATCTGGACTGAGTCCTGCATGAAGAATTCACCTGGAATCACCTTGGTGTAGAAGGAGGAAGGTCCTCACCTGTGGAGTGTGCAGTGTACCCCATGCACTCTGTTCAGAGCCTGGGCACAGGGAGAGGATCCAGCAACACGACGAGTCCAAGCCTGCTGTAACAATCTCTCCATGGGATCAGGAATTCCTGTAAAGGCATTTTTGGTGTCATCACGTTGGTCAGGCCAGATACAATCTCGGTGCATTGTCCCTGCAAAGAAGTTGCCAGGTCATGACTTGTTTTCCTGTTGGATCTGATCAGTGCTGGTAAGGTCAGTGTGGTCGCAGTAAAATGAAGTGAGAGATCTGTCACATGCTTTGGGCTTGAGTTTTATAGCACTGAATATAAAAAATGAGAGGGGAGAGTGTCCTTTTGTCCTGTGAGGGCACTGATTTTCATTGCCTGCCACTGCTGTGCATGGGAGCTGCAGAACATTAAGTCTGAAATTCTATGTTGAGGACTTTCCTCCTAATGAATTCTGTCTCCTGAAAGTGAGAGCTCCTCTCTTCAGCATTTGTGCCTCGCACTTGATCCACAGCTTTTGCGCTGCTGTCCTGATCGTGTCATAGATATCCCTTCTTCTGTCTCTCCAGCTTCCCAGCTTGAGCAGCATCACGTTCTGATCACTTTTCCCCATCCCTTTGCAGCCTCAGCATATTTTCCACAGTGTGTATCCTATCCTGAGCTCCTCAGTAGCAATCCGTTTTCTCCCATGTCTTCTTCCTTCCCTGACTCTGGGTTTCATGTCATCTTTGTGCCTTTTTGTGTGACAATATCTGTATTTGGAAACCAGAGCCTGTCCCTCCCACTCCCAGCACTCTCCGTTTGCCAAGCCCCTGATCCTGGTCCAGATCCTCCCTGCAGCTGTGGCTGCCCCAGCCTTGGTAGTGTTCAAGGCCAGGTTGGATAGGGCTTGGAGCAACCTGGGATGGTGGGAGGTGTCCCTTCCACCCCAAACCATTCTGCGATTCTGTGAAAAACCATTCCTCCCTCTGGGCCTGATCTCCACATCCACTGTCCTGAGCAGTTCTGTTCCTTTCCACATCACCTGATTCCCACTTGGATCCAGCAGTCGTGTCTTCTCCTGTTCACAAAACACCCTCTGTGAAGAGTGAAGGCCACTAACTCCATGTCACAATGTACCCCTGCTCCTCGGATGTCAGCAGGAAAACTTTTCAGCTAATTCATAATTTACTATGTACTTCCAGATTAAGAAAGAACCTGGAATGGCTTACGTACACAAAATATTCAAAGGCCAGAGGGACCATGCAAAAAGAAAAGAAGTATTCATTTCAGTACATTTATTTTCCAAGAGAACAAAAAAAAAACCTTCTTTTTTTTTTAAACTGGGTCAACACTACATCTGCAGCACTCAGCCGTTTTCCATACGACACGATCACCCACTCTGTTTATCTTTAGGCAATATGCTCTTGCAAACTGCCAATTAATTGCATATTTGGTGCCTGCTCTCTCCCAGCATCCTGGATAAACACGGCAAGGCAATCACGGGGAGCTGCTCTTGGCTGCCAGGGGAAGGAAATCTGTCATTGTCTCAGCCTTGTTATCTGCAACCAAGGCAGACTTTTAGCAGCGTTCTGCTTGTAAACACCCTCTTTAGACACCTTCTGATTTCCAGAGATGGCTCGTCAGCCTATCTGCCGTGCTACCTGCAGCTTCTTAAATCATTGCTGTCCAAAATGGTCCATTCAGATTGTCCTTGGTAAAAGGGCCACCTACAACAGTAAAATGTGGTGAGAGAGTCCTTAAAACAAAGAGATAAAGCTGAATCCAAAGAAATGTAAGAGACAGAAAAGGGGAGAAGGGGATGTCAAGACTCTGCTCCGCTCTGAGGGTCCTTCCTGGGGATTTTGTTGGGATTTCTGTTTGAGAGGTCTGAGGGACAGGTCTGCTTGTGATGTGGCCTCTTCAGAAAGGTCCAGTCTGTTGGTGTTGGCTCAGGTCCTTCTCCTCCACTCTTAAATTGGAAGAGTTGTGCAAATCTATATCCAGAGAAAATGATAAACCCTAGGAAATCCTCTCCATGACATGCAGCATTTTCTGGCAGGCTGTATTTTTCCTTTCCGAATAGTGGGAGGTGTCCTGACCATGGCATGAGAGATGGAGATGGGTGATCTTTAAAGTCCCTTCCAACCCAAACCATTCTGGCTCTTAATTTCTGTCCCTGCTGAAATCCCAAGAGAAAGCTCTGCAGAGATGATCCTTCCTTGGCTTGGGATGGTCACCAGCAGATCTTCACTCTTTCTTTATTTCTATCACACTCTAAAACTGAGTGACTTCAAAAGAGGCTGACTCTACAGTGGCTGCAGAAGAACTGGGACAAAATCTTCTCCTGGGGCAATCCTCAGGAGGATTTAAAGTGCCATCTTGACACTGAGCTGTTGGAAATTAACTGTTGCTTCCAGGCAAGGAATGATGAATGGTCTGAAATGAGGAGATAAGCCTGCATGTGAATACATTCTCCCAGGCTCTCATGGACCTTCAGTCCTATGAGCAGATGGAATAATTCCTAAAACAGGGAATATGTGATGCTAGGTCAATTCCTATTTTGATATGCTCATGTACATGGAGAATAAATGAGAATAATTACTTTGAACCAGTGTAAGTAGAAGAAAAACAAGCTCCTTGTGTCTTAGAACAATACAGACACACATATTTGGGAGCTGTAGGGGGTTGTGGGAAATTAAACCAAATATTCCAGGTTTTTTTCTTTTATTTCTGTCATATGCCAGAACTTTCCCATTGACAGGGCGAAGTAAAATCTGTTGGATTGAGCCTGTTTACCAGGTCACTGTGGATTATTGTAATATTGGACTACAGTGGAGATGGGATCCATATGTTGCTGTCAGGGACTAGAGTTTATTATTGCACTGGGGATGGCTAATAATAAAAGTTTAGATTTCAGGCAGATTTGAAGAGAATGTGCTTTAATTCCCGTCTATCTGATTTGTGGACAAACTCCCGTGTGCCTGGGCTTCTTTACAATTTAAAATGTAACTTGTAAATACCAACAGAAGGAGGCTGCGAGCTAAGCTGACGGCAGTTATAGTTTGAGCTTTAAAGATTAATTGCCTTCAGGAAGTAATAAAGATCAGAGCTGCCCCATCCTGGAGCAGTTCCTATGGAACGATGTTGACACTGCACTGACAGGTTTCAGCGCCGTGTCTTGGGGAGGGGTTGGGAATGTGCACGCCTCTGACACAACCGGCATCCCTGCTCCCATCCCTGCTCCCATCCCTGCTCCCATCCC
>VZSR01000598.1:1785604-1801062 GCA_013398615.1 Brachypodius melanocephalos | reverse complement strand
CATCCCTGCTCCCATCCCTGCTCCCATCCCTTCTCCATCCCTGCTCCCATCCTTTCTCCTATCCCTCCTCCCAGCCCTGCCCAGTCTTGGGCAGCGGTGTCAGGCCAAGAGCCCCCAGCAGGGCTGGTGGATACGGAATGTTTTGGAAGTGATGGGAGATAGTTACTGCGTAAATAAAGAGGAAATCTGAAAATTAATCAGAGGTGCAGACAGAGCAACCCGTGCTCAAAGTCTCCCTTCTTACCCCTGTGTTTGTTGTTCTGCACTAATTATGTACGAGACAGGAAAATGCTGGATGAAGTTTAATTAGGAATGAGCTGCTTTGTCATGTAAACCCCGAGCGCAGTCTGCGAGCCTGGCCCGCCGCCAGCACCGGTGTGAGCTCCTCGGCAGCGGGGAAGGGGCTGCCAGCAGATGCCTCTCCTCCAAAACACCGAGCCTCGAGGAAAGGCTTGAATTACAAAGGAAGGGAAGGGGCTGAGCCTCCCAGCCCCCTCCTCCCCCGACAAAGGGCAATAGTCAGTTTACTTTCATAACCCCTCTATCAGCTGCAGAGGAAGTCTCGCAGCCCGGGAGTCTGCGAGCGCTTCCAGAGCAGCTGAATCCAAACCGGGCAGAGCCGGCCGAGGGAGGGAGCCGGGGGGATGGACTCGCCCTGCTGCCGGAGCAGCTGACTTTCCTGGGCACCTCAGCATTGTTTTTCTGTCCTGATCTTACTCTTCTGTCCTGATCTTTTCTCCCTGTCCTGTGGAGGCTTGGGTAAGTGCCTGGTAGTTTTCCACTTACCTTTCTCTTCGCTGGTTCACCAGGATCTGCCAAAGTGCAATGGCACTGCAATGACAAAGTGTTCCCTCCACCTTTGAGAGCTTGCTCTGGAAGTGGAAAAGCTGGACCTTTACAATCTTTTGAGTTTACATACTGCATTTTCAAAAGGGGCAGGGAGCAGATATGGAGAAAACAGACTTTCCAGCCCGTTATTTCAGCTGCTGGGGACTGCTGGGGCTACGGCAGCTTGCAGTGTGCCGGATTTCCAAAGGCTGGAGTGCTGGAGCAGAGCTCTGCCGAGGTCTCGCAGGCATTTCGGTGGTGCAGATGTTTGTGCTGTTTCCTGTGGAATCAGCCTGTGGGGGTCGGGGCAGCTGCGCCTGGAGCCAACCTCTGTATTCCATCACCCGCCAAGGATCGCAGCGTCCCTCCGGCACTGGCGGGGACACAGGAGAATGCAGGAATCGAATGGTGACCTGCTTTGCTGGGAAGGTGTTTGCTCCGGGCCCCGATGCTCTTGCAGAAGGGATCCGGTGGATTGGGAGCACGGATAGCGGGCACGCAATTCCCTCCCATCCATGGGGAGCGGAGCGGAGCGTGCGGAGGGGCCAGGCAGAATTCACGGATTGTTCAAAGCCGGTGTAAAAGATCTGGGTGGTTGTAAAGGAGGAAGTGGCCGTGCCTGGGGGTCGCGGTGTTTGCAGGCAGTCCCGGGGGTGTGGGTGGCTGAATACGTGGTAGGAGCAGACGGAGAACTTGAAAGGGAGATGGACTAAAACTTACGTAATGTGTGAAACCGAATGTCCTTTGCTGCTGTCTCTGCTGTGAACCTGAGAAGACTAACCCTGAGACAATTTTTAAAGCCGTCTTTGTTAGTCATCCTTCATGCAATTTGTTTCTTTATCATGTTTCATTTTGAGTACAAGGAGACAGGCTGGTTCCACTCCCCTCTCCACTCCTCCTCTATTGTTAGTCTCTCTCAGCTTCCCGTATGATTGTCCAGCTCTGCTCTTTGCAGAGCCCAGCGGAAAAGGATACGATTGAAAAGAAAGAAAGTATTTCAAATTAAAATCTGGCAAGTGCCTGTGTCCTCAATAGGCTTCAAACACATTTCTTCCCTCCCATCTCCTTTTTCCCAAAAGTTACAGAGTGGCCAGTATCACTTGCAGTACCGTAAACAGCAGTGGGATCCCTCTTGGCCATGCACTGGCCAATAAATGCAGCAAGTAATAATCACAGCAAAGCTTAAAACAAAAGCACGTTTATAATATGAGCATAAAACCAAAGCATATTTATAATAATATGAGCAGCCTGGTCTAGTGGAAGGTTCCCTGCCCGTGGCAAGGGTTTGGAACAACATGAACTTTAAGGTCCCTTCCAACCCAAACTGTTCTGAGTTTCTGTGATACCTACAACTAATGAAAGCAGGCAATTGTTACATTAAGCCTCATTCAGATTTGTGAGCTGGTCACAGCTGCTGAGTTGTCCCAGCAATGACACTGAGCATCTACCCTGGGCAGGAGCAGGGATGGTGGCTCAGAGCATGGGTGTAAGGAAAGGAGTGTGCAGGGAGGGAGGAAAGGTCATGGCCCCATCTCTCATTAAACTGTAGCTTGATGAGCAAGTGGTAATTAAGGGTTGTGTTAATGCTCAGAGGTAAGCTGATAGGACTCTCCTTGCTTCCTCTTGATTCCCAGCCATGACTTCAGTCCTTCTGAGCAGCACTGATGAAGCAGGGCTGGGTCTGGGTGATCTTTGCAGAGGCCCAGCCAGCAGCACGTGTGACCCTGTGGGTTGTTTGCACTCCTGGCACCATCTTCCTTCCAGTGCACAGCAATTAACGGGAAGTGTCCCAGGGCAGGACTGGAGCTGGGAGAAGAGAGCTGCCCTGGGGCTTGTGAAGATAACAGAGCCCCTGGTGAGGCTGAGCCGCCTCCTGTGGCCTTGTTAGTGCCAATATTGGCACAGGGAGATGGGAGCAGAGCGGGTGGGATGGCAGAGCTGGGGGCAAAGGGGAGCTCCTCAGGAGATACCTCTGTTCCCTCCAGTGACCTCTGTGCATGGAGCTTCACTTCCCTGAGCCACAGCCCCGTGCCTGGGGCTGTCACAGCCGCTCACCAGCCTGTCCTGGAGTGCACTGGGAACACAGTGAGTGGGATGAGAAAGCACTCAGTAATTCCCTGAGTTTCCTTCTGCTCAAAGTGGCAGAAATAACACCTTTCTTATGTAAAAGGCTCCCTCAGCTCCACTGGGTATTGTACAGAAACACCCCCCTGCTTTACTTCTCTTTGACTTGCACTGTTTCAGAGACCTGCAATTTGATGACAGCTTTAATAAGATACAATTGTCACTCGTGTTGAGAGGAGACATTCAAAGAACTTGGAGTTGTATCACCTGGGATACCAACATGTAAAGGCGCTGCTCTGTTCAGGCACAATTTTAGGTGCTGGAGACCCAGATTTTAAGACTTGTTAAGAGTCAGATTTTAATACTTTGAAGGACTTTTCCTGCAAACGTTGATGGCTGGAAACTTGTTCAAATAGAGTCTCCCTTCCCCCAACACTGGTTCTTTCTTCCACCTCTTCACCATATAGGAAATCTCTGTGTTTTTCTAAACAGGTACAATTTTTCTTCATGTCATCCCCTCCACTGTGGTAACACCAGCACCCAGGAATGGGAGAATGGCCCCAGTTCCATTGAGCCTGACTGGGACCTTGCTGGTGGCACTGGAGATGCTCTGGGGCTGTGGCACTGGGAGGTGACAGCCTCTGAGAGGTGACAGCCTCTGCCCTGCTGCCATGGGAGGATCTCATACTCCATTTCCCAGAAAGAACAGGATGCAAATTGAGCTGCTGCCATGAATTTACAGCAAAGACAATAAAAACAAGAATTAGACCGATAAAATGATTAAAAGGCTTTACAAAAGCCTCTAAGCAGTTTGTCATATCCTGCAAGGTGATTGTCCAGGACACCTGCAGCACAAGGCAGCCTTTTCCAGCATGCCCCCTCGGCCAGGACATCAATAAAAATGAGGATTTATGAGCTCTGTCATGGGCAGCAAGCAAAGCATCGAGCAACAAATTAATCGCTGATTGCAGAGCAGTGCTGACTGGAAGCTTTCTGCTCTCTCTTGGCATCATTGCAAGGTTGTTTGCTAAAAAATTAGTTTGATAAACAGACCCTTGACTCTCAGAGTGTTCCTCTGTTACCTGCTCACCAAACACGAGGCACTGTGAGCCAAAAAGGTGCTTTTCATTGTTCAAGTGCTCCAGCTTTTACTCATCAGAATGTGACAGCACTCACAGCTCTCTGTGCTTGTCTGTTCCTTCCTAGGCAGTCATTTTGGGGTTACAGAATTCCAGTTTGGGCTGGGAGGAGCTGGGTGCTGCTGCTCTACTGGAAGCACTTGGGTGCCAGAGCCCTGTGTTCCTGCTAAGCTGCTTCCCTTTCCTAGCACAGAGGGTTTGCTCATTGTCCTCTAAGTTCAGCAGGCAGGAAAAAGGCCACTTTTGCCTTCTGTTGCCTGCCCTGTCCCCACAGCTGGTGCCACCATTGTCCCCGGGTTCCTACTCAGAAACCTTCCTTTGTTCTCTGTCGGGCAGCTCTGTGAGGTGATTGTTTCCACAGCAATGTTATTTCTCCCTGCCTGAGAGCAGAGCATCATTTCCCAGTGACTCACATCACCTGTTGATGGCCCTTTCCTGTCCCTCACACAGGGACAGGGCAGGCTGGGATGGAGTTGGTGCTCCTCAGGTTAAGGAATGCTCCCAGCCCAGGAGAGCTGTCAGTGACAGCCACACACCCCTCAGGCAATGAGGGACACAGGGGCTGGGGACAGGGAGCTCAGTGGGGACAGTGTCATGTGTTGGGGATGTTCTGCCCTTGTTGTGCCAGGCTGGTACCAGCTGGTCCCATGCAGGCTGCTTTGCCCACGGCTGCTTTAGGCTGTGAGCAGATGCCGAGCACACCCGACACATTTCAAGGCATTGCCTCGCACGAGCTCCACAGGACGAGCTGCCAGCTCTGCAGGCTCACTTTGCTTCAGCAGTCTTGGCTCTTACTTTTTTTTCCCTTTTCTGTTTCCTTTTTTAAGAGTGCTCTTACATCAGAGCCAGGCTCTGTTGTCCATCTTCGGTGCTGGGGGGTGGCATCTCCTGTGCTCCTGCTCGTGCTCACGGCACTTGTCAGGCTCTGGGCAGGGAACAGGGCATTCTCCATCTCACATGGAACAGCAACACGAAATTTCATCACCTAGGTTTCAAGAAAAATAAACTGTGGCTGGACTTAAAACCTTGCGGTGAGGACTAATGGAGAGAGGCTTTTATGAGCATTGAGAATATTTGTAGCTAAGCAACCAACATCAGCAAGAAGAATAAATCAAAAGTTTCAGGGCTCTGCTTGCCTGCCTTCAAGGGTCAGGAACTGTATTTTCCCTCTGTTAACAAGATTGCCTTCGTGCTGGAGGCAGGATCCCGTGTTAGATGGAGCTGGGATACTGAGCTGGGAACAGGAGTGAAAGGACAGAGCAGAATCTTGCCAAAGGCCACCGAGCCAGCCAGGCCTCCCAGCAGCTTACAGGAAAAGGCTCTTGGAACAGTAACATCTAACACATATAGATAATATTTTCTAATTACTCTTGTATAAATCCTCCCAGCAGCAGAGAAGGACTCTTTATCAGGAAGTGTAGTCACAGGATGAGTAATTGGCTCAAAGTGAAAGACAGAAAGGCAGCAGAAATTTCTCCCTGTGAGGGTGGGGAGACCCTGGCACAGGGTGCCCAGAGCAGCTGTGGCTGCTCCATCCCTGGAAGTGTCCAAGGCCAGGTTGGACGGGGCTTGGAGCAGCCTGGGATAGTGGAAGGTGTCCCTGCCACGGCAGGGGGTGGCATGGATTGAGCTTTAATGTCCCTTCTGTCCCTTCCAACCCAACGCATGGTGGAATTGTCTGATTCTAGGCTCTCTACAGGCAGCAGCTCCGGACCATATTCCACTCCACAGATGGCAGAGCTGAGTGACTGCAGCAGTTTTTGTTTGAAACTGTGAATCTCTGTGGCTTTGTTCACTTTCTATATTTGCACAGTTCCTGTTGCTCGGGGCGCCCATCCCGTTGCTACAATTGCAGCACAGATCCAAGGCCTATTAGATAATTGAGCTTTATTTTCTACAAAGGTATTGTGCAGTGTTCTTCACTGGCTTGCACCAGAAAACCTAGAAGCAAGACATTTTACTTTAAAACATATTTTATTTATAAAAAGAAAATTTCCCAGAAATGCTAATGGGAATGGCAACAAATCAAATCCCAGGATTAATTTCTCAATGGAACTTAAAAAAAAAATCTTATAACCTCAGGGTATTTTCCATCTCTGCTTCTTCCTCTTGCTTAGTCAGGAGCTGATTGGAAAAGATACTCCAGTCCCTACCCAGTCCTGGCAGCCTTATGGATCACCAGGAGTCCTGTGGGAGCCCTCTGTGCCATGGGAAGATCCCCTAAAAGTGCTTTGGAACCAAACTCTTGGAGCCCTGAGCCCCCTCTGCACAGCTCCACCACACCATCAATCCAGGCCTTAAACAGAATTATTCCCTCATCGAGGACCCCAGAGACCTCTTTGCTCACAGAGACTCTAAAGCTGGTGGTAATTATAAACCTGTGTATTAAGGCCAGATCTCCCAGTATTCCTATGGAGCTGTATTCCTAAAGCAGGTTTACTGTTTTAGTGAGGGGAATGAAGTGTAACACAGGAGAGCTCCTGTGCTGCTGGAGTTCCAAACCCTGTCCTGGTTCCACTCACAGCTCATCCCCCAATGCTCTGTCCCCATGTTTTACCACTTTATGTGGCACTTCCTCCACTTTTCTGCCTAGAAATCTTCCTGCAGCATTGAGCATTTCAGTGGAGTTTAAAAATGGCTCTTAATTTTTCTGTACTGGCAGTTGATCTCAGTTCAGAGCATCCTGTTAGAGACGATGACAAACACAGAACTTTCGGGAGACGCTTTTCCCTTTTCTCTCCCGATGCAGCTGTGGCCTGGCTGGTGACTGGAGTCACTCAGCTGTGAAAAGCACTCAGGGATGTGAAAGCAGAGGATGTTTCCGTCCATCACCAGCGGTGCTCACAGCAGCCCAGCCGGGTGGGGAGTGCATTTAGTGCCAGTCCCACAGCTGGGCTCCAAGAGGTGCCTCCAGCCAGCAGGTACACACTGAACGGCTCCTGGGGATTGGGGGGATAACTGGAGACCAGAACGACCCTAAAGGCTTATTAATGATAGCATTCAGTCAGGAAGGGCTTTATTTTTCTTATTAGGGAAACGATCACTTTTGGATGTGTTGCAGACACATTTTGGAAGCGGCACCAACTATTTTAAAAGTTCAAAACCGCATTGGCAGGTGTGAGGGAGATGTTCTGGAAAGAGAAGATCCAGCCTGGCTTAAGAGAAACCCGATGTATTCAGAGACATCCGAGCTTTTCTGTTTGATCATTTTTCTCTTCCCACCCACCTTGGATCAGCTCCCACCTCTCCACATGTAGGATGTGAACCATTCCAGCCAGTCCCGGAGTCATTCCCAGCTCCCAGTCCATGCAGACCAAGGCACAGCTCCCTGAAGCACTGCTGGACTTGGTGAAATGCTTCCACAAACACAGATAAGGAGAAGCTGTTGGAAAATAAACATTGTCCAGGAGCTGCAGACAGGGTGCACGCAGGAGCAGGGGACAGGGACACTGGCATAGTGGCAAGGACAGCTCCTGCCTGCCCTCCCTGCTGCCTCTGGATTGCCCTCTGGGGAAGGGAGTGACCCAGAGGATGATGAAACAGATTGGGGACACTGAACACAACTTCAAATTCATATTTGGAGTAATGGTTTCAACTTTCTTACTCCATTTCTGGAGCTATTCCCCTCACAAATCACAGCCTCTTGCCTTCAGTTTAATTTTTATGTTTAATGAATTAGCCCTGAAATTAAATGTTCTTTAAAAAAATCCCTTATCGGGGTATCTCACAACAAAAGGTACTTTATTATTATTATTATTATTATTATTATTATTATTATTATTATTATTATTACAAAGTAATGACATGCTTGTATCCTTATCAAGTGTAATTGAGGGGGATTAATCATTTCAGCTGAAAGGAAAGGTTTGCTCCATCATTTACTGAACACATCTGCTCAGTGTCCTGCTCCTGCTTATTTAGATTTATTATTATTTACTGGTTTTTTAGGTCTTCAGATCAAATTGTTGATCACAGTGCTCTGTGGTTTGGGTTTGTGCTTCAGTGGGCAAACAGCAATCAGCTAAATACAGGAAAACAAGCTAAATATAGAGAAAACCGAATAAGAACATCACAGTTTTGATGTCTGTGATGTCAAGCTTGACAGACCCACTAAGCACCTCGCTAAGAAAAGCAAAGAACCTCAGAACTTGCCGAGATTTTCTCATTGAGAAAAAATTTTGTGTCTTCGACTTGAACTACAAAAAAACAGCAACTGTGAATCAGTCAGACATCCCACATTTCTGGCTGAGTTGAACTCCCAGGCAGTTCCTGCAGTGCCCTTTCCCAGCTCCTCGGAGCTGTTGGTGTTAATGAGCCCCAGCCTTGGCTGCAGGCTGAGGAAGCAGCTGGGGCAGATGTTGGCCACCTGGGCTCCAGGAACGAGGCTTCCCAGAGCTGGGACAGGCTCTCAGAGCAATGGTTTACACACAGAACCACTGTCAAAACTAGGTCAGCTGGATATCAAAAATCCGTGTGTGCTGATGTGCAGCTCCAGGGCGGTCGTGCCTGGGCAGGCAGCAGCAGCAGCAGCACGGCAGGATGGGGCTCCTCATTGCTGTCAGGGCTGAGCTGATGGACATGGCAACAGCAAGAGCCCTTCTGGAACCAGAAACCAGTGCAGAGGGTGAAAGCAGCCGTTGTTTGGTGTGTAGGGGCTTTGCAGATGCTTTGCACATCTCTGGCAAAGGACATCTCCAGGAGATGCAGGGAGCCAGGGTGTGTTTAATGCTCCCTTGGCAGCAGGGGCTGGGAGCAGGGCTGACAGAGCTGAGCAGCCACAAATCTGTGTGTGAGGAGCCCTGGGAAAGGGCAGAGAGACAGACAGTGCTGAAACAAGGCACAGGAGAAGGTGAAGCATTCCAGAGGGGCCTGGGCCCTGGTTCTTGGCTCTGTCCACACTGGACACGAAGCAGCAGCAGAGTGCGAGTCCCAGCACCTCGGCATCCCCCAGTCCTGCCTGTGTCCTGCTCCCTCAGCCCTACCTGAGCAGTGATTCCTCCTGTCAACAGCTCTTCCCCAGGAGAACCCTGTCCTGCCCCTGTGTCCAGCAGCCAAGGGACAGGAATGTCCCTGCTGTCCTGGTGGCTCCAGTGCCTCACATGGGGCTCCTGGCTCTTCCATTGAGACAGGGGTGCTGCCAGGAGGGACACAGCCTCCCACGGGGGCAGCAGCAGAGCAGGTGTGTCTAGGGAGGCTCTGAGGCACCAGAGAAGTCACTTCAGCTTGGAAGGAGGAGGATGGAAGGTTTGGGCTTGTTGGTTTGCATGTGGCCAGCCAAGCGTTCCTTTCTTCTCACCGAACGTTCCTTTCTTCTCACCATCCTTCAGCTCCTCTTTGATCTCAGCTGCACTTTTTCCTGGAAGACTTCCAGCATCCTCAGTGTAGCTATGAAGCTCCTTTTTTTCCTCCCTGTTCAGGCCACATCCCTCAAATTTAAGAAGGACGCTGCAGTGGTGACGTGGGACTGTGGTGTATGAAGTCATTTCTGGGGAAACATGTTTGACTTCTTCAGATGTTCCTGATCTCTCCTCCCAGAACAAACACAGAACAGGCAGCAGCAGCACAGGCTCCCACAGTCACCTCAGAGTTTGTCTCAATGCAATGTGTAAACTCAGCCCCATAAAAGGTTCAAGCTGTGGTTTGGTACAGATGTCCAATAAATTGAGAACTTTTGGCGACCCTCGTTTCTAGACTGACGTGTCAGACAGATGCACATGCCAGAAACACACTGGGAAGCAAAGGCTGCGTTGGGAAGGATGCCAGGAGCCAAAAGATGCATTTGCAGAGCTTGGGAGCAGCAGCTTGGCCATCTCTGGCCCAGGCAGCAGGATGATGGAAAGAACCCCCGGGGAGCTGGCTGGGTAATGATGTTGCTTTTAAAAAGGACAACAAAAAAGGCGTTGCACCCTGCTCCTGCTAAGGAGGCTTGGAGGCAGGAGAGAAAAGGCTTCTTTCTCTAGAGGTGAACAGTCACTTCTTCCTGCAGCAGGAGAAGCCTGACACTAGATAAGTAGCTGTGAGAAGATTCATAAAAAAACTAATTTATAATTTGCCAGAATATAATCCTATTTGATCAGTGTTATTCAGTTCCTCTTTCTTTTAAAATTCAGTGCACTTAACTGTTCTACGAGGGTTTATGAATGTTTAAAAATTGCTTTGTGGTCCCTAAAGTAATTTGACAAGTCTGACAGCTATTGATTAAAAACCTGAAATTATTCAGACTGTAGGATGACTTGAGGGATTAGATAGAAAGTTTTTTCAAATGTGAAAGGAAATAAGATGTTGGAAAGTAAATATGTTCTTGAATATTTTTGAAAAATCCATTACAACTGTGAAATTAAATTGAAATGAGATACTTCGTGTGGAGATGAAGGAATGAAATGCTGGCTTTACTATTTAGGCATGGGGTAGAACTCCCCATCCCAGGCTCAACAAATGCTTCCCTGGAAGTTGCTGGTCCCTGGCACAGATCCCACCCCAGGGCACTGAGGGAGCCCTTGGGAAGCTCCTGCACCTGCCCAGCCCTGGCAGGGTCCAGCCAGCTCCTTCCATCCCTCTGCTCCTGGTGGGGCTGACGGGAACGGGGCTCTCTGTCCATGATGATCCATAACCAAACACATCCAGGTCTGAAGAAGGAACTCCCCCAGCCTGCTGCCAGCTGGTTGGGAATAAGGAAAAAACCAGTTCCAAGTGTGTTGGGGGAGAATCTTCCTTCCCTGATGGGGGAATGGGCTGCTGGGCACAGACCCCCTGTGCCCCCTGCTCCAAACACAGGAACTGGGGGTGTTCCACACCCCAGGGAAGTGTCTGGCTGCTCTGGGGGCAGCTCAGGGGAAGGGATCATCAGATCCAACGTGTGGGCAGCTCTGCAGACTGGTTCTGCCAAGGGGGTGCTCCACAAACACCTCATTCTGCTTTTGATGCTGTTATCACTGCTGGTGTTTAATCAGGTGATGGATGGCTGTTGGTGTTGGTTAAATTCTGATTCGATCCATGGCGTGTTTGGAGATAACCAAGTGTTTTTTAGGATGATGCAGTTCCCTGACTGAGCAGCAGAGTTCTGCGTGTGGAGGTTAGGGTTAGGGCTAGGGCTAGGCTTAGGTTTAGGCTTAGGGTTAGGCTTAGGCTTAGGTTAGGAACAAAAGCCCTGGTGAGGGGAATGTGCAAGGTACCAGTGCAGCTGGAACCAGGTGTCACCAGGCTGGGCACGGTATTTTAAACCCTTGTGCTATAAACGGCCCTCGGTGATATTTCAGTGACAATATTAAACTTTAAAAGGATG
Organism: Brachypodius melanocephalos; assembly: GCA_013398615.1. Lineage (NCBI taxonomy): Eukaryota > Metazoa > Chordata > Aves > Passeriformes > Pycnonotidae > Brachypodius > Brachypodius melanocephalos. The sequence continues at coordinate 1,789,749 of VZSR01000598.1, read as the reverse complement.
AGTGGAAGAAAAGGAGACCTTCAAATTTAGTTACTGCCAGGAAATCATACTCGGCACCACATACTGCAGCAGACAGAGATTATCCATAAAGCCTGTACCTCCAAAGTGAAGGACAGTAATAAAGCCGACCCCGGGAGCACTTTGAACTTGGCTACCTCTGATTAATTAAGTTTTTCCTTCCTTGAGCCTGATTTAGTACTTATGCTCAGAATGAGGGATTTAAGTTAAGAAACTGTTGAGAAATTGAAGGACAGCTCTCATCCCCTCTTTCCCATCTCATCCCCTTCCCTATCACATGCACACACATGTGGGTAGCAAAGGGCTTGATGTGGCTGCTGAAAATCAGGCTCTGAGGGCATTCCTGTCCCAGAATTCTTGTCATTCCTCCTGCAGTTGCACTACTTTCGCTGTGGATTTTTATTCCTGCCAAGCTTGAAATGTCAGCGGGGCACGGCAAACATCAGCTGATTTTGGCTGCAGGTCTCTGTGCAGTGGAAGGTGTAAGAGTGATCCTGCGTTTATATGGAAAGTAGGAAGGTGTCTGTGCAGCTCTGGAGTATCCTCCTTTCATTCATTTAATGACAGAGCTTCCTGGGACATTTGAAATCCCTCTGTGGCAGGGCTGAGGCTCAGCACAGCCACACACTCCACATTTAGAGAACTCCTGTGCTTCCCACAGAAGCCTGGCTCAGTATGGTTCATGATGAGAAGTGCAAATATGAGGCAGAATGGCCCAATTTTGTGTTTGCTGCTTTGGTACCTGGTGACCACATCGAGTTGTTTAGGTTTAGAAGGAGTTTGTAGAACATAGCTGGGAATACATTTGCTCCTACCAACTAAATGGATTTTCCCATGTCCTGGGAAGTCAGTCAGCCCCTGCTTTCCTATGGAATTGCTGTGGCTGCTGCTGTATCCCAATTTACACTCAGTGATTGAGAGGGACGATGGTTGTACCTGGGTAATCAGATCTAAAAAACTTACCCAAAATCATTCTGCTTATCCCTTATTAGACTTCCTTAACCCACTTCTTTTGGAGGAGAAACAATTGTTTAGAGTAATGAGAGAGTCTGTTTTGATTGAAGGATGTACAATAATCTGCCCTGAATCTGCTCTGCTGCATTGTACCAAACTCACTTATTTTCTCTATATTTGTTCATAGTCATAGCATAAATAATTCAGCATTTTGTCTCTCCCTGTGAATGTGAGAAGCATGCTTGCTGATTCCAGATCTGATGGAGCAGTGCTGTTTATTACTCTGATGTTGGGGAATGATTGTTGCATATTTAATATCACCATAAATAAAGCTCCTGTAGCTGCATTCCCACTCGTGGGATCGGCGATCTCTGAACCCTCTGATGTGCAGCCCTCAGAGCTGTGCTGGGATGGCAGCAGAGCCTTTGCTTGCCCACTGTGACACAAGCCATGAGTGACAATTGCATTTCCAGCGTGCCCAGCCTGGCTGGCATCCACCAGCCCACAGCTCTGCCAGCCCCACCTGCTCCAAAGTCATTTATCTCACCCAGAAATACTCAGAGACTCGCACTGTGTGACAAAGCAAATAGCAGAAGTAAAACAAACCTCATTAAAATAAAGTGGCTGGATGATAAGGGGAATGGTTAACATACCTTTAACAGCAGTATTTCTTTTCTTCATTTTATCTCACTAATGCCTTTAAAAACTGCCTGAAAGTATTTTATAGTAATTACTAAAGGAGCTGGAGTTTTTAGCAGTCTCGTAATGGGGAGCTGAACATCTCTGATTTTAGTGGCTTGTTTTCAAAGTGTGGGGAAGACACCAGGCAGTGAGTGAGGATCTGGGCCATGTCTATTATTCCTATTTATAATTAAAATTCCATTCGAAGTGTGCCACAGGTATTGCAGCATCCTGCAGTCCTGGGCTGGGTGTTGTGCCATCCATAACAGCCCTGCAGGACTTTGTTCCAGCACCTTGCTGAACTCCAGCTGGTCAGCCAGCACCGCTTTCCATTTTCTCCTCTAAAATTCCCTCCATGGAGAGAAACTCATGTACATTTTACCAAAGACACTTGCCAGAATAAAGGGAGTGAGGCACTGCTTGGCAATGGTGAAAAGCAAGGGAGAGAGCGAGCTTTGTCCACGAGCCATTTGCAAGCCAAGGCTGTCCCGCTGGGTCACATTCCTGTTCTCTCAGCCTTGGCCTGGATTGCCTCTTTTTAATGGAGTCCAGTGTTCCCAGTGTTTCCAAACTTGTTTTAGTGTTTGCAGCAAGCTGGGAGCATCTCTGAGAAACAGTTGGTGTGGATGTGATTGAGGGAAGGAATGACACTGTGCTGGAAGCAGAGACCCTGCACGGCCCTCTGAGAGCCAAGGGATGGACCTGGCTGCTCCTCGGGATGCTGAGGGCTCCGAAAGGATCCCTGCCAGTGTCACAAGGTGGATTGGGATGTGACTGTCCCCACTGTCCCTGCACACCGTGCTTGGATCTGCACCATGGAGCCATCCCAGCACCTGGAGCTGAACCCACTGATGTGCTCCAGGAGCAGCTCCTCTCCTCCCGGGGTGCAGACAGTGCAGCAGCACCAACTCTTTGGTGTACAGCTTGTCCCTTGGCACCTGCTGATGTGGTCACTGCCCCAACACGGCATCATCAGGGTGACAGAGCTGTGCAGAGGGGGAAACCTTCCCATCCAGCCCCTCTGGAGCCAGCAGTGCTGGCCACTGCTAAACAGATGTGGATCAGAACTGCTCCAAACCCTGCCTTTACTGGCACACAGCCATTGTGCTTGTTCAGTATTCTAAAAGCAGAGTTAATAACTATTTTTGTCTCTATTCTCATTTCTCACATACATATAAAGGCTCAGTTGATGTTTAGCTTGACAAGCCAGGCTGCAGTTTGGATGCCAAAAATCTCCAAACTGTCATGGAGGGAGACAGGGATAAAGGAAAAAAAAACAACATAGATAAAAGGGCTGTGGACTCAGAAATGCTGCGTGTGGCACACTTCCCAATCCTCAGAGAAACTTATTAATTCACATTGTGGAAGTGTTTATGGTGCACAACTCCAGTGGCTTCCTGGCTCCACTTGGGATCTCACTGCATTTAGGAAGAAGTTGCTTTCACACTTCTATAGGCAAAGGAATTAAAAAGTTGTTTTGTTCCTTAAAGTGTATAAAGTAATAAAGTGCTTAAGGGATGGAATAAGGGAAGCCACATGTCAAAGGCAGGCCAAGACTGTACTCAGGAACTGCGCATCAACCTAATTTATTGGCTTCTCCAAACCACAATGTTCGGACTTGGATATAACATTCAGTTCTCTGCTGCATCCTTGCAGCTCCCAGAACTGACACTGATTTTTGCCCAGGGTCTGGGCTAACACATTCCTCCAGCTCTAATCACTTTAAGAAAAACAAAGCTTAAAAAAAATCCGTAAGCAAAAAACTTAAGTTGTTATCCTATCATTTGTAACATGGATGTGAGTGTTGTAGGCACTTAACAGACAAGGCACTTGGCAGCTTTTCCCAAATTCTCTGTATTCTGTGTGGCAGCTGCTGGTGCATCTGGATTTTGCAAGAGCTGTAGGTTGGAGAGCACAGAGCATTTAACCCATCCCTCATCCCAGGGAAGATTCCTGCTTTTTCCTCACATCAGCCAGCCAGATCCTCATCACTTGTGCTTTTCTCAAGCGTCCAAAGAAATGAAGAAATCATGGAACATTTTTCTCACTTGGCAGTCGTTTTAATCTCTCAGAAGTCTGCGCTGTGCCAGGCGTGTCCCTGTCCCTGTCCCAGCAGTGGGAACTGTCACCCTCGTGCCCTGTAAATGAGATAGCTCTGGAGGTTGTGCGGTGACTCAGAGCCAGCCCCAGAGGCAGGGTCCGTCCCTGTGATGGGTGCTGCCAGGGTGATGATCCCTGGGGAGAGGCACGCACAGCTCCGGGGTGAATCAGCCCGTCCTGCTGGGCTGCAGGAGCCCATTCCCCAGAGCCTGTGTGGGGCTGGGACCGGGACAGCCTCGTGCTGGGCTGGGGGATGAACTCAGGGAGCTGCAAACACAGCAGGGCAGAGCAGGGACACACAGCAGGGGCTGCTAACGGGAAATGCAGCTTTGAGACAAATGGGCACGGAGGGGCAGAACCGCTGCTGCTGGGGAGCGCTCCAGGACTGGCAC
>VZSR01000598.1:1693085-1772281 GCA_013398615.1 Brachypodius melanocephalos | reverse complement strand
CACACCAGGAAATCTCCCTCAGCAAGTGTGGGGGCCATTTAGAGTTTGATTCAGTTGTTAAGACACCCTACACTGTGCAAACCTCTAAAAAATGACTTCTGACTGTATCAGAGTTGGGAAAAATTGTTTTACTGCTCATACCAATTGTCATGGAACTTTTACAGTAGAAATTACAAATGGGACAGTGTAGCAGGCCCTGTCCTTCAGGGCCCTTGGTTGTTTCATGACAACATTCCCAGGAGCATTGTGCAGTTGTTTTAACAGATGCTGCTAACAGATTTCTCTGGGAAGGAGATCATCCACTGACACCGTTCCGTTTTTCCTGCAGATCCCATCTAATGCCGAGGCTGAAAGAATCGCGCTCCCACGAGTCCTTGCTCAGTCCCAGTAGTGCTGTTGAGGCTCTGGATCTCAGTATGGAGGAGGAAGTGGTCATCAAGCCAGTGCACAGTAGCATCCTGGGACAAGACTACTGCTTTGAGGTAAGGAGCTGTGGCCGGGCTGTTCCTGCCGTGCTGGGGCCGCCTGGGGAGCCAGGTGTGGGCTGGCATCTGGGCTCTGCCTGTTACCAAACATTGCTGCTCAGAATTGCTACACTGAGACCATTCCACGGGCAGGAAATTGCTCCCATCTTTCCAAGGAGGATCATATCCACACAATCAGAGCAATGAGCTTCTTGTAAACGCTGTCGCAGCAGAGCTGCTGGCACAGGTGCTGCACTGCTTAGGGCTGTGTATCAGCAGAGCATAAATTTGTTTATGCTCCTACAGTTGATGTTCATACAGATATTGGGAAGTGCTAATCCCTACTCAGTGTTCCCAAAGACATTGCATGTGGTCACAGAGCCAGCCTGCTGCTGTCAGTGGGACTGTGGAGGACTTTGTCTGGAAAACTGAAGCTTCCCTTGTTTGGGTAAATAGAAAAATCTGTGAGTATTTCAAATTACTTTGACATCTGTTATGGCATGTGGTAAGGTCTGTGCTAGCAGGAGGGAAGAGGACACATTCAACCCAGGCTGTAGCTGGATAATTCAGTACAGGATATCTTGGGAATCATTTGTCCTGGATTGTGGATGGCAAAGTATTATTGCTTATGGCAGTGGCTGGGTACAGATCTGGGAAATGGCTTTCTTACAGTACTAAGGTGGTGGATATTTGTGTTTCTGTGAAGAGCAGGTAACACCTGTTTGAGCTTGGACGCAGAGAAGCAGAAAAATGATGTAGCTGTGCCTGGATTGTGCTGTAGGGGTGATGGGGCTGCATGTCCGTGTTCAAGAGGAGTCAGACTGGAAAGATAAAAACATTTTTCTTTACTGAAATCGGCACATTTTGAAATAAGTGAGTTAAAAGATCTATTTCTTAGAAAATTAGTGGGTAACATGCAAACAGTCTTACAAAAAATAGCCTCAAACATAAACTCTCTAGCTGGCTGAGGTATAAATTTTGCAGTGCTGTTCATTCTTTGTGGAATTGAGCAAGTGCAATGGGTCAGGAGGGGAACAGTTTTGTAAATTATGTGTCCTCTATTACATTCCACTCAAGAAAGATAAAATGAAGCTAGATGGAAAATAAATGTGACATCCATAATATAAGAGTTGTTTACCAATTCTGTTCAGCCCACAAGAGGAGAGGAAGGGATATGAACAGAACTTGTAGAAAGTTGAGTGAGAGGGAAATTACACAAGCCATGCACTTGGAAGGAGGAAGAAAATGTTGGAGTTAAGTGAGTTGGATAAAGAGAAATCACACTGTAAAAAAAGAATGTGTTAATTGCTGTTCTGCAAACCCTGCAGAGGAGAGGAAGAATGCCAGGAAACAACAGGGACATTGATTTGTCACTGGTGGCTGCTCACCAACGAGCTCCAGCAGGAGGGAGCGAGGTGAGAGCTAAATGGCACTTGGTGTTAATGCCTTGGTCTGGTGTCTCCTGAGAGCCCCTTCCCAGCTGGCACTGAGGTCAGCACTGGGATGAGTTTGCAGATCTCCTGGGATCCCTGTTGGGGGCCAGGCAGTGACTACAGCCCACAGCACTTGGGTGTCACTGATGGACACAGAGGAGCTCAGGGAACAGCAGCCCTGCCCAAGCAATGCCAGGTGAGAAGGCCTTGCCAGGGTCCCAGGGACAAGGGGAGCTGAGGTGTTCTCTGTGCACTGGATGGGAAGGGTGGTCCCTCATCCGTGCCCCCTGAGGCTGTCGTGGAGCTGCTCCCTCGGGGATGTGTTGGGAACGGGCAGAGCTGCTGCCTGCAGCCGAGGAGTGAAGCTGCTGCTGGGCAGTGCCAGCCTTGCTCAATCCTTCACCTTCGGCCGGGCAGGGCCGGTGCCTCGGGAGCTGTTCCCATCCCCGCTGGCCCGTGGCCACCAGGGCTCACCTGGCACAGCTCGTCCCCCCGGAGCTGGCCCGGAGGATCTGACACGGCTGCAGATGGAGCAGAGCGGGCCGCGAGAGGAACTGGCAGCACACCCAGACAGAGACAAAAGCGAGAGGTGCCAAAGCCATCTGCAGTGGAAAACAACCAAGTGGCTCGTTGGGAGGCAGCTGGTGGATGAAGGTGCAGGGAATTGTTCCTCCCTTCTATCTCCACCGCCCTGCATTAAGACGTGCTCGGCCCTGCTCCCCTCGGCTCTGCCAGGGAGCACAGTCAGCACCAGGGCAGGGCTTTTCCACAGGCTGCATTTGGCTTTTTCTGCTTACTTAGTTTTGTGAAACTTGCTTTTTTCTCACTTGCTGAGTACTTGGCAGTCAGTATTTACTTGTTTCCGTCATTGATTTTTTTTTTTTAAATTACTCAGCATCATCTTTCTCCTTGCAAGACTCCTCAGTCAGCAAATCATCCCGTGCTGCATGTGCTAAATACACAATGGGCATCTCAGCCAGTGCCAGGCCCCCAGGGGCTGTCCTGACCCTGGGTTTTGGGGGGTCCTGGGCCAGGCAGGGCCATCAGGGCTGAGGGGCTCTCTCAGGTCTTGGCAGACCAAAGCCTTGTCCCCTTGCACAGTCTGAGCTGTCCCAGGACACAGCTGGGGGAAAGACAAACTCTGCTCCAATACAACTGAGCCTGTTGGCCTCACCCTGGCCTTGCCTCAGCAGGGGAGAATTCAGTGGAGCTAAATTTAGCAGCACTAGATTGGATCCAGCTGTGGCTGGATTGCTCGTTGGCCATTGCTGGTGTGGCCTGGAGCAGCTGCAGGGCTCGGGGTGCAGCTGAGCCCCGAGTGCTCCCTGCAAAATCCTCTGGGCCTGAGAGGAGCACCCTCAGTGCTCACTTACCATCCCTTCTTGCTGCAGGCATGTCCCTTCAAACTGAACCCAGCCTGTACCTTAGGACTGTCTTAAAAAGACAAGATTTTATCTGAGCAGATTACCCATGCAAGGGCTGGGGATAAGGAATAGGAAAAGTAACATTTCAGAAATTAATGAGTTTTATTAATTGAGTTTATTCTGTACATTAACAGTATTACAGCATATTCAAAATCTTGACGAGACCAGAATACTCTCTTTCCAAAGATAATTAATATCTCATAAAGATCATTAATGCCATATGATATTTAAGTCAGAACTCAAAGCTGGGATCTGATTGCAGATCTGGGGAAAATTACAATTTTGGTCACACATGCTACATGTGATCTTCAGCTCCCATCAGACCAAGACACATTCCATATCTGACGTGATTTTACCCTTCTCTCACTTGAGTATGACAGTTGCAAGTTTTTTAGGTTTTTGAAATATTAATTTATAATTGGTTTAAAATTGAATAATGAATTTGGCCATGATAATGCACGTGTTTACCTAAGTATGGCAAGAAAATACAGTGACAGTCCTTTGTGCCAGCAGAACACACAGGATTGGAGGTAACAGGAGCATTGGCAGCAGCAGAGAGGAGATGAGGCAGGGGAGGTTTGTCATGGGGGATTTTGAAGAAGCTGGAAATAGTCTGGAGCATGGAAGGATGCTGGAAAGATCACACTGCTGTGCCTGCTACTATGGAGTCTGTTCCTGGAACTACAGGAGAGCTTGTGCTCCACAGAATGGGTTTTACAAGCAGGGAGAGTGTCTGTCTGAAGCAGAAAGCCTCTGGAATATCAAGAGTTGGAAGATTCTTTGCGTTTTTATGTAAAGACAGAACAGGCCTCTTCTCATTCTGCCCTGGTGTGTGTTCAAAGGAAAGGATGTGTTCAACTTATCATTGAGGTTTGCTAATGACAAATCTTAGCGAGTGCCAGCTCTGCTGTAAGAACAGGTTGGGTTTCTGGGAGATACATGAAATTAAAGGAGATTGTGTCTCCCAGAAGCTGATAACCCAGTGCACAGTGTGTAAACACAAACACTGGGAGATGATAAAGCACTCACAAATAACTCTGCAGGTTGAGACTGGCGGAAATGAAGCTTAGTGGGAGTTATTTAAAGTAGCAGCCAGGTCCATTCAGCCTCCCAGCAGAGCTGCACATGGGGAATATTGCTGGACAGAAGCAAATGCTGGGTGGGAGCTTGGGGAATATCTGTGTGGGAGGTGCAGGGACCTGTTGGCTTTGACACCAAGGAAGTTTGGTGTGGGGGCATAGGAAGAAGACTTGGTGCCTGCCATTCTGGGCTGCCAGACTGGTGCTTCCATGGGCTCAGCAGGATTGAGTTTCCTTGGGATAGCAGGAATGTGATGAGGAATAAGGGACACTTGTATCTCTGGAAATGTCCCTGCTATGAGTGTGTTTTTTAAACCCTGGCTATGAACTCCCAATGGCCAGAGAAAGTCACACAAATACTGCGGAAAATCCCTTGGGATGAACCTGGAAGCATGAGAGATGAGAGGAGGGCTCAGCAGCACTTCCAGCCGTGTCCAGGTTGGGAAGCTCCCCTGGTTCTCCCCAGCAGGGGATGGATTAGTGCTGTGAGCTCTGAGTGCCCCAGCTGGGCCATGAGCTGGTACCAGCTGTAGCACAGCCAGGGGTGGGGTGCACTGACCTGTCCCCATGATCGTCACAGCAAGGGCTCCAGGAGCAGCAGGACATGAAGGGGGAAGGTGGGAAAGCAGCCTTTCCCAGCCCCATGTTCTGCTGGGAACAAGGAATGGGTTGTTACTGTCACAGGCTTTGGGCTGAGCCTGGAGGAATGCCAAGTAACCACTCAGAGTTCCAATTTATCTTCAGTTCATCTAAGGATTTGCACTCTCTCAGTTGTGGAACTTGGTGGTTTAAAGCATCACATGCATGGGGCCCATTATCTAGTGTTTTCTGGTGTGGAAGAGGAGAAGTAATTGGAATTTGCTTCTATGATTATTTCTGTGACATACAGGGTTGTCCTGTTTTTCCGCCAGCCTTAGGGGCTGTTGCTTCATGCTTGGGTAAAGCTGTTTACTTAAAAAAAAAATAAAATCCACTAGCATCTTCCCTAAGCCCCCTTCTCCCCCCAGCCACACTCTGCAGTATGCTGGTCAAGACATAATCCTGTTCCTTTCCCTGTAGGTGACAACTTCATCAGGAAGTAAGTGCTTCTCGTGTCGTTCGGCAGCAGAGCGAGATAAATGGATGGAGAACCTGCGGCGTGCCGTGCACCCCAACAAGGTAGTGGCTGGGAGGAATTGCCTCTGCTCTAGCTCAGTTCCTCGTTATTACATTTTATAGCCCAGTGCGTGGCAGCAGCAGGGGAGGTATTGTCATTGGAGTGAGTAAGTGGAGCTCTGGGTCAGCCTTTTTTCCATATTGCTTTCTTCCACAATTATATTTACAGACAAGCGCCAATTATTCCTTCCCTCTCTTCTCAGCACATGCTGCTTCAGCTCTTGCTAAGAATTGATCAGACCTGAAGAATCTTCAGTGTTGCTGTTACTGATGGTACCTGCCACTTCCATAGAGCTTTCACCTCCCAAAAGCCGTGGGACAGATGTCAGGTGGCTGCCAGCAAAGTCACAGGGCTGCACAGTGTGAAGGGTTCGTGTGTCAGCTCCTGACACACAGTCTGCTTCAGTGATGGAGGAGCTCAGATGTCCATTTTCAGAGGCAGCAGTGGAATGCAGCTTTCCCTTTGCAGTCGAGGTGCAAAGTCATCTCCTGGGATTTATAGGAACGAATCCTTCTCTGCATTAGAGCACAGGGACACCCAATATGCATTTTTATGGCCCACTAAGACTAAGTACATCCCAAAATAACATGTACAGCTGCTTCTTCCCTGCTGTGCTGGAGTTGGCTGCAAAGACTGGTCAGGATTAAGGTAGGATTCCACAGCTGATGAGCTCAACCAAGTCTTCTGCTGGTCAGAGATGACACAAAAGATGGGATCCTGTGAGCTCCTCCTGGCTGTGCACACTAATTCAGTCCAGGCCTGGTGGGTTCTGAAGGGGCTCTCAGTTTGTTGTTCCCAGCACAGTGCCAAATGTCAGAATAAAAGATTTCCTGTAATCTCAGAGTGTGAGCAGTGGAGGGGAGAGGTGGCCTTCTGCCTCTGGCATTTTCCTCTGGTGGAGTTCAGTGGCTCCAGTGCTTTCCAGGGGCTTTTCCTGGTGATCCTGGCCTGAGAGGTTTGTGGAAGGTTTGTGTGGTCACACTTAGCAGGGGAGAAAACTGGGAATCTGAGCTGGGGCTGGGCATGTTCACTATGGTTTCGGGGTGCAGTGTTGAGTGGAAATCCATTTGGAAGTGTTTTGGTCATCTCAGAACCTGCAGTAACTGATGTCTGACTTTCCATCTTTGAGTTCACAGACAATAAACTCTCAGTATCTGACTTGATATTTCTGTCAGGAATTCAGTGTTCTTGTGCAGTTCCTGTGTGTACTTCCTGAACCTACAGTACCCCATTGTGGACTTCCAGCAGAAATGTTCCTGCCCAGACTCCTGGGCTGAGCAGAGTAAGCCATGGCTGCTGTTTCAGTGAGGGCTTTCCAAACAAAACAGGGTTTGCAGAATCCCAGCAGTGGTGCAGCTGCCATTGCTTTATCTTTGGAGTCACTCCTGCAGCAAATACCCCTGGATGTTCCACCAGGATGAGGTCAGCATCACGAGGGAGCTCTGAAAGATCCACGGTATTCTTGGCACTGTTATTGTTTAAAAGATATCCAAGGCAGATTTGTGTCTCTGAATTGTCATGATTCCCCCATGGGATGTTCTCTCCCTTGATTCTTCTCAGTGTTTAACTTGGGTGCTCTGGGCTTCTCCCCTAAAATATGGTGAAGTTTTACAAACAGTTTTTTCCTTGCCATTGGTGGTGGCATTCCACCGTGGATGAGGTGATCCCTGGGTGTTGCTGTGTTACAGGAAATACCATGAACTCAGTGCTGCTGTAAAGCAGCTCTACTGAAAAAAGAGGAGGCTGTGGGATACCTGTAACAGCTTCTGCTTTGCACAAACCATTCAGGACCAGTGAGGTTCTTTTGGATTCTTCAGAGGCCCTCTTGGCAGGGAATGGGAAATGGTACATTTATGATTTGGAGAGGTTTTATCTCCCTTGTTCCTTATATTAATTGGCACCAACAGACACGGAGAGCACGATGATATTTTGGAAAATTAACATAAGTAGTGTTATTATGCAAATTCTTGAGAGCCAGTATTTCCTTAAAATAAAGTGTAATTAAGCCTCCTCTCATTTAGCACATCCGAAATAATTAATTCGTATCTCCAGTTTTGTTGTGCTTGGCTTTGTGGGGTTTTTTTATTGACCTTTTTTTCTTTGCACGTTTTTTTTCAGGACAACAGCAGAAGGGTAGAGAACATGTTAAAGTTATGGATTATTGAAGCCAAGGACCTGCCAGCTAAGAAGAAGTACCTGTGTGAACTATGCCTGGATGATGTTCTTTATGCACGAACTACCTGTAAATTGAAAACTGATAATGTCTTTTGGGGGGAGCACTTTGAATTTAATAACCTCCCATCTCTCAAAAACATTACTGTGCACTTATACAAAGAGACTGACAAGAAGAAGAAGAAGGACAAGACCAACTTCATTGGGCAGGTGAACATCCCCGTGAGCTCGGTGACGGGCCGGCAGTTTGTGGAGAAATGGTACCCAGTGGTGAGCCCCAACCCTGGCAAGGGCAAGTCCCCGGGGCCCATGATCCGCATCAAGTCCCGCTACCAGAGCATGAGCATCCTCCCCATGGAGATGTACAAGGAGTTTGCTGAGTACATCACCAACAATTACATGGTGCTGTGCTCGGTGCTGGAGCCCTCGCTGAGCGTGAAGAACAAGGAGGAGATGGCGTCGGCGCTGGTGCACATCCTGCAGAGCACGGGCAAGGCCAAGGTAGGACCCTGTGCCATCTGCACTGTCCCTCCAGACACTGTTGGGAGCAGGCTCTGGGCTTGGGTTGGGAAAACTCCTCAGCTGGGCTTCGGGCCATGGTTAATGTGCTCTGTTTTTCTTTTGATTGCAAACAAGTTGGTAGCACACACAGCACGAGTTGCTTAATTAGCAGAGAGGTTGGTGGGACCATGAGACACCAACAGAGCCACTTTCCTTCATTCTCCTTCTGGAGGCTCAGGGGCCAGGCTCTTTCTTGTATAAACAGGCACAGTTGTGAAAGTAAGCAAGAAGGCAGTTTTCCAGGATGGAATGTAAGCAGTGCTGGCCTGAGCTGTGCAGGCTGTGTGTGCTGGGCATTCCTGGGGAACCCAGCAGGTTCCACGCTCTGCTCCCTCTGTGCTGAGCACCCTGCACAGTGGAAGCTGATCAGGAGTGAGCAGCTTCTCCAGAATTCCAGACCAAAGTGCTTGCAGACATGCATGTCTCTGGATCAGCTCTTGGCCTTCAGGGTCTGTCCTACTGCATTTGGAAGGGGGTCCAGGGCTGCTCCATGCTTGTTGGGGGTTGAGGGGGCTGACTTTGCACATGGTGGAAGTTCAGTCTTTGTGGACCACTTGGAGCCTCCTTGCTGGCTGGGAATGCCCTGCCAGGTCTGGGGAAGAAGCAGGCCAGGAGGAGGCAGAGGGTGGGAGTTGTTCTTGTGATCTGTGCAGGAGCAGGCAGGGTGGGCTGAGCAGGAATGTCCTTCCTTGCTGGGGTCCCCAGCACCCAGGGCAGGGAGTGACCCCTACTGCAGAGCATCCTCCATCCCTGCTGGCCTGGCACAGCCACAGCTGGCAGTGCCCGTGGCAGGGCTGCAGGAGTTAAAGCATTGCTGTTCTCTGTTACCATCTCCCTGCACTCTGCAGGGGAGAACTGGGGAAGGGCAAGATGTCCAAAGCTGAGGAGACACGTCCAGTGCTGAGGAGACACGAGCTCCTCACCTGAGGGGCGATCACAAGGCTCTGCTTCCTTGGCAGCTGCCGCTGCTGCCGGGCCCGTGGCCGGGCTCGTGGATTAGGTTTCGTTACCATCTGTCGGACAGAGAAGTGGCTTTGCCTCCTGATCTAGTTCAAGGCAGGCAAAGCTCGCTGAGAGGATTGGGGGCCAGGGGCCTGCTGTTGCAACAGCAGAGAAAATAGCTCCATTAAAGCCTCCTGACCCCTGAGTGCAGGGGGGGACCGTGGTCCTGTGTGGAATAATGCTGTGGCTCCACAAGGAGCTGTGCTTGGTGTCTCTGCTCGTTCCTTGTTCCAGGGCTCCAGAGCTGTCAGTGCCTGGTTCCTGGGCACAGCCCTGCCTGGTGCTGGCACCAGGGGCTCTGCTGCCCCTCGCCGTGGCTCCTGCAGCTCTAATGCCAGGGCTTTGTGGGAATAACATTGCCATGAAAGACCCTGTCCACGGCTTACACAGGTCTGGTGCAAAAGGCTTCAAGTGTCATCCCAGTCCTAATCACCATGGATCATGTGTGGGCATGGCTGAGAGTGGTTGTCACTGCTCCAGCGTTTTTCCTCTGCCTCTCAGTACTGGAGAGGCTCCAGAGAGAGCAAGTGTGTTTCCAGACATGTGTCTGCATCAGTGCTTGAGATCCCAGAGGCTCTACACAGGGGACACAGCAAACAGTAAACAGACTTGATGACTTTTCCCCTAAAATGGAGCTTCTGCTTTCCCTGCCTGTCATTTGCCATCAGCATTAGCGCAGGGTTTGGGGAGCTGTCAGAGCAACAGCAGTTATTGGAGCATGGGAACCAGGTGGTGCATCCCGGGCTGGACAAGCAGGGAGAGGGAAAAGCAGCAGAAAGGTAGAAAAATAATGAATGAGAGAAGAAAGCACCCCCTGAGCCCTGCTTGGGGGATGTGGGTGCACCCCAGTGCCCCTCAGGAGAGCTCCCCGTGGCACCCTGACCCCTGAGTGCACGGACAGCAGGGCAGAGACCCCCTTCTCCAGGCCTCTGTCCCCTCGTGACTCTCGGGAGCTTGCCCAGGCTACAGGTGGGTTCCTCATCCTTGTGCATCACCAGGAGCCTCCCCAGTGAGCCCTTCAAAATCCCCCCTGCCCTGCAGCCCTGGCCATCGGCAGCCACCGATTGATTTCTCTGATAAAGGGGGTTTTGTGGCTCTTGGCTGCCGTAGCTGAGCTAAAGCAGCAATTACTGCGAAACAAGTGTCCAGTAGATTATCTTGGAAGACTCGTTAGCAGCTAATTGCTGCTGTGCTGTTTCAGGCCCTGTTTTCCCGCAGCGATTTGCTGTAAATACGGAGTAATCCCTTAATGAGGGCGGGATCGGGTCCGTGTGTCTGCCCGGAGCTCGGGGGCAGGAGAGGTGCCACAGGAGAGGGGGTGATGGTGCCACGTGCCTGGCACAGCCACGTCCCAGCCACCAGTGCCCCTGTGGAGGCAGGGCCATCCTTACCCACAGCCACCACCCACCGAGGGACACCCTGCCAGCCAAAAACCCCAGAGTCTCTCCTGCCAGGGGGCAGAACCGGGGGCTGCAGGTGGAAGGAAGGGGGACAAGGGCTGTAGCTGATTTTTTTTTCACCCCCTAAATCTCTGCTTCTTCCTGGGCTGTGTAGCTGTATCACAATAGGTTGAAAGGTGGAGCATGAAAGCAGAGAGTCCCCTCTGGAGTCAAAGTCCATGCTTCCCTTGATCTCTGTGGGAAAGGGAAGAACTCCATCCCTGCAGCGCTGGGTTGGTGTGCATGGGGCACGCCTGGAAAGCCCTGAGCAGCTGCCAAGGCATGGGTGGAGAGGAAGGGAAGAGGGTTTGGTAAGGTTGGGAGTGCAGGCACTCAGGGAGGGAGAGAGCTGCCCCAGCCCTCTGGAAAACCTGACAGACATCCAGTGCTCCATCAGCTCTCAGCACACACAGATGTTCCTGTCTCTTACGGCAGGAAAGTTTCAGAGAGGGATATTTGGTGGTTGAAACAGAGATGTGGCCCCTCAGCTCAGTCCTTCACTTGTTACCTGTTCTCTCCTTCCTAGTAAGAGCCCTGATGAAGTGCTTGTTCCCTGTAAGGATGTGGAGATGCCCGATGGTTTTCACATGTTTTGCAACCCACAGACAAAAAGCACAGTCATAAAGCAGTTCTGCTGTCAGGGTTGGAGTTAGCAGGAGTGCTCAGTCCTGCCTTACAGGGCTTGATGTGGCCCCTGTGATGTGGTTGTGGATAGGTGGCTGCATCCTTCCCAAAGCACTTCTGATGCTTCCAGAATATTTCCCATGCTCAGATTTGTTTCAGGGCTGTCTTAAAGCTCCCATGACCATAAATATACAAAAAACTTCTCTCGTCCAGAGCCCTGGTAGATCAAACCCAGCATTAGACAAAGCTCTAACTAACCAGCTGCTCACTGGAAACAAATATTTATGGTGCTGGGAATGGAGTGAGGAATAAACATGTGTCCCTGTTTGTTTATGCTGCGAGGATGTGCTCAGCTGAGCAGATGTAGCTGCTCCCCCCGTGTGGATCTGCTGGAACCCCACGTTCCATGGCAGAGCCGGGGCTGGGTCAGGGCTCTGGATCCTGCAGACACCACACGGGGCTGTGGAAAAGTGACTGCAGGGCTCAGGCAGGGACATGAGAGGTTGCTCAGTGTGTTGGGGTTGTATCCCTCGGGTTTGCCCCTGAGCAAGGTGACGGACACAGATTCCTGTGAGTTAACCCTTATATTGCCATTCATCACCTTTTCCCGAGGAGACTTAGAAAAGGCCAGTAGTGCCATGGGTGAGCTGCAGGGTTCAAGGGAGGGAACATCACTCTGTTTCCTGGCAGAGAAGTATCTGGAGCAGATCCTTAGAGGAACGGTGTGATGGAAGAGTCGTGACCTTGGGGCTGGGGTCCTTGGTTTCACACCATCTGTCCAGGACCTGGCTGCTCCCCTCTGCCGCTCTCCTTTCCCTGCTCTGCAGCCTCCTGTGCCCCAGTTCCCTCCCCCGTGGGTGTGTGTCACTGCTCCACCCGAACCCTACAGCCCTGCCGACCACTGCTGCTTTTCACCTTTGCATAAAGGGCCCAGCTGGACTCTGAGCTAGTCTTTGAAATAAGCAATAATCTTATTACCTTTATCAATTCAATCCTCTTAAGGTTAAGTCAATCCTATTAATCAGGCTTGTGATTTGGAGAACCTTATTATTTCAAAGTCAATCTGCCCATCAGTCAGTTACGATACCAGGAATGATCAGCTCCAGCCCAGGGGGAGTGTGTTGCCCTGGGTCCCCTCAGCTCCCTGGCACCCCACGGGCTCCAGCTCTGGGCACATCCCACAGAGGCTGGGCTGGGAGGGCCTTCCTGGGGTGGCAAAGTGCAGAATCCTTCCTGGGTTTGGACAGGACACATCCTGCAAGACTTGTGTTGCTTGTCAGCCACCGTGGAACTGCTCCTGCTCCCACCACAGCCCTGCCAGGCACCCAGCTGCCTTCATCCTTCTGCCTCCAGGGCTCAGGGGCTGCAGGGCCAGTCACTGCCAGTGCCACCCCTAGGGACGGGCACTGCCAGTGCCACCCCCAGGCACTTGGAGCCCCTCAGGGCTAGGGCTGCCAGCTCCTGCCTGCATCGGGAGGAGCTGCCTTCGAATAGCACAGGCTGGTTTATGTGCAAAGTGGAGACCAGTGCAGCTTTGTGCTGTCATGCTCTGAATTTATTTATTTATGAATTGCTCTTCTTTATCAGCATATGTGCAGCTACTGGGGTCGCACAGGTTCAGATCCGTCCAGTCTGAAGCAAAAAGCCTTAAAATAAACATGGGAACAAGCCTGAAGAGCACTGCCACAGCCCTTAATTTTGACTGTAGACCTCTTCCTTCCCCTCTCGACTCCCATGTAATGAAATAAAGCATCTTATTTTCTTCCATTGCCAGGGGCCCTAACTGAAAACAACCCCCTGCTGATCTCTGCTGCTCAGAAACAGGGAGTTTTATTGGCTTTAGTTATTGCATTTTATTCAGGACCTTGTATGTGGGTGAGTGAGGCCCCCGGAGGGATTCCACAAGTATTTGCATTCCATTTGTGTCTTCTGAGTGCTGGCTGCTGGAGTACTTAAGGCAGAGATGTGTGATCCAGAGCCGATGTGGCTTTTCTGTGCAGAGGGCAGGGAAGAAGTGAAGGTCTGGCCGATGGCCCTGGGGCAGAAATGTCAGGATGTCATGGGAAGTGACCCTCGGCCTTTCCCGCGGCTCACGGAGCTGCCCAGAGCAGTCCCTGCAGAGGAAGGTGCCCAATTTGACCCCAACACATCCCAGAGCCAGGTCCTACAGCCTGGCTGGATGGCTCTGCAGGCCAAACCTGTGGGGACAGGGAGACTCCTGACCCCTGGGATGCTGCTGGGTGTCCTGGCTCTCCCTCTTTCCCTGCTCAGCTGCAAGGCCAGATTCTGCAGTGTTGTTCCTCAGCTTTGGGTGCTGTGCCATAATGGAGTTCTCTGGGACTTAAGCAGCTTTCCTTTCCACTTTGGAGACAAGGGGTCCTTTTCCCAGCTGTTGAGCTGCAGATGCTCCACAGGGAATAATGACTGCAGCAGAGATTTCCAGGGGATCTTTTCTGGCTTTATGTTGAGTCCTGCCATGGAATCTTGCCTCATATTAAATTCTAGTGAATTCTGTAGTCACCCAAATTGACATTAACTCTGGCTCCCACTTGGCCCTGGGTTTCCAGGACTCAGCAGCCAGTGCTCAGCTGACAAGAGGGGGAAAAGCAAACACTTGGCTAAGAGACGCTGTAAAACTCAGTGTTCCTGAGATAATTAGTATGTTGGGAAAGTGACAGGAAAGAGAATCAAGCAAAGCCAAGGTCAGCGGCTGCTAATTAAGAATCAGCACCTTGTGTCAGCCTGAGCGGTGGCTTGGAATTGAAACGTACCCTGGGAGAGCCCCGGGAAGATAAAGGTGATAGAGTTACCCAGATAGCTGCTAACGGGATTTGAGCAGGGTTTAAAGTTTCATTCCAGTTTGGCTGATAAAAAGGGCAAAATGAGAGAAAATAGCAGAGGGAGGCGCGTGCTTCGCTTCCAGGAGGGATTTTTGCCTCTGCAGCTGCCAGAGCATTGCAGACGTAGCAGGATTTGAGGAAGGGCATCTTCTGGCTAAAGAAGTAATGGAAGTGACTTTTTTTTTTTTTTTAGCCCAAAGCTCCTCTTCTGGCTTTTTTGGAGGGTCTTGGGGAAGGTCAAGGCAGTGTGTTGGTCCCAGTCAGTGTTGTGGGAAGGTGGGAGCAGTGATCGTTGGGTACTGCAGGGATGTCACCCCTCTCCTCCTGTGCTCTTACACAGGGATGTTCCTGCCTGCCCCAGGGTTTGCTTTTGCCTGGGACAGGAGCACAGTGATGGAGGGTCTATGGATTAAATTATCTGGGTCTCTTGTGTTCAGGGAAAGCTGTTTGTTGAACCTTGATTAAACTTTCAGTGCAGAGATGTCCATGTGAAAAATTAAACAGAGCAACTTGCCTCTGGTGCAAAGCTCCCATCCAGCCACTGGCAGGGAGTGGGACCGGATGTCCCCTCTCCCCAGTGTGGGCTGGAGCAGCTCTGCTGTGCTTGGGGACATCAGGGACAGGAGCTGGGGCACTGTGTGGCAGCCTGGGGTGCTCCTGCCGCCCCTGCCGGGAACAGGCTGTGACCATCGGGGGAAATGAAGAATTTCTTAGTGGAAGGCTATTACTAAGCAGATTATGTTGTTTTAATGGAAAGGAGTTTAAGAAGGTGCCTTTGGTTGTGGAGGTGAATGAATGTGTCATCATTTCTCTGTCTCCTACATCGGAGGCAGTCAGAGGGTTAACATGGGTGATTTGCACAGTGCCAGCAGCCTCTTTCCATTGTCAGTCAGGTGAGTGGTGACACCTCAGCACCTGGCACAGTGAGGAGAAGCCAGGCAGAGCTGCTGTGCCCATTAGCAGTGCAGAGAGCATGTATCAGCATCAGCAGGTGCCTGGCATTCCTCCTGCATCAGGCCTGGCTGCAGCACACTCAGATCAGCAGCGTGCAGAAGCTCCTGACCCCCTGCTCAGTCAATGCTGTAGCTGAAGCAGACCTGGAGCTTCCTCTAAAATGCTGTTTTACCTCTGTAATTTGCACTTGAGGCCAGACTGATGCAGGGGCAGCTGTCAGGGGCTACTCCTGCTCATCCCTTCCATTGCTCTGCAGCACAAGGGATTATCACATCCCATGGATTTGGTTGTGTGCACATCAGACCAAGAATATGCCCAAAATGGGCGCTGTCAGTGCTGTTTATCTCCATGAATAGGGAGGAAATGGGAAATTTGAGTATCTCAGTGCATATCAGAGGCTTGTGTCTCAGCCATTAACTGGGCACAGCTGATGACATCGGAGCATGGCCCTGGTTTGCAGCCAGTGCAGTTGGACACCAAGCACAGCCATGTTTAACAGGGGAGAAAAGGGTTTGCTCACAGAGTGAGGCTGACATGAGAGCAGCCAAAAAGCAGCACCGATGGAGAGGCAGATGCGGGTCTGGGATGAGGCATTGTTGGGGTGCAACAGTCAAGGCTCTCCAGAGATTTATTTCTCCTCATCTCTGAGGAAATTTGGGCAGGTGGTGAGGCAGTGTGTTCACACAGGATCACCTGCAGCACCTCCAGTCCCTTGGGCGCCTCACGAAGGTGGGACCTCTCGGGGCTGGGGAGCTGCAGCTCTGTGGAACCAGTGTCAGTGCATGGTGACCCACCATGGGCTTTGCTTTCCAGGATTTCTTGACTGACCTGATGATGTCTGAAGTTGATCGCTGTGGTGAGAATGAGCATCTCATTTTCAGGGAGAACACACTGGCCACCAAAGCAATCGAAGAATACCTGAAGCTGGTGGGGCAGAAATACTTACAAGATGCCTTAGGTACGTACAGAGTGTTGGCAGGTCCCGCCCAGGGAAGTTCTCCAAGCTGCACGGTGGGGATGTCACCTGAGCCCTGATGGCCATCAGAGGCCCCAGCACTTTGCTGCTGGAGGGTTTCCCTGGCAGCAGAGCCAAGCCTGGACAGGGCTGTGGCCGCAGTGGGCAGCTGCCTGCTGCCAGGTGAAGGTGACTGCAGAGCTGGCGCCTTCATCTGCTTTCAGAGATCACCAGTGGCTGTTTGAAGGCATTCTGCTGCCTGCCAGGGCTTCTGTCTCGGCGCTGCTGTCATGGGCTGATTGAATCTCCCCCCTTGCAGCCCCAGCAGAGCCCCTGCCCGGCTCCTGCAGCGCTCCCAAGTCAGATGAGATCTCCCAAGCCGCAGTGAAGCGCTGCCTCCTGCATCAGCCAGCACTGGGAACCCTCCTGGTGGTTTTTTGGGTTTTTTTTTCCAAATGCTGGCTGTGTTTATGGCTCCAAAAATACTTCTCTTGATGCAAATGAAAATAATTAGAAGCTTCTGCTTCTGGGCAGGTCAGGAAGGAATTGCTGCATGCAGGGAACACAGCACGAGGATGAGGAGAAGCTGCCTTGGAAGCTCTGTGAGCTTCCATTGGATCCACATCCCAGAGCAGGATGAGCAGAGTTTCTATTGAGGTGTTAAATTTTTCAGCATGTTGGGTTCCTGCTAGTGGATTTGTATAATTCTAGCAAGGAGCAAAGAAGCATAAATACTTTATTAAGAGAATAATAATAATAATAATGAAAACCTTGAGGAAAGGGGAATAATTGAGCAAATTCAGGCAGAGAGCCCACAAGAATAGCAGAAGGAACATTATTTATTTCTGCCTTGTAATGCTTTCTGATTGAAGGCAAATCTGTAAGTAGATTACTCATAAAAATTCTCAAAAGCCAGGATATTAATGATATCAGAGAATTTTGAAATATTCCTTTTTGGGGGCTCAGTGCTTACAGGCCAGCTCCGTCTCGTGCAGGAGGAGCCTGGGGTTCCTGCTCTCTCTGGGGTGCTGGTTCTGAGTGACCTTTTCCCAGGGAGTTGAATCACCTGCATGTCACAAGGTGCCCCAGGGCAGCATGGCACTGTCCTTGGAACCGTGGAGCAGGTGATGGGGCCAGGTAAGAACAGCAGGCATCACCTGCAGGCGAGCAGAGCGGCTCCAGAGCTCCCTGGCAGTGCTGAAAATACACTGCAGAGGCTCTCCAGTATGTAATTAAAATTTGTTTTGGCAATAGGGAAGGAATGCAGATTGGAATGGGGAAAAAACAGGATGGGAAAATCCAAGAGAGTCAGGAATTAGAAGCAAACCAACTGGAATTAGAAGAAAACCAAAGCAAACCTTTCTCCCAGAACATCACCCAAGCTAAACGCTGCCTCCTGGTCCCTGTTACCCTGTCCCCCATCTCCCCAGTCAGTGCTGGGATGAAGGAATGAACCCCCCAACCCTGAGTGCAGGGGCTGTGCCAAGTGCCCTGGGGTGAAAGGTGGCACAGGAGCAGAAGCTGGTGGAGCAGCTCAGTGTGAGCCTCTGCAAGGGGGAGGAGGAGCAGCAAAGGCAGCAAAGAGGAGCACAGGAAAACTCAAGGAAATATTTTAATTTCATTTTATGTGATGTTCAGCTCAAAATAAACCAAGTAAATTGTTTCTTTCCTTTAATTACCTATTTCTCCAGTGAATCACAGTGGTTTGTCAGCACCAGGGCACAAGGTGCAGTAGCAGACCATGCTGCCAACAATTACAGGGCTTGGCAGCATCCTTCCTCCTGGCTTAGCCCGAGGGAGCGCCTCTGGAGCCAGGACAAGGGGGTCAGGCTGGGCAGCCCAGTCCTGGTGCAATATTCCAGAGCCACAGGGACAGCACTGCCAGCTGGGGGGCAGGGGTGGAATGTGCAGGGTGCTGGGTGTGCAGTACTGGTCCCAAGCTCCCAAGGGGCTGCCAGGCTCTCCTGGGTCCTCTTGGAGACATGGAGAGCTGGAGAGCTGCCCCAGGGACCACCACGTGCTCTTGTACCTCTCTCATCTTCCCCCAGTGTGCCAGGGAACTGCTCAGGCACTGGGGCTTAGGAACAGAGCTGCACTTCTCATGTCTCCAAACCCATCACCAACTCTGTTTTACAGGGGAATTCATCAAGGCACTGTATGAATCAGATGAAAATTGTGAGGTGGATCCCAGCAAGTGTTCATCTTCAGACCTCCCCGAACATCAGGGTAACCTGAAGATGTGCTGCGAGCTGGCCTTCTGCAAGATCATCAACTCCTACTGGTGAGTATCCCACGAGTGGCACTCCCTCCGCGTGGAGTGCTGTGTCTGCAGGAGCTGGGACCTGTCTGTGGCTCTGGCAGAGTTTGGAGTATCTGCTCTGGGGATGTGGCACCCTCCCAGATTCTCTGGCACCCTTGTTTCCAGAGGTGCTGAAGGGTCATTGAGGCACAGGGACAGGGCACTGGAGTCAAGGAACACCCAATGTGACCAATTCAGAGAGGTACTTTATGGTAAATGTGTATGAAATTCTGGAATAAAGGGCAGAGATGCATGTCCTGGATCTTCCACCCGTGGAACAAGTGAGTCTGGATGGGACTGACAGATCTAAACCTCCAGGAGCATCCAGCAAAGCTCAGAAATCCTGCAGCAGGCAGGGGCTGTGGCACCTGCGAGGAGCTGCCCCAGCACAGGCAGCTTTTGTTTGGGCAGATGTTCTCTGGTTGCAGAGTGCTGGAGCTGGGAGGAGGATGCTGTTCTCCCTGCTTGGCTCAGCATCCCACATTCCTCTGGATTAACCCCTCTCTCTCCCAGCCCTGGGCGGTTGCTGGGTGATGGGAGCCCTTTGCCTCCTTGGCCCAAGGCCTGGTATGCAGCTGGAGGCATTTCCGAGTTGTTTGTTCTCAGGGTAAAGGTTCTTGCAACTGGTTGGGACAGGCCCGAATATCCCAAACAGGCTGGCACGAGGCAGTGGATCCTGCTGAGGAGGTGGATGTTGGGCACAGCTGTGCTCATGATGTTCCTGCTGGGACTGGCAGCCAGGAGTCCCTGGGTCTGTGACAGCTGCTGCCTGCAGAGGCGACCTCAAAGGGGAAAAAGATGGACTTGGGACTCTCTTTACTCAGAGAAATAATTTTTTTCCTGCTTTTTGCTAACATACTGAGAACCTTTGGTCCTGATCATGAGAGAAGGAGTATTTTTGTCTCACTGCTGGATTTCCAGCCCTTTTGCTTAAAATCTGGGCTTAATTTTTATTAATGCATTGCAAAGCATCAATGAGGGATAATATTGGAGGAGAGAGGTCTTTGATAATGAGGATTTCTTGTTTTCTCTCCTCTGCTAGCTGTTGTGTTGAGGTCAGAAAACTCATTATAAATAATCTCCCAGGATATTGAGTGTGCCCTCCTGGAAACCAGGAAGGGAACTGCTTTTCCTGATCCTGCTCAGGGAGAGAGCAGGGAGCAAGAGGCTCACTCAGGCTGCCGTTATCTAGCACAGGTACACAAAGGGCAGGTTCTTCACAGGTATCCTATTCCTTATCCTTGGCCAATTAATAACTCTGACTCAGGAATGGCGTTTACCTGCTCTCCCAGGAGGGATCCACCACTTCCAGGCAGCAGTGCCTCACAATGGTTTGAATTAATGTCTTCCTAAAAATACCCAAAGCAGCACTCAAAGGTCACTCTAAAAATAGGCTTGAAAAGTGACCCAGGGAAAGTCAGGAATGCACGGGAAGTTTGTTCCTCTCATCCTGCCTTTCCAAGGAAGGCTGGAGCAGCTGAGCTGCTGCTCTGAGTGGTTCCCCCTCAGTCCTTTGAGCTCAGCGGTTCTTGGGGATTAATTGGGCTGATGAGTGCTGGGATTGGCCAAGGTATCCCAACAGCCACCCATCCTGCTTTAAATAGAGCACTGGAGTGTGTGTGCTCATCTGTGGAGAGAGTCAGGGAGAGGAAAGAGGTTCACAATAACCGAAAATTGTTATAATTATGACATAATTTGGACATCTGGAAAGTTTCAGTGTAAGCAGAATTTCAGCATGTGGAAGCTCGTTACTGGGAAGTTGGGTAATGAATTACGGGCCCGTTTGTCACATAAAGCCAACGATCCGAATTCCATCCGCTGTGACACAATTAAACTTCCACGGGCTCCAGCCTGTGACGGGAACGTGCGGGGTTTGCTCTCCAGTCACTGCACAACCTGTCCTGATCATTCAAGCTTCAAATTGCTTCAAGGATTCTCCTGTTTCTGGGCCAATACCATGAAGTGAAAGGGTTTTGTCCAGTTGTGTGGATCAAGCCAAAGACAGAGAAGAATTTATCCAGCCAAAGATGTTGGCTAATGCTATTTGTAGAGCTCAGGGTAAAAAAGTTCATGAGGGTGAAAGTGTGAAGGCAGCACAGAGCAGGAGCTGAACAGGATGGCAGCATTTTCCAGGCACTTCCATGGAGTGTCACCGCTGTGTCAGGTCAGATCCTGAGATGGATCCCAATCCCCCTCACTTGCTGTTGTACCCCTGCTGTCGGGGAACAGCTCTGGGTATGACACAAGGACACTGGCTCCTGGCCAGGGCAATGGGATCTGTGTGCCAGGGACACGGGGACCAGTGGCAGCCCAGTGCCAGCCTGCTTCCGGGTGGGAGTCTCCAGCTGAATAAATAACACATGCTGGGAACAGGATAAGGTGGGAGCAGGGAGCTGGGGAGGGCTGAGCAGGAACAGGCAGCAGTTCTCCAGCGATAAGGGCTGCTGCAGTGAGCGTCTGCTGGCCCCCAGGGAATTCTGGCATCCGGGAAAGGCAGGCTGAGGTCTGTGCAGCTACAAGGCTGGAGTAACTCCGGTGGGGCTCTGTGTTTGTACTAGGCACAGTGGGATTTGATCCAGGTGCTTAAACAGGAGTATTACAGTTTGCACAGCCCCCCCCTCCAAGCTCCAGCTGTGCCAGAGATTCCAGTGCTGCTGGTGATTCTTCAGGAGATGCTCTCCTTGCTGGCTGAGCTTCCTCCAGCTCAGAGCACCCCATGGCACAGCCACTGAATCCTGAAGAGATTCTGTGCAGTTTGTTTCATATCCCAGTCTTCCCAGTTTTCTGGGTCTTGGCATCCAGCCTAAGGTCCAATAGAAGCTGCTTCTCTCACAACTTTACAGAGCAGCTTTGCTTTTTCCCCCTATGTGCTTTGAGATCCTGACATTCGAACCCTGACAGACACTGCCTGTCCTTGTGTCATTTCAGCGTCTTCCCAAGAGAGCTCAAAGAAGTTTTTGCCTCATGGAGACAGGAGTGCAGCAACCGAGGCCGGCCCGACATCAGCGAGCGCCTGATCAGTGCCTCCCTGTTCCTGCGGTTCCTGTGCCCGGCCATCATGTCCCCGTCGCTGTTCAGCCTGCTCCAGGAGTACCCCGATGACCGCACCGCACGCACTTTGACCCTCATCGCCAAGGTCACCCAGAACCTCGCCAACTTTGCCAAGTAAGCCAGGCTGGGAGCAGGGCAGGGCTGGGGAGGGGACGGAACCTCCGGCTGCGTGGGCAGAGCCACGGCGCCGGCACAGAGTCCCACGCTGGCCACTCCTTTCCTCGCTGGAAAGGACCTGTTTGCTTCCTGTTGGCTTTTTCCCCACATCTCTCTGGGACTCATTCCTTCACTGTCAGGTCAGGGAGATCATTCAAGTTTCCAAAACAGGACGTGTTTTATGAGCAGGAAAACAGGGTGTTTTGACCACATGGACAAGCAGCGGGGTGGCAGTGGGGACTTTTCCTCTGATGTCCTGCGGGTGCAGGACCAGAACCTGATCAGCAGCAGTGATGTGCTGGGCTCAGGAACTGTTCCATCCCTCCTTTGAGCTCTGGGACCTTCTCTGCTATTAAAATGCAGCTGACTGCACTGGGAAAGCCTGAGAACAGGGACACCATCAATTTCTAACTAAGCCCATTGGTTTGATGGAAACAAAGCGAGAGATTTCTGAAAATCTTTCCACTGGCTGTAGCTCTGAGCTACTTATCCTGAGCTCTGATAACAAAATGATGAGCTTTCTGAAACATGAATGGACAGTTTCTGTCTAAAGCTCCTTAGATCTGGAAACTGGCTTAGTGCTCACACTCACAGGCAGGAACGCACAGACATGCCTGTGGACACCGGCAGGAGATGAACAAGTGTGTTACACTAGATGACAGAAATTCTCAGTATTCCTGACCAGTCCCTAACTAAAGGGTTTTCATATTTCCAGCCCTTTGCAGGAAAGGCTCTTTAACTAAGCTGACATTAGTCAAGCTGAAGTGATCAAGCCGAGCTGTCCTGTGCATGGCACTGGGCCGAGCCTGTCCCATGGAACCGCTGGCACTGGCACAGCACCAACTGCTGCCAGGACAGTCCAGCCATGAGGCCCTCCCTGTTGTGCTCTAAATCAGGCAAAAGACAGGGCAGAGAGCTTGGAGGACAGAAGGAGGTGGCAGGAGGCCTGAAGGGACAACAGGGCTGGCCCAGCTGCAGGGCTGGCTCTCCAGGCTGATCCCAGAGCAGTTGTGCTGGCATTGCTGGAGAGTGCAGGATTCCTGCCCCCATCGTGACTGGGCTCCAGTCAGCTGAGGGTGATTGCTGTGACAGCATCTTGATTTCCAGTGACAGGTCCTGTTTCTGGAGGCTGTGCCCTGACCCAGCAGTGAGATACTGGCTTACCAAGAACTCCTTTGTTTCTCCTGCTTTCACCTTTGTTTCTGCTGTGCAGATCCCACACTGATGAGGGCTTAGCTGGATCAGGCTGGGGTTAATTTTGGTTCCGTGGTCAGTGAGGTGTCCCAGGTACCTGCTCACAGCCCAGGCATCCCAAAGGCTTGAAAGGGTTGAGATGCCAGAGGAGGGTTCTTAGCTGTGTTTGCTGTACTTGCCCTTTCTGTGGACTGCACTATTTTCCCCTGGATTTAGCTGAAATCTGTATTGCTCTTTCAATAGGTTTGGCAGCAAAGAGGAATACATGTCCTTTATGAATCAGTTCCTGGAACATGAATGGACTAACATGCAGAGATTTCTCCTGGAGATTTCCAATCCTGAAACCATCTCAAACACAGCTGGCTTTGAGGGCTACATTGACCTGGGCCGGGAACTGTCCACATTGCACTCACTACTCTGGGAAGTCATTTCCCAGCTGGAGCAGGTATCCAGGGAGTGGCAGGGACAGCTTTGGGGGCGGGAGATGATGGAGAAAATGTTGTTCATGTGATTCCCTAAAGAGACTGTCCAGCATCTGGCAAAGCCCACAGTTCTCTAGCAAAAAGCACAAAATAGTGGTGGTAATTCTTCTCTTTTTCTGCCCAGGGCACTGCCAGCAGGCTGGGGCCCCTGCCCCGGATCCTGCGGGATGTGAACGCCGCTCTCAGTAACCCAGCCTGTGTGCAGGTGTCGGTCACGGCCGACCACGCCGCCTCCACGCCCAGTGCTGGCAACAGCATCTCTGCAGGGCTGCAGAAAATGGTCATTGAGAATGACTTATCTGGGTAAGAGACCAACGGGCCTGCCCACACACCAGGGACACAGGGAATATTCACACAGGGACAGGCAGGACAGGGTGCAGTGTGGAGTTGTCTGATCCACTGACCAGGCTCTCCCGTTGCAGGACTGCTGCTGGATGTAGTTCAGCTGACTCTGGAGAGAGCAGGGGGTGGTAGTGCCAGCCCATGGCTCCATCCTGGGCCCCTTGAGAGCCAAAACTGGGGATGTGGTCTGGGAAATCAGGAACCTGGTGGTTCTGGTCTCAGCCATTGAGATGTGGCTGCAGAAGCAAAGTTTTCATTCTTTGAGGACTTGAGGGTCTGTTAGTGCTGACCTCAGGGTGATGGGTGGTGTTGTTAAGGGCTATGAGAGATGTACAGGATTGGCTTTGCCCATCTTTGTACAAAGTAAGGTGTGTGCTGAATTCCCTGAGATCCAAACCTGAATAGTTCTGGAACTATCCAAGCTGTAGAAGCCTCACAAGGAATGTTCAGTCTACTCTGTCCAGTTTTTATAAAACTGGGAGTTTTCACTGCTGAGCAGTGATTCACAGACACAGTCACCTGCATACTTTTTGGCCTGATTAAGTAAGGAGCTTCATTCATGGGGAGGATGAGGCTTTTGCAGACCTCTGATGTTTCTGTTGGTGGAAATGGAACCCACACAAACGGAAAGACTGTGTTAGTAAAATAGTTTGTGAGTGGGAACTGCATAATATTTAACAATTTAATTAGGAATGAAAGGCAGCAATGGCACTGGACTTGGTCTAACCAGAGCTTTCATCTCTAGTGCCTCCCAGCATGAGGTGCAATTATTTAAATCCAGTGCTATGGACGATCTCTGACAATATGCTTCCCCCCCAATACTTGCTTACAATGCACCATCTTTGATCAGCAGAATATTCACATTAAGCTACTGCAAAGCTCTCTCTTCCTATCCACAAGAAATCAATATTGCATGAATGTGCATTGCAGCAGGAGTGGGGAGATAACCTTCAGCTGCCAGGCTTTAGCTCTGCTGTGTGAGCAATCCCTGACCTGGGAGGCCTGGGATGGACCCAGCCCCCACGGTGTCCTGTGCTATCCAAATCCTGGCCAGTGTGCCCACAGGAGCTAGTGCCCCACAGAGCAGGGGACACAGGACTGGCATGGACACAGCCTTTGAGAGCAGGAAGGGTGACACACACTGACCCAGAGCAGAGCAGCTCCCAGGAGTGTGTCCCTGAGCCTCGTGACAGTGCAGTGCCCAGTGTGCCCACACTGCCCTCACTCACCTGCCTGTTCCAGGCTAGCCCGGGGCTCCACAGCACCCTCCCCACTCCTCACACTGTCCCCAGCTGGGCCAGCCCTGCCCCTGCTCCCACCGGGGCTGGGTCCTGTCCCTGTCCCCATCTCTGTCCCACACAGCTGCGCCACCCTGATTTCTGAGTGATTTCGTTTTCCTGCTCTGGTGCAGCATTCACAACTCTTCTTTTTTGTTTTGTTTTCCTCTCCTCTTCCTTATGCACTGACTTCCCCGCAGTCTGATAGATTTCACACGGTTACCATCTCCAACCCCTGAAAACAAGGACTTGTTTTTTGTCACAAGGTCTGCTGGGGCCCAGCCCTCGCCTGCCCGAAGCTCCAGTTACTCAGAGGCCAATGAGCCCGACGTGCAGATGTCTAATGGCAGCAAGAGTTTGTCCATGGTGGACTTGCAGGACAATCGGCTCTTGGACAGTGGGGCCAACGTGGCCGGCACGGCCGACTCCCTCAATGACAGTCAGTCGTCCCTGGGGCAGTTGCAGGGCGTGTGGAGCACACGGACTCAGCAGAACAGCGTGACGGGCATGGCCACCGTGCGCCGGGTGGGGCAGACCCCCACCACGCCGAGCGGCGAGAGCGCGCCGGGCCGGCCCCAGCTGCTGGCGCCGCTGTCCTTCCAGAACCCCGTGTACCAGATGGCCGCCGGGCTGCCGCTGTCCCCCCGCGGCCTGGGCGACTCCGGCTCCGAGTGCCACAGCTCGCTCAGCTCGCACAGCAACAGCGAGGAGCTGGCAGGCAACAAGCACGGCTTCGCCGGCCCCGCCGCCGCCGAGGACTTCTCGCGCCGGCCGGGGGAGCTGGCCCGGCGGCAGCTGTCGCTGACCGAGAAGGGCGGCCAGCCCACGATGCCGCGGCAGAACAGCGCGGGGCCGCAGCGGCGCATCGACCAGCCGCCCCCGCCGCCCCCGCCCGTCACCCGCGGCCGCACGCCGCCGTCTCTGCTGAACACGGTGCAGTACCAGCGACCCTCCAGCGGCAGCATGATGTCCTCATCGCCCGACTGGCCCGGCAGCGGGGCGCGGCTCCGGCAGCAGTCCTCTTCCTCCAAGGGTGACAGCCCCGAGATGAAGCAGCGCACGATGCACAAACAGGTGAGTTCGGGCTGTCCGGGCCCTGGCACTGAAGGGGCCAGGTGGGGTTAACCCGTGGAGATTGCCGCCATGGGAGGCGATGTGGCTCTGAGCTGCCACATCAGTGCCAACCCCACAGTAACATCGCATGTGGGCATGTACCTCGGCTCTGGCGGGGACATGAACACAGAGCAGAGGTGTCCCTCCGTCACGTGGTTCACTGGAATGTGACGGCGGTAGGTGGCAGAGGCCCGAGGGCAATGGCAGCCATGCCACTGTCCTGCGCTACCATCTTGTCACTGCTTTGCCTCTCCATGCCCAGGCTCTCATCCCATACCATCAACCCCTTGCCATGTCCCAGGCTTGGAACAGACCCTGATCTCCTGTAACTCAGAGCCTCCCTGCTGCTGCTCCCGTCCCAGCAGGGCCATGGTGCTCCTGGACATTCCTGTTTGCTCTGTGAGACCCTTCTGTAGGAGCAGGGAGGAAGGAGCCGAGAGCGACGTTCCTGCTGTGCAGAGCTCTGCAGTGATCCCAGTTTCAGACTGCGTGCTGGGCTGCACAGAATTCCATTCCACTGTTCATGGAGGTAAAAATGGAAGGCAGTAGGTCACAGGCCTAGGGCCCTTTCATAGTGCTCATTTATTCACTCTACATTTCAAAACCAGACCTACAGAACATTATCACAGTAAGACCTTGGTGCCTAAAGGAAGAGTTAGAAAAGAAAACACAGAGACTGGACAAGGAGCAAGAGCCCACTGCACACAGACCCTGAGTTAGCTCAGGCCCTTCTCCAGCACTCAGCATTACTGTGGAGCCTGGTCAGTGCTGCTGTTCATGCTCCCATCGGGGGCTGCTCCGTGATTCCATTATCGATCCGTAATCACTGGCATTAGCAGCACCGTGCAGCAGCCTTTGTGTAACACAATCAATGCTCGTTAGGGACAGAGGGCACAGAGCTGTGCAAGGAGCACAGGCCTGGTTGTAGCAGGATTTTATCCAGAAAGACAAGGATTTTCCAATGGCCATCAGAAAGCCCTGGACAGTTCTCAGAAGATTCCGCCACTCACCCCTGTGGTCCTCTCAAAGTTGCTCTTCAGACCTGAAGTCTCAGAATGCCTTTCCTACCCTCACTCTGCATGTTGGCAGCATGAGGATTTGTAGCAAGCAATGTTCGTGAGTCAAGTCGGATGCTTTGGATTCAGAATTCTGGAGGTAGAAGACCAAATTGGAAGATTGCATGGGAAAGCCCCTGACTGCAGTGAGGAAATTAAACCAGTCCCCACTCCTCCTGACACAGAACCTCCTGTTCTGCTGCCTGACAGTGACTGCGTTTCTCTGTCCAGAGGTTGTAATGAAGGAGAAAGTTTCTGACATTTCCGATTTGTTAACTTGAATTCCCAAGTTATTAATTTGAATGACCAAGTCATCCAGATCTCATGTGTTCATCTGACTGTCTACTGCAGCTCATAACAAGACAGGATGGAGGTGAAATAGCTGAAGAGTGACTTCTTTGCGATATGGTTGGAAAACATTTAGGCAGTGCCACTGGCAGTCCCTGCCCTGGCCAGGACTGAAAGGCAGCAGATGTGACTGTAGCTCACTGACCATGGAACATCACTGCTTGTAAGTGATACTGAGCATTCAGACCTCTTCAGCATCTTTAGTGTAGCCTCAGCTGAAAAGAAACTTTTCTTCTCCAAGGAGGCACCTACATGGTCATAAGGAGCATTTCAGTTTTCAGATCTTGTTTTATGGAATCCACAGAAGCAAAGATGGCTCATAACAAGATGAAGACTTGTGAGAACTCTGCTCATGGTGTGAACAAACCAAATGCAGCCACTCTGCTCACCTGCAGCTCAGCACCTTCGCAGGTCATGGCCTTGTGAGGTGACAGGATCTGCTCAGACATTGGGGCCATGACTTTGAGCAGGCTCCCACTGCTTGACCCAAAGTAATGTCCAGCTGCAGAACAGGAGTTGTTCCTGCTTCAGCCCCAGCTGCACTGGTAGCTCAGCCTGGCTCGTTGCTGTGTGAGCAACATGGGAGAGGGTCTGCTTGGAAGGAAACTCTCTCCCTCCAGCTTCATGACCATTTATGTTACAGGTTTTTCTTTTGTCATGGTTGTATCATTGTTTCATTGTAGGCCCCTTCTCCTGTGAACCCCAATGCCCTGGACCGCACTGCTGCTTGGCTTTTGAATATGAACATGCAGTTTTTAGAAGATGAAAGCATTGACCCAGATTCCAAGCACAGGGATAAGCTCAGGAATAAGGACGAGCTCAGCCAAGCAGAAAAGGTAAAACCTGATTGGATTGAAACAAGTTTCTGAATAGAGAGAGGATTTCCTTGAATGTCATTCCCTGAGCACCCTGGGGAGAAGGTGGGCTGTGTGCAGGTCCCTGCCCAGGACAGAGGGGCCAGTTTGCTCCCTGTCCTATTCAGCATCACTGGGAACTTGTTGGGAACCTTTGGGAGGTTTTCACACACTCAGTGACTGGAATCACCTTCTGATGAAAGTAAGTAAGAAAGACAGGAGACAAGGAATCAAGTGTTGATCCTGCCCTGCAACAAACTCTGCAGCCAGCCAAGCGCTTCTTACTCTCCCCATTCCAACTCACCCAGCTGCTAGGAAGAAAGCTTAAAAAGT
Organism: Brachypodius melanocephalos; assembly: GCA_013398615.1. Lineage (NCBI taxonomy): Eukaryota > Metazoa > Chordata > Aves > Passeriformes > Pycnonotidae > Brachypodius > Brachypodius melanocephalos. Next base: position 1,743,674 of record VZSR01000598.1, on the reverse strand, counting down.
GGATTAAGCACACTTGTAAGAAAGATGGAGTAAGGCACAGGCAGCCTTGTGCCTCACAAGAGGGACATGGAAGCAGCTTCCATGTCAAAAAGCTGTTCACAGACATAAAAATTAAGTCCAAATTTTGGTCTCAGAGACAGCACTGGTACCTGGGGTGACTTTGTGGCACTGCCATGAGTTTATGGCAGTGTCACAGATCAGGGCCTGGCCAGTCAGGCATCTGCGAGGAAGCCAAGTGCAGAGTGCTCAGTCTCAGCCCCTGGGCCCACAGAGGCCCTATGCCTCTGAAGCAGAGGGGTGCTGCTCCCTTCCCCTCCTTCCTGGGCGAGTCTGGGGTGGGAGAAGCTGGGAAGAGACAAAGTAGGCCTGGCTAGGGTGAAAAATAAGGATAAAAATGAGGATCCAGCAGTCAGAAGCTCAGAAAAGCCCATCTTTGCTGATTGCTGCTTCTGCAAGATTCTTTCCCAGCAGCCTGGCTCTGCCAGGATTGTGGCACTTGAGCACCAACAGCATTTGGGATGGTTCCTCAATGTGCTTCTCTTCTGTCACACCAGCAGTGCAGGCATCACCCCTCCCTAAGCCCCCATGCTGTTTCCCAGCACAGACATGTTCCTGGTTTTGTTCCAATAGTCTTCCTGGTGTCATTCTGCTGTGCTGTGTCATGTGGGGACTGTCACCTCTTTAATCCAAGGAAAATGCTGAGGGCAGGTGTCGTAGGAGCCAAGAGGTACAAGGCAGCAGCTGCCCCAAGAAGATCAGGGCAGTTTTGTGGGTTCAGCCCATCCTGACGGGGTGGAGGGCAGGCAATGATGGGGTTACAAACTCCAATGGCACTGCAACATCCCAGTGCCTGCCCCAAGCCCAGCAAGAGCCCCAGCCCAGGCTGTCTCATTGCCATGCAGCATCTTTTCTTACTCTGCTGTCCCATCAGTCACTGACATTCAAGATCACCATTAGCATAACCTCTCTCCCCGTTGCTGCAAGACCTAAATGGTAACTGAGAATGAGACAAGTGTTCTAGAGACAGGAGCGACTCCTTCGGGCTCTGAGGCCTCTCCTGCTCTCCTCTGAGCTCACTTACGCTGCTCCTATTTTAAGGCTAGGGTAGGTATTTAATCTTTCCTGTTCAAGCAACTCCCTGCTGTCTGACTTTAGTGCTTCTGTGCAGCTGTATGGGTGCTTTGTTCCCTCATTGCTTCAGGTTCCATGTGCAGACCGTGCTGTTCCTGTGCTGCAGTAAGAGCTTTGCTAAAGGAAAACCGCCTTGCTCCAGAACTTCGGCAGTTCAGGAAGACCATCAGCTTCCTGAGTTTTCAATCCTTGGGAGCTGCAGTTACTTTTGCTGTGAGAGGAGTGCTGGCCAGTCCCAGCAGCAGCCTGGCTGCCCTCCCCTCTCCCTAGAGCTGCTCTGGGGTCACCTGGTCCGGGAGGACTCTCAGACCTGGGACATGACCCAAACCCATCAGTGCAGTGCCTCCAAAGGTATGATGGCTAAAGGAGACAGGCCAAGACACAACAGAGTGCACTTCTCTCAGTTCATGTAGCTTTAACAGCCTTCATGACTCATATGGAAGCCTTTTTCCCATATCTGACTCTTTAAAAGCAGCTTGCCACATTATCAGCTGCATGTTAATTATTCTAGTTATTCCAGATGCTTTTTTTAAAAGAAATATGTCCAAATAATAACTTTTTTAATTAATGCATTTTTCTTGTGCATACACTCAGTGGATTTTCCTTTAGCAAAACAAGTTTACTGAATGCTGTTCTGCCACAACAGCTGAACCCAGTTTTACTGAGTTCAAAAGCTCTTAATTTTTTTAATTGCTTTATGTGATTCTGCTGCTGATTTATAGCTTCACCCAAATGAACAGTACAACTGTGGGGTCTTGGCTTCATGCAGCAGCTCTTCTTGGACTGAACCAAGGTTTGAGATCTGAGTTAAATGCTGAGTCCAAAAGGCAGGAGTGCTCTGTGCCCTCGGCCCGATGAAGGTGATGAGACAGCAGTGTCCTGCATTTGTCACTGCAGCTCGTGCTTGGCACCCAGCCTGCCCAAAGGCCCCCCGTTTATTGTGCAGACTGAAGAGCTGCTGCGTGAACCCCAAATCCCAGGGCTGCAGCCTCTCCTGCCCGTGCGAGCCCCGCGCTGTCAGTGCGAGAAGCTGCCCGCTGCCTTTGCCACTGGCCCGCTCTAACCTGCATTTCCCCTGTGAAATGCCAGACTCTGCTAACAGCCCACTCTCTGCACCTGCCAGCGACCTGCCCGCCCCGCGGACCCGGCATCGCCCCTGGCGCCGCCCAGAAGACGGAAGAGGAGGTGTCAGCGAGCGGGGTTGTCTGATACGGGTTTGCAGCTATAGTCTGATACAGAGAGGGGCGTGAGCGGGTTTGGGGGAAACCCTGGCAAGAGCAAACCCTACGAGGTAACGTGCCACGTGTGTTTTCTCCTCCTGTGTCTGTCCCTGCGTGCTCAGTACCAGCAGGACCTGGTGGTGCTGCAGGACAAGCTCCGCATCTCCAACAAGAAGCTGGAGGAATATGAGACTCGCTTCAAATGCCAGGAGGAGACCACACAGAAGCTGGTGCTGGAGTACCAGGCCAGGCTGGAGGAGAGCGAGGAGCGGCTCCGGAGGCAGCAGGAGGATAAGGAGATCCAGATGAAGGGCATCATCAGCAGGTACAGGGAGATGGGAGTGCTGGGGATGGCAGTAAGGCAGGGCAGCCTGGCTGGCATTAGAGCTCTCCCCTTCTCAGGAAAATCAGGATTCTTTGGAAGATGCAGGCAGGTTTCACATATGAGTTTTCCCCTCAGTGTTACCTGGGACAAGGAAAACCCCAACGTTTTCCTAATGCACAAGGGCAGAGCTTCAAGAGGGGAGAGCTTGGAGGCTCTGGCAGGCTTGTTCTGTTCATATAGCTATGGATCTCATCACCATCCCTACTTGTAACTCTAAATCCCTTTCTCCCACACAGTGGGAAGTAGTGTTTACATTTGTCCCGGACTGTTTCAGTGCAGCTGGTTTCACCTTTACCTGAGCCAAGCCCACTTAGTCTCTTTAGTCAGCCCTTACCTCTGGGTCAACCTTCGCTGTGCTGTGTCACTTCAGGTTTGTGGCACTCTACTAGAGAGAGCTTCAGGGAAGAGTAAGAGCCAAGAAAAAAGCTTGGTTTGTGGGTAGGAGGAGGGAGAGCGTGAGGGTAATACCTGCGCTTAGCAGAGCCCAGCCAATGTAATTTTTTCTTGTGTGCACGGTTCCCAGACTGATGTCAGTTGAGGAGGAGTTAAAGAAGGACCACGCTGAAATGCAGGCTGCTGTGGATTCCAAGCAGAAGATTATTGATGCACAGGTGAGTGCCCCATGCCAAAGGCTGCTGCAGTTTTCAGGGTGGGTTTGCCAACACGCAGCTGCCTCCCAGCAGCTCTGGGACCTTCTGTCCCCTGCACCTCGTGGGGTATGTGTGAGGTTCTGACCATGTGCCTGCACACTCCCTTCTGTTCTCTTTTGGTCACCTCAGGCTGTTCATACACAGACTTTCAGAGTTACACACAAGCAACTGCTGTGCCCCTGAGCTGGTTCTGTTCCTCTGCTCATGGCAGTCACAGGAGGATGACTCTTGTTCAGTGTCACAAAGAACAGGAGTGGTAGAATCAGGCTGCAACATGGAAGCTCTTGCTCTCATCCTTACAGTGCTGTAATCAGTGAGAGCTGCCACGAAAGACAGCCTGGGAGGCTACAAGTCATTTAAACTATTAATTTACACTAATTAAACACTGACAGGAATAACTATCTTGGGAGAGTTTGGGTTTAGAAATGGAATCCTACCATCTTTGTAACAGCTGAGTTAGTACAAACAGTACAGTGTATAACTGAATAATTAGAGCAACTGTGTTATCTCCATTTTCATCGGGATCCTAAAATAAATGTAGCTCACATTGCACAGGCAGGGGATATTTGTAGGCCTGCGGATTTCAAAAACTGCTGTGTAGCACCTAAAAACCCTCACCTAGGAATGCCAAAGAGAAAGGTCCTGGTCCAAAAGGCCTCAGGGTCACTGCTGTGGGCTGACATCCCAGAGGGACAGGGCTGGTGCCTTTCCACCGACTGTGCCCTCTGCCTGTTTGCTTGCAGGAGAAACGCATCGCTTCCCTGGATGCTGCCAACGCACGGCTAATGAGTGCCCTTACTCAGCTGAAAGAGAGGTACAGCATGCAGACACGTAATGGGATCTCCCCCACAAACCCAACTAAATTGCAGATTACAGAGAATGGAGAATTCAGAAACAGCAGTAATTGTTAACGCGCGGAGGGCGCTGCCGCAGGAGAGGCCTGGCCGGAGGGACCGTGCGCAGCAGGCGTGAGCCGCGGCTTCAGAGAACGGCTGCTCCCCGAGCACCAGCTCCTTACTGCGGACGGCGCCGACTGACCCTGCTGGGAGATGTCCTGCCAGCACTTTGAGGGACGGGAATGTCGAGTGTGAGATGAGTGGCATAAGGAAAATAACATATATTTGAGAATCGCTGTCACTGTTGGATTTGAATCAGTGTTAAATGTTGAAACAAAAGTAACCTTTTCCTTCTAAACTGCCCAAAGGATATGCCTCACCCCTCCCAGCAAGGAGTAACGTCCTTGTCATTGCAGTAAGCGAAATAAAGGGAGCTGGGCAGAGCCTGCAGCAGGCAGGGGCCCAGTAAGTCCAGTTCAAGTGTGCTGCTGCATGTAGCATCTGAGGGATGGCAGCAAAGCCTGGCCCGCTTCTCCTGTGACTCCCCCCGGAGCACAGCCCTCCCAAAGTGAACCCCAGCCGAGCCCAGCATCCTTCCTGGTGGCTTTTGTGTGGCCACTGACTTTTACAGCATCCACAGGGCATTTATGCAGCTAATTACTGTTTAATTAACTCGGCCCATATAGGGAGCACAGTGCAGATGGAAGGTCAGGGCGGTGTGGTGGCCAAAGGGGTGCTGTGTGGGGAACGCCGGTGGCAGGGGGGCAGGACTGGTGCTGCTGGGGGTCCCTGGGCAGCCCCAGGGACAGAGGGGTCACAGAGCAAGGCCAAGGCTCTGGCACAGGAGTGGAGGGAGGAGCTGGCACCTGGTGAATGGCAACTCGATTCCTCTCGACAGCTTCTGCTCTCTCACAAATAAAGGGGAAGAGTTTTGTAAGCAATAGCCCCAGGCACTGTCCCACGCACACTTCCTGCCACAGAATAAAGTGAATGTTGCCTGAGCTTGGTCCCTGAGCTGTGATTGAGGGACAGGGGCTGGATTTGCTGGTGCCTGTTGTGGTAGAGGGGGAGCGAGGGGCTACGTGGAGTGGCAGCTTCCTGCTTGATCAAGGGTTCCTTGTGGGGATGGAATGTTCTGTGCTGAGAGTTTTGCTATATCTGGGGAGAAAAACAGACAAAGAAACAAGAAAAAGCCCTGAAGAACCATGAAGATCGGTAATTGTATTTCTTTTCTTTCACAGTATGCATTAGAAAAAAAAAGATCCCATTTTCTGGAATACTGTCCTCTTTAAATTGGGAATGAGCACTGCATGGAAATTAACCGGCTTGAAGAATGTAAAACATGGTCATAAGGGAGTAACCACCAAGAACAGCAGCCACCACGGAAAGGCCCCTTGTCAGGAGCACTGTGCAGGCATAAGCCAGGATTAGACTTTCCCAGCGCCGAAACGCGCGGCTGCGGCACAGACGCGTTGTGCTCAGCGGAGGGGGCGCCCCTTCACGGGGGTCGTGCCGCTGACCTGCCACCACGGTGTGTTTGTGGGTTTGTGGGTCTGGCAGTTAGTCCTTCACGAGTCCCACTCTCAGAGCAGGTCCCTCGTACCGAGAGCCAGAGGTTTCTCTGAGATACGGATGACAGTGTACAGTGTACAGGACATCTGCCTATGCTCCCTCTAAAGGTTAACACACTGCTCAACGCCTGTCCTAGCTCCTCCTGCCGTGTGTAAATGTTCAGCCCAAGGGACTAGGACGTTCCTGAGCTCTGCTCTGCTTAGGTACCGTCTCCAGCCTCACACTTCCCAGGCTGCTTGAGCAGGACACTTTGCCAGTAAGCTCTGCATTGCCATGCTGCCCCACAGCCGTAAGGCTCCTTAACAGCATTTCTTCCTCATGCAATCGTTTGCAAAATTAAAGATGCTCTTTTTCCTTCATGTTTTTCTGGTCCCTGGAAGCCCTGGGCCAAGCCCAGGAGGAGCGAACGTGTTGCACTGAGGTCTCCACACCCCGCCACCACCTGCCGAGGGGTGCAGCACACAGCAGACCCCAAATGGAGCTCCTCAGAGCAATGTCATAACTCAGTACTTATGGCAAGTACAGTCACCTTTGAATTTTGGAGACTAGCACAGATGGCTTTGAAGAACCTCACAAATCTGACAAGGTTACAACTGGAGAAAGACCCAGACAGGTTAGGAATATACAGGGTACTGTGAACCGTTGGGTACGTAGATTTACACCTGCCACTCTCTCAGAGTCAAATACATGATAAGAACCCTGCAAAAAAGACTATTTAAAACACTTTCGCCCTAAGATGCCTGTTTAGAGCTGATTGTTTTGAATTCTGAGTATTTGTGTTGCGAGACTGGAGCTTTTCAAGACAGAAGTGACATAGAGGAATGGAAACGCTAACAGGGCACGGGGCGGGTGCCCCACCAGCGACATTTCCATTCATACATGGAAGTAATTTTGGGATGCAGTCAGTGCTCTCTGTAAGAGCTGGAAAAAGAAACACCCACAAAGCAATTGTTTAGTGCTGAAGCTAAGCACAGTACATCTTAATCTTCTCCTCAACCACAAGCCAAGGCACTGCTCTCCCCCCCCACCCCGATCTGTCAAAAACTCCTGGCTACCCTCAAACTTGCAGATTACTGAACACATTGTTCTGCTGAAATAGCAGGAATGCTTAAATCCTTCCACAGCCAGTTATTAAAATCTTAAAAGTTCCAGTGCCAACACCTTCTGGAGTTGTTGCTTAGTTTTCCAAGCCAGTACAAAAAGAAATTTAAATCAGGATGAAGTCTCATTAGAGATTCCCCTGTTTTTCCTGTTTCCTTTCTCTGCAACTGTCAACAACTGGACCTAACCGTGACCCTCCCCTAAACAGGTTCGGGGGCAGGTGTTGAGGTCCAGGCTCAGTTCTGTTCCTTCAGTTTGTGTTTCTGTTATTTATAAGCTGTACATTTCTCTGTGTGTGTGCGTGTGTGAGTGCGGGAGCCCCACATGTTCCCTGCCGTGGCCTCGGAGCTGGTACCTGCCATAGCAATACCTGGATCCCGAGAGGTGCTGCAGCACCAGAGCAAACCACCACTGTCCCCAAGGTTCTGTCATCGGCTCCATTTCCTTTCTTGTTCTTGCGCTTTCTACAGTAAGAGGCTGTTCTAGTGCAAACTCGTCAAAGTGTAAACAAAGCAAAAACACTCCAGTTTTTATCTTACTACAAGTCTTAATATTTTTTTGTAAATGTTCTCAGTGTTTACTGTACCGTATCTATCTCACTAACAGTTGTATATAGTAACTTACTTCTGGTGCTGCTTATTCAGTCGGGATTTGGCTGTAGCTCATTGCTGTGTTGGAGAGGTGGGCTCAGGCTGCCAAATCGGGATCCAGACCCAAGTTCTGATTCCAGCCTCCTCCCTTGGGGATCTGAGGGAAGGGAGCAAATCCATGGATCCAGATTTGTGGTGGGCCAACCTCAAAGATTCTGTTTTAAGAGTTTTGATTTGGGGTTTTGTTAAACTGTAGTGAACGCTCCTGAAAAAAGGAAGGGGGATGAGATGGACTGACCAGTATCCCAAGGTCTCTGCAGACAGTAAGCATCATCATTTTGGACAGGGATTATGGCTTCAGTGCCAAAAGATGGGAGGGACCCCAGTCCTTCCCCATGCCATCTAGTACTACAGTGTAGTCACCAGCCCCTTTTGCACCAGTTTAAGCAAATCCTGCCGCCATCCAAAGAGTCCAGTGTCACTTTGCATTGTCATTTGAGTCTGGTTGGTTTTGTTTTCTGCTTTTGCAGCTGTAAAGCACTGATTGCACTGTGAGAACACGTGGAACCCTCTGGTCTGGGAGCCAGTCCCAGAGGTTGCTGCAAGGTTGCAGGACACAGGTTCTGCTACTATGAATATTCCTAAAGGGCAAAGGGACTTGCTGGACCTCAGTGAGGTGTCACAGGCTCTCCTAGGAAAGCAATCAGCAAGGAATCAATGATTCCCAAAGTTTAGATAGCTCATAGGCTTTTTCCTGTTCCTAATGTCCACACCCAGATGCAATAGAAAATGTGCTGAGGTCTGTTCTGTGATGGACAAGGAGAGGACTTTCACTCACAGATGGCAGATGGAAGGAGGTGTTCAGCCAGGAGAGCCACAGGCTGTGGCCCAGGGTCTGATCTGAAAGGGGCTCATTTCCCCCAGTGATCCCAGGGCAGGGGGAGCAGCCCCGGGGTGAGGCCTTTCTGACAGCAGCCTGTGACCAGTGGGTCCAGCAGCTCCACCACGGTCCCTGCCCTGTCCTTCACACAGCTTTGCCTGGAGAGCACAAAGCAAAGTCCAAAGGGAACACCTGTGACACTGTCCTGGGTGGACGCTCTGTCCTGCCCACCTGCAGTGACTGCTGTGGTCACCTCCTCCCAAACGTTTGTGTTCAAAGCAATCCAGGCTGGCCAGGACTGGGACCTGGTGTGGGGCAGAGCCACGGCCTCACAGCCACCAGGAGCTCCCTTCAGTGGCCACAGGAAGGGACACTCCCTGCTCAGACAGTGGCACCCGCGCTGTTCTGACCCTGCACAGACCTCGCCTTTTCCTTCTCCTTTGGGAAAAATCCCACGTGGGGCAGCAGGAGGACAACAGCAGAGAACATGCAGCTCATGGGCTTTCCAAACCAAATCCAATCCTGAGGGTGTTGCACAACATCCAGAAACAACCACACTTTGGAAAAGGGTGTCCCATTCAAGCATTGACTTTCACAGATCACCTGAGCTGTGACATTGCTGTAAATGCCATGTGGCTCTGCATCAGCTACCAGTACCCCAGAGTGCAGCCTCCATGTTCACATATTCCTTTATCATACATCACTGTGTCTTAAGATATACCTCTCTCTGTATATCTGCTTAGGCTGATACTTGTTCCTGATAAGCAGTCGCTATGTTTTATATCCTCTTATAAAGAAAAACAAATCTTTTTTTGTAAGTATGTTTAAAAAAAAAAAGCAAAGTGGAAGTGTTTGCTGAATCTCCTTCAGCTCCTTTTAAACTATGTAATAATGTACAGAGAAAGTTGTTGGTGTTCAAAGAAATGATGTGGCTGTGCAATTTATGTACATTTGCAATTAGAAATATTAAAGATTTATTTAGATATTTTACATAAGTGCTCCAGCACCTCTACTCAGTCATTTCCAGCTTCTAGAGTATCCTGGCACATGCCACACGCACACACAAACCTGTCTTATCTGCTCCCCAAAGGGATCATTGAAATTTACTTGCAGTAGTATTTTAGCCCTGACCTGGCTCCACCACTTTCCCTTCACATACTCGGGGGGTCTGACAGCCAGGCCTGCTCCTGCCCTCACCAGTCCTTACAAACCACCCTTCTGCCTCCAGTAAAAGTAGCAGAAAACTTGGAGGAAAGTCATTAAAACCCTGGGTAGCATCAGCACCTCTGCCTCATTAACATCATCATAATTAGCTCCTCCGGGAGAGGTGGAAGACAGGCTGGCTGCATCGAAATGAGTCGGGATGTGGGGAGCACCTGTGGCTATTCCTGTGCTCAGCACTGGGCTCCACCCAGCCAGGACAACCCTCCTGTTCCTGTCTGGAACCGGCACCTGCCCAGGGAAAGAAGGCAAAACACACCCAGGCCAAAATCCTCTCTCAGGGCTCTGCCATCCCCCTCAACAGTGTTGATTTTGAAGGCTGAGAGAAAGAAAAATATAGCCCTGGAAACACAGAGCACCTCAGAAAACGCTGCAAGGAGGGATTAGTCAAAATCACCTTGAGTTGAATAAAACCTCCTTAGCGGCTGTTGGGCTTCATTAGAGCAGAGCTGAATTCTCAGCCGAAAACACCCAGAACATCTCTGTGCACTTGACAGCTCTCAGCATCTGCGGCTCCGCAGCCCGGCTCCCAGCGGGCCCCGGCAGACGGGCAGGGCTGGGAGGAGGGAGACTCGGAATTGCAGATCAGCAGCCAGAACAGCCACGGGAATACGGGGCCGGGAGGCTGAGGAGCGCAGATGTGTTTCCTTGAGGTTTTTAATCTGGAGAGGCATTTTAGCACAAGACTCATCAACAGTAATGATCTGCCAGTAATTGCACCCTTACAAGTACAGGGTTTGTTCTGAGTTCAGTAAGTGAGAGTCACTGGCCCGTGGGCTGCTCCTGGTGCCAGGCAGAGCCTTCTCAGGCACAGCCCGGTAAACACATCCAGCAATGCAGCTATGGTCCCACTCTGCTGTCCCGGCAAAGCTGAGTCCCACAGCAGCAGCTGGGAGATGTCAGAAATGGGCATCTTCAAAATAGGCAAATGCAAAATCCTGCCCACCACAACTGAGGACAAAGCAGCAGCCAGAACAGTGGCCATTGACCATAGAGGAAGTGACAGCATTACGCCAATACTTGCCAAGCTGGGGCCTTAAGAGCACAGAAGAGCCTGTTTGTTTCAGTGGGAGGGAGGCAGGGAGGTGCCAGAGGCTCATACCTAGGGAGGGAAGGGACAGGAACAGCTTGTCGGCTCCTCCAACAACAGTCTCTAATCTGCTCCAGACAAGCATTTTGCCCTCACAGCTTCCCAAGCCCTCCACAAGCAGTCAGCTCCCAATCTACTGCAGTGGGTGAACGTCAGCACCCTTATTTTTACAAGAGGGATGTGCAGTAGGAGCACAACTTTCCCAAGGCCTCTCAAAGCTACAATAGCCAAACAACTGATTTTCCTCCCCCCACCCACTTTCTGCATGCAGCCATCCCACGCATGGCAGCCCAGGCTCCTGAGCAAACATCCCCTGGAGAAGTAATTCAAAGCCAGGCAGTAAACAATGCTCCAAAGCCTTGGCCCCAGAGACGGGAGCGCAGCCGCTCCCTGCCAGAGTCAATAATAACAGGGGAGCAGAAAGGAAGGAGCTGGAAGAACAAGAGTCATTAGTGGAAACTTGTTGTTTGTGCTAATTAGATCATTATCTGGAAACTGCTATTGATGTTGCTATTTTAGCTCCTGCTGCTGTTCACAACTTCATTTTGTCCATGTCTATTGACTGCCCACACTCTTCTACATCCTGCAGCCAGGGCCTGTGGTGCCGCCCACAGCCAGGCCAGGATGGAGATGGTTTGTGTCCCATGCCAGGCAGCACCTCCTTCCCCACCATCATCTCAGCACCTGCAATATCCTGAGATACTCAGGAAAAATATTTTCCAGCTTGTTAAAACGTGCCCTGCGCTATTATTGATCTTAGACAGACAGTGGATCATGTTACTTGGTTATTAAGTAAGGTGAGAGGAAGAGAGAGGACTTAGACACGTGTAGGATTTCTGCCATTTCGCACCTGACAGCCAGCACAGCCCTCAACACATAAATAATATTGATGCAGGCCCTCGTACATGATCAGATTTCCCCATTGGCGGTATCAGCCATAATTGAATAACCTTTACCATTTGATTTTTGTGATACATTATCAAGGAGTGAAGCCTGAATAACAGAGCTCCCAAGCTGAATGACTTTGATTTATTACAGTCACTGACTACTCTTCCTCCTGGAAGGCACAAGTCCCTCCTCACCCTCTGAGCAAGGACAGCCATGCTGGGGGACTTGGGCTTACGGGAGGACAAACATGAGACTCAAGACTCAGCAAATCACAAATCAGGGAGCTGGGTTTACCTTCAAAACCCGCATTCTCCCTTTCTCCTGCTTGTTCACCGGTGTATCTGAACCTGACCTGCAGAAGGCTTTTGTATTTCCACTGATGAGGCAAAGAAAGAGGGAAAATTGTACCACATCACCATAACAGGCTTTCAATTTTGTCTTTTACTGCAATTTCATACCACTTTTACACTACAGTTGCAGTAAATTCAGCAATGACACAAGTGAACTTAATTCTGCCATCAGAACTGCAGAAAACATTCGTCTCCCAGAGAGGCGTTAGGGGACAGGGTATGGGGACACTGCCCCCTTCCCGGGCCATTCCTAACTAAGCACACGGATGTGGCACTCAGGTTGGTGACAACAGGCAGGCAGAGCACTGTGCCCTCCCGCATCTCCTGCTGAGCGCAGCCAGGAGCACTGACTCTCGGTCCCTAACACTTGGTGCACCTGGGACAGCGGCGAGGAACGGGAATACCGGGAAACCCCAGCAGCTGGCGGAGGTGTGAAGCCAGGCTGCCTTCAGCCATCCCGCGGAGCCCGCCGGCGCTCCCTCGCTGAGCTCTGCTTAACACACTGCCACACCCCCCCCGCTGCACTGCGAATAGAAACGCGCTCGAATAAATCACCTCCAAGTTAAAAGCAGCCATTAGCTATTAGCAAACACCGCAGGCCCGTGGGCCGGGGTAATTCAATGTGATATGCTTGGGCATGCAAGGTAATAGGTTCCAGCTGAATACCATGTGATACAATCTCTTCAATGGGAGGTTAAATGAGGCTGAGACAGAGACCAGATGGATTTATCTGGGTAGCGCTGATGATTTTTTGTGTGTGTGCTTAAGGTGAAGTGAAGGTAAGTAAGGCAGAAATAATCTGAGAGAAAAGCACGAGCTGGGCTGCGTGCGCTTGGGGAAGGGATAGCGGGAGGCTCGGGACCTCATCCTGCTGGAACAAACCAAGCGAGCCAGAGGATGCTCTCAAGGCAGTACAGATGGAAACAGCCAGAGAAAAATAAATACTTTATCAATTTCCCCTTATGGAGGAACAACCGGAGGGCAGAGCGAGACAAGTCAAGCGTAGTTGGGCAGATGTAGACACCTCACCGCTATTTCAGCAGGAATTTGGAACCCAAACACTACCTCTCATCCACCCAGGACACCTGCAGCGGGCAAAGGGACAGACCCACTGTGCTGCCCCAGGCTGAGGTAGGGCAGCAGTACCCGTCAGTGTGGCCAAAGGAGGGGCAGCTCCATGAGCAGAGTCAGTACCTAAGAAAATCAAGTGCTCAGCTTGTGCTTGGAGCAGTTTGTTCTTGCTCAGGTGGGCAGCAAGGAGCTGCGGGACCCTTGCGAGGCACAGCCAGGTGTCTGCAGAGGGGGGCAGGACCTCTGAGAAAGCAGAGGAAATCCTTCCCTGTGAGCGTGGGGAGGCCCTGGCACAGGGTACCCAGAGAAGCTGTGGCTGCCCCTGAATCCCTAGAAGTGTCCAAGGCCAAGCTGGATGAGGCTTGGAGCAACTTGGGATAGAGGAAGGTGTCCTGACCCACGACAAGGAGTGTGATGAGATTTCCTCACATGGAGTTATGCCATGCAGGGTTCCCTGCTCCAGAAGGTTCCAACCAACCTCCACAATGACAGAGACAGGAGGTGGAACAAAGCACAAAGCGCAGCACGGACCAGCTCCTTCACACTCATCTCCATGGGCCACTGAGGGCTCAGTCCAGCACAAGGAGGGCAAACCCTGGACATTGCTATGGAAACGCCCTTACTGAAACGCCCCATTTCACCCCAGGTGTGCACCGCCAATCCGCCGGGGCCCCTCGGCCCGGGCCGCCCCTTCCCTCACGGCCCCGCCGCCAGGAAGGTTCTGGAAAGGCCGCGCTCTGCCCCCGGCCGCGATCCTCCTGGGGACATTTTCCTGCGTGGGGCTCTCCAGGAAGCCTACGGGGCTCCATCCCCTCCATGGGGAGGATCCCCACGGTTCTGCTCCGTGAAACCGAAAGGCATCGCAATCCCCGGATCCCATCCCGACCCTGCCGAAGGGCTGAGCAGACCGGGGCGGGCCGGCCCTCGACTGCCTACGAGCCCAGCACAGCCCAGGGAGACTCCCACATAAAGTAGCGCAGGAACCACGCCCCGGCCAACCCCAAAATCCCCGCCTGACCGAGTACCCAGCACAAGAAAGAAGTTCACCTACCCCGCCGGGCTCGGGCTGCAGCGGGACGAGATCGCTCCTCACCGCCGAGGCTCCAAACTCCGGCACCATCGCGGGGCGGCCGTGCCCTCCTGAGGGCCCTGAGGGCACAGCCCGGCCCGGGGGGCTCCCAGCGCTCATTAACGGGTAATTAGCGAGCACCTCCCCCGCGCTTCCTGATGAGGAAACAGCCACAGGTGTGCGGCAAGGAGCGCTGTGGGCTCTGTCCAGTGTTCCAGAAGGTTCGGCAGGGACGGGGCGTGCGGAGGATAAGGAGTGTCCAGAGCCCAGGACAGATTGAGGTGATTTACCTGCAACAGCCTGAAGAACACAAATGCAACAAGGAATCACTGAGCCAGTCCGGGCACCTTCAGGCTGCACACAAACCTGCAGGGAAGAGGGTTGAAATTCTGGACTCATTTGCCTCAAATTTTCGTTAGATGTTGTTTTATTCTGATTTCTACCCAGAGAGTAATACCAGACCCAGTGTGTCTGATAACACAAAAGATTTCACTGGTATACAATATTCATTTCATATTACGTCATAAATAGAATCATGAGTGCAGTGCTGTGCTATTCTCTGAAGAGAATATATACAAAAGTGCTGTTAAAATTCCAAGACCTTTCCTGTATTGTTCCTTTAGCTAGAGAGGTACCTCAGGATTAACAGATTATCAGTGCATTAGCATTCACATCCTGGATAAAGTGTATCTGGTTATTTGCATGGGCACAGACTGGTAACTTAAAGGCTCTATGAAATTGGATGCTAAATAATATTCAGAGGAAATTGAATTAGACAGGAGGGAAGAGAAATGTGACTGCCATTAAATCTGTAAAGTACATTCCTGGTTTATTCCCTCCCCCCCTCCGAGAATAATATGGCATTCAATTTTCCAATTATATAAATACATGAACACTGGGTTACTAGAGGCAGATAATTGAATATTTTGACTATTCTACAAGGGACCCTTCATATTTGAAGTGGGAGATGAATAGGGCATGCAGCATCAGCCTGTGGATGCACCAGCTATAAAAACCTCTATTAGATCCAGAGAGTATAAAGATCTCCCATAGAGAGAGTGATCTTATCAGTGTTCAATAGTCAATAGTTAATTTATTCCACTGATATCAGGGTAAGTTATACAATTGCAAAACTGGGATATTTTGGGCCACACATGGTACTGCTTCAAAGGTGCAAGGAAAGGCATTCACAGTCATAGCATTTCAAATCCAACTCCTCTGTAACTCTGTCTTTACAGGACATCAATCATGAGATGAGAGGAACTGTAAGCTATTTTCCAGTAACACACTGCCAATCGCAAGACAAATGTCAGATGTCACAAAAGGAGAAGTAACCATTTTTCAACCTGTGAATGTCTTCAAATATATTACAATGAAAGTGTGAAAAAAATGGCCCTTTCAGCTTCATTTGTTCTGACAGGTGCCAGACCTTGGAGTTCGGCATTTTATCTTCATACTGCAATAATCTTTACAACGTTTGAACAAGGCTGAGGGCAGTGGCATTAGTTAGTCTACAATTGTCCTCTTATGTACAATACATAAAATTTCAAAGAGTGGGGCCGTTGTACTAAAAAAGATCATCTACTACTATTTTATTTGTGTTACAGAAAAAAGATAAGGAGAAAGGATGCCCACATCTGAGATCAACACATGCTGGGGACTAGTTTTGTGTGGGCTCAGCGTGCCTCCTGCATTGCATTGCCATGCTGCTATTGCCACTTGGGAAAAACACATGCTGCTTAAAACTGAAATCAGGAAAAAAACTCTACAAACATTCCCTGAAATGAAAACCCACTCCATACTGTGCATTTAGTCCCTGACATGAAACAGGCGGACTCCCCCTCAGTGACACAGTTTCAGGGGCACCAGCCACTGGAATATTTTGACATGGAGCTCAGGGCGTGTTCTCCAGCCCAAAGCTCAGTGCCCATCCTACAGCTTTGCCATTTCTGATAGCATGGAGGACACTAAAACATAAGCCAAGTCATTAACATTAAAGAGTAGAACAAAGGAGGAAAATCAAGCTCAGATGTAGCCATTCATTATTGTAATAAATTAGAGACCACAAAGAATTTCACTCAACAGCCCTGAAGTTCCAAGTTATTCCTGTCCTTCCAGCCAGTCTCATGTTCTGCTTAGCCCCCACAAGAAGTGTGTGATCATGGAAGTCATGGTTCATTTCCTGAAAAATAAGACCCCTCTGTACAACTCCAGCAGTACAGCCCAGCAGTTTAGACACAATATCCTTAGATCTAATTTGTACAGAGTGACGCTGTTATTTAAGGGAAGAACAAAGAATATGTGCAAAGACACAAAAAATATCTGCTCTAGATGTTACTACAGGTCCCAAAAGGGTAACAAACATGCAAAAGACAAAAAATAAGCAAACCTAGAAAGAGTAGTTAGTTTAGGCTAAAGTCAGTGACAGGGTTGGTTCCACTGGAATTTAAATTACCTCTTAGGCCCTTACACTGTACAGCTTTCTGCAGAAGCAGTGCTGAATCCCTGAAGACAAAACCACCACTTGATTCACCAAATTTCACTTAAGAAAGTAAATCTTTTCCTGTGAATAAGTGTGAGCTTATTGGTTCTGTGGAAGCAAAAGGATAAACAGTTTTAGTTCTTCTTTAAAAAACTAACAGTACTTGTCATGGCAAAGACATGTACAAAGAAGTAGAAGCCAAAATATTATTTCAGTGTTTTAAGACTGACTTTAAAAAATAAGTACATAGATATTGACCAAAATCTGTATTGATTCCAACACGTACAGTCCAAGCCATGGAAAGAAGAGAGTCAAGGCCTGAAGTCTGTGACCACGAGTGTAATTCCAGATTTCAGTTTTCCGGTCTGGTATTTGTGACTGCAGTTCCTTCCTTGGTGTCTGTGTTGTGTCCTGTGCACACAAAGCAGTGTAATTCCTTTGAGAGGAGTGTGCCTCAGTCAGTGCAGCCAATCCCATGATGCTGGTTATCATCCCCTGTGGTTTGGTCCTTCTCTCCCACGCACTCAGGATGAATGCACAGTTTGTCACGGGACGTGCACCGTAAATCCCACAGAGAGGAGAAGAAATAGCCGTTGCCAGGGTTATTATTTGAAAACGGGAGGTTGCAGTAGACTTTTCAAAAAGCACAGATAGAAAATACAGCTGAAATAAATAGCTGTCACTCTGAAACGAAGGGATTCCATCACCCGTCTCTCCTCCAGCAACACACGCACCCGGCTGGGGATTAACTCCCAGTTCTGTCGCGGCACATGAGCGCCCTTAGCTGCGATGATTTCTGTAATCTGAACACTTGGTGTGGCGGAGCGGGGCTGCTGCAGGCGGGGCCGGGCGCGGTGCCCGTGGCTGGCAGGGTCCGGTGGTTCGGGGCGAGCCCGCAGCCCCACACCAGGCGCTTCCCTCGCAGGGCAGCCAGGCGACACTCGCACAGCTCGATCAGCGACGCCACCTGGTCGTGCAGCGGCAGCGACTTGTATTTCCTCTGGGCCAGGCAGAAGAAAGCTTCCACAAAGGCTTGCAGACACATTCCTGCAAGGAAAAGGCGAGAGATCGGGAGCTTGCATTCCTTAGGGATAATATTAATTCCTGTTTCTTGTGGCAGCGAGGCCAAATGTGCTCGCGATGGGTGTGAACACAAACAATCGTGCTGGTTCACATCTTTTCATTTAAATGGCAGCCATCTGCAATGCTCAGAAAGCAAAGAAATGTCCTTTAAAGACCAAAAGCCAAGGTTTTATTTGTGTCACACTCACTGGGTGTTTCAGGCTGGGTTACAGGGGGGTGACATTCTCTAGCACTGAGGCAGCTTCTGGCTTTGCAGACCTCAGCCTGGAATCCAAAGTGGTACAGCAAGAACACATTTTAGGATATCACACCATTAAACTGATGTAGTATTAGCCTTGATTTCTGCTGCCAAAATTATTAAGTTGAAACCAAATGAGACATACAGCAACGTACTGAGCATCAAGGAAAACAATCCAGCTGGAGAGAAAACCAAATTTATGTCGGCAGCTGAATGGAGTCTTTTCAACCCTGTATTTTTAGAGATGGATCTGACCCACAAGTTCACACCAGTGTGTTGTTTCAGTCCGTAGCACTATGAAGGTAACCCCATTACCAAGTATCACCTTAGCAAGATGTGAGTTTATTTGCAGCACTATTTCCCTCCTGCAAAGCCTGTACCAGGTGTGAACCCTTTTGAAGGTGAAGAGATCATTTTTTCAGTCATACCCAGCAACTCCACAATAGTCGTTTCAACTGAATGAAAAACAAACAGCTGAAGAGTGCAGTGCCAAAAAATGTCTCTGCTATAATACAACTGCTCTGCCCCTTCCCACACAAATGTCCCCTGCAAAAGCCTCATGCTGCAGGGGAGACTCTTCAGCTGCTGTTTGATCACTTCTCACTAACAGCACATTACCAGAGCCAAAGGGAAGAGGAGCTGAGTATTAACACTAATTATTGTATTTAAAACCTTGAAGTAATACCTACTCAAATTCTTAATTAAGAAGCCAGACCCCAGTTGGTTGTGCAGAATGTCACAAGCTCTCCCAGTTTGAACATACACTTAAGATTATTTTAGGATGAAATATTGAAAGGTTTGAGGTTTTTAACTCTGTTGGCTTATTGATGCTGTAGGAAAGGCACCTTTTCAAAATATGACAATTATATTCTAAAGTATAATTTCTCTCAACCAAGGCTGCAGCTGGGGTCGTTTACGATCTTGGCTGTAAAACAGCTTGCAAAGGAATTGTTGAGTTATCTGAAAGCAGCAGCTGCCAGCTCAGTAAATTATTTTATCAGTCACAGTGAGCTGCAGGCAGGGAAAGCACCTCTGGTAGCACACACACACTTTCTCCCCAGAAGTGACACTCATGTGAAGCATATTATGAAAAAAGTTAGAAGCTGTTTTAGAACAACAGAATCTTGCTTGTCTTGGTTACAGCTGGGAGTGGGCCAAACATAAAGCCAACAGAAACAGGTGGATACTTTGTGTTTTAACACCTAAAAAGCATCTGGTTCATTGACACCATACACAAATCTCTTTCGTTTTTGAAAGCCTGAAAATTCAGTTGCATGTCTCTTATTTTTCCTGGTGAAATTTTACCAGCCAACCAACATAAGTGATTTATACCCACCCTGAAATGTTAAATGCAAACACTCAAATTTTATATTTGCTGTGAAACTGAGGTGACCCTTACATACCTAAAGTAATACTACCCTGAAGGGAACTGCCACAGCAGTAACCAGGAGAATTGGTTGTGTATGTGCATGCCTCAGGTGTACATGGCTTCTTCTCATTTCTATCAAACGTTTGAGGTGTACCTGAGCAACTAAAATTGAAAAAAAAAAAAAACAACCTAAAAGTCAGATTTCATAGTTTTTGAATACAAACCTGGGTTACCTGATTCCTTGTGGTCAATGCCCATGCTGTTCCACCTCCTTGTGATATCAATATATAGGATATCTACAGCAGCCATTGAAAAACTGCTGTTACTCAGTTTGCAGTTTCTGTTTAAAAGCAACAAAATAAAGAAGAGATTCTCATTAAATCAAAACTCCCAAGTCAGGAAAAATTCTGCAAGGGCAACTTGCAGGAGAAAAGTTTACCCATGTCATGTGTACAGACCCACTGTAATGTGCTCAGTCTAATAAAAGATACACAGCAGAGAGCAAACAAACCAGCATTCATTAAGTGCTCCTATCTGAATGGAACAGGCCCAAACTCGGAATATTTCAATTAAAAATATGTCCTGACTGTTACACAGAGCTTTCTCCCAGGGTATTGCCAGTACTCTGAGGCTGTAGGAGAATGGAATTAATTGGTACACTGCAAAAGGCACCACAAATCTGCACAGACTATCTGCACGAGGCAGAGTTTGCACAGAGAAATTCCCTTTTATTTGTCAGACTGATCCTGTTTGGAAAGGGCTGGAGGAAGCTTTCAGGCACAGCCTTGCTCCTCCATGCCTGAACACCGACAGGATTTGCCCTGGTGGTTCTGAACACTGCATGGAGAGCAGTTCTGGGTGCAGCTGGGGCTGGGACTTGGTGTGGTCCGAGTCCGCCGTGCAGAGTTGATCATGGATGGGAACAGCCCCTGTGTCCAGGATTTCCAGGTGTCTGGCAGCCTGGCTGCCACGACTGCATGTGCCAAAGAGCTGGCCAAAATTTCTTGCCAGAAAAGAAACAAAAAAAACCCCAAAAAGTCCAAAAAAAAACCCCACAAACAAACAAAAAACAAAAACAAAACAAAAAAACCACCCCACCCCAAACTCAGATAATTGAAGCAAATCTCACTCTTTACTAAGCTCAACAGAACTCCCTCAAAACAGAGTAAGGCTTCACCTAGATAAAAATTCCCAAAAATTCCCAAGCAGCATCCAAGCAAGGACTAGAGCCACAGTCAGTGTTTCTCTTATAGCTACTTTTTTAGAATTAAGAAAATATTAAAGGAGAACAGATTTTGATGAGCCAGAATTTGGGTGGACAGTCTTTGCAAGCACTTGCCAGCACACAAATCTCACTTTTGTACCATTTTATTCCTGAAAAGTGATACAACACACAGAAACCTGACTTTCCTCCTGAAATGAACACCAATGACAGCTCTTCAAAAAAGGGCCTTATAGCTGGTATAGATGCTGTGGGAGAAAATAAACAAAAATATCTGCCAGTATTAAAAAGTTTAATTTAACATGCTTTAAGAAACTACAAATGCTATGCCGTTGAGATATGGCAATTTATCTGACTATTCTTAAAAGAAAGTGTTGGCATTTATTCTGTGTTCCTCTGACATGTGCCAAAATAAGGCTGGATTAAACTACAAAAAAGACAGAACTGGATGCAATCCTGTGCTGGTCTGTGGATAGAGCAGATGCCTTCAGACATTTTCTGTATATCGTAATTTGTATAAACCAAGTTGTTTTATATTCATTCCTGAATGCTAAATGCATCTGCATAGAAACAGGATCTGTGTTTTAAGAGTACATCTGCTGCTGCTGCTCATTTCTTTTGTCATAGTCAATGAAAGACAGAAAATGAGGTATTTGTACCATGACTAGAACAGATATAGCCATAAAAAACAATGAAAAAAACCCCTCCTAAATAAAAAGTATGTGAAAAAATAAATTGGGTTCCATGACATTGCAAGGTGCAATTTCACAATGCAAATCCTCCCTGCATGGTGCATCAGGAACTGGCATTGGGAATGCTCCCTGCAGCCTGGGGCAGCCTGGGTGCCCCCACAGCCGACAGAATCACATCAAGTGACCCAATTTCAGCTGTCACTTCCTCACAATGATATTTCTACCGTTTACTGGGAACGTGACATGTTGAGGAACACGGCAAATTGTATCTGCCAAAGTATCACTGATCTGCTGTCAAATAAAGCCAGGACTCCCTCGCAGACACAAACTCACAGGTCAGGTATTCCAGGAGCTGGGGATGATGAAAATGAATCTATTTTGTAACAGAACAGGCACTGGCTCCACCTTGGAAGGCAAAAGCCTGCCAGCTGAGGTGTGCCACTAACAGGGCCGGCTTTTCCCCGACTGACCTTATGAAGGTGCGGAATCCCGTCGGCCCCAGCTTGGTTGTCCCCTTGACCCCGAGGAAGCGGATGAAGAGCGCGGCCACCCTGTCCACCAGGCGCAGGTAGCTGAACTGCTTGGCGTACTTGGGGAACACCTGCTTGAGGCACAGCGAGGGCAGAGCGGCCTCTGGCAGCTCCTCGCTCCCTTCTGGAGCCTGCTCCACACCCTGGCACCTGCAGCACAGAATGGCACGGGGGGTCAGCTTGGGAAGCGCCTCGGAGCTCATCCCACCCAGCCCCTGCCGTGGGGACAACTCCTGCAGACCAGAATGCTCGTGGACACCAAGCCACTGCACAGCTCGGGTGGCACTGTCACACTGCACTTTACAAAGCACCTGCCCTTCTAAGACTATTGCTGCAAAATGTTACAGTAATTGTATTCTTTTGTATCCACACTTATATTCACTGAGGTTGAATGTCTATAAACGCGATCACTGTTTGACTTTAAAAATAAATAACAACCTTAGCTAGTGCTTTGATAATGTTTCTCTTTGCTGCAGATAGCAAAATAGAAAAATAATGTTATTTTTATCATTAGTTAAGTAAAGCTTAGTTATTAGTTTTGTTCTTTCTCATGTAAGATGGGATGGTGGTGTCACTGCCATTGAACACCTGCCAAAAGAGCAAGAGTACATACAGCCAAGAAACAACAAGCACACAGGCTTCTATTTTTAATCTTAAAAGGTCTGTTCACGAATTTAAAAATTCACATCTTCAGCCAGTTGAACCAGACCTTGACCAAATGTGAAACCTTGTACTCAGCAGAGAGGAGGTTGTGCTGTTTGTAACACAACTCTCATTTTAATGATGCCTGGAAGCCCCAAACCGTTCCTTATTCTAAATTCAACAGTGTTTTGGATTGTACATTATTCATTCATCATTAATGTTTTTAGTTAAAAAATATAAAGCTTTACTTTAAAAGGCACGAGCAGAGTTGAAGATATTTCATTTTTTATAGCAAACACTACAGAGACTATTAAAGGGATCAGCTTCAGAGCCCTGAATTCTGGAGCCTTGTGCATCCACCCAACTCCCTGAAACGGCTCAGGAACGTCATCTCCTCCTCTGCAAACCTGCAGCTCCTTCACAAACCACACCTCTCCCCTGCTGAACAGCAGTCCTTGGAGTTTCTGATCAAGTACTTTAAAAGAGGTTTTCATCACCCTTCATTTTTCAACCTCTATCCTCCACAGCAATGAGAAATGTTACACAGAGAACACCCAAACCTGAACCAATGCTCTGGATGCACCATCACTGCTGGGAGCCACAGAAGACTCTGTCTCCCTGGCTGAGGGGGATGGACACAAATTATTAAAATATCTCAAGTTTGGTTTAGAGTCATTAAAAAAAAAAAAAAAAGGTGTTTTGGTCAAAGAAAAATGTTCTTGGATGCAATAAAGCAGAGGCTCTAAACTACCACCTAGAATTTCCTGCTTCCCCTCCTTTCTATGGAGAAAAGCCTACAGCTGTCTTTGAGGTCATGGATAAAACTCAGAACCAGCATCCCATTTCAAATTTTTACTAAGAGAGCTCTTAAATCCATACTTCTTATTAGAAAAATATTTTACAATTAAAACCTGCGTTTTTTTGTATGCTACTGCACGTCTCATTCCTTTCCACTTATACATTGGGAAAGTCTGTAAAATATTTAAATCAGAACAAGAAAACTTAATTTAGTCTTTATTGCCAAATGTTGTACTTCCATTTGGTAAAAAAGAAAAAAAAAAGGAATATACTTCTCTAGTTTGCTTTTGCAGGTTAGGACTTTAATAAAGTTTAATGATTTGTTTTCATTCTTTAGCTCCCCTCCACAAGATTTCCTTACTTTTCCTTTTTTCAAACACTAGAGCCCAATTAATATGATCATACAATTTGAATTACAGTGAAAGATATATTTTGCACTTTTAATAAAATTCAGACTTTCCAAAGGAAACCTGCACAAGGGCTTGTCTGTGCCTGCATTATGAATTGATCCACAGACCTGCCTATTCTGCACACTCACCTTTCCCTGATTTACACTGATTATATTCAGGGTACGATTCTCCACTGCTGCCACAGACACTACCTCAATAAAAGTTTATTTTCTGTATTATTCACACACCTGTGTGCCCCCACCTCGGTGTGGTCTCAACCTGGCTAATTAAGACAAACTGCCTGGGTAGGTCTATACAGCCAAATACACTGCCTATAAATATAGAATTTTACTGTGATTGCGTATTTTCCAAGGAAAGGGTGCACAGCCCATTTTTTTTTGCCTCAGCACTCAAACTGCAGTCCTTGCAATGCCCCATTTGGTGTTGTCTGCATTTGGCTGCCATCTGCCAGTGCCACAAAATGAGGGGCTCGACTCCCCA
This sequence comes from Brachypodius melanocephalos, assembly GCA_013398615.1. Classification (NCBI taxonomy): domain Eukaryota; kingdom Metazoa; phylum Chordata; class Aves; order Passeriformes; family Pycnonotidae; genus Brachypodius; species Brachypodius melanocephalos. The sequence continues at coordinate 1,719,674 of VZSR01000598.1, read as the reverse complement.
AGGGTCACCAGTCAAAGACCAGGATCAGCTTCCTCAGAGCAGAGCAGAAGGAAAGAAAAAAGAGGGAAAAAACAGCAGAGAGAAGGAAAGATGATGTCAAGAGTGCAGGGGGGGAAGGAGCTACAAAGGGCAAAAATGCAGCTCCAAGTCCAGCAGCAGTGAAAATGTGAGGGGGATTTTCATCTCCCTGTCTACCTTTAAGCTCAGCAGTCAACTGGAAAATACAAAAGCACTCATTTTTGTAATCTCACCTGTCATAGAATCATGGAATGATCTGGGTTGGAAGGAACCTTAAAGCCCATTCAGGTCTATGCATGGGCAGGGACACCTTCCACTATCCCAGGCTGCTCCCAGCCCTGCCCAGCCTGGAATACTTCCAGGGATGGGTCAGCCACAGCTGCTCTGGGCACCCTGTGCCAGGGCTGGCCCTGAAAACCTCCTGGACTCAGTGAGTGCTGCACTGGGGCTGTGGGGAATGCACCAGGAACTGCACAGCTCCAGGGAACCCTGCCCAGGTTCCCTCCATTAGCTCCTCTCTCACGGGATTTCCAACAGGGGAAGGGAGGAGAAGAAAGCTGAGCCCCACTCTTTAAAGCTGCTCGTTAGAATTAATTGTTTTGACTGACACAGCTGAGTCAGGCAAATGAATGAAAGGTCAAATATAAGGTAATGCTTCTGTTGCCACACAGAAAAAAGGCAAAGCTTCATTTACATACTAATGTCTGACCTCAATACATTAGTTTTTCTAATTCTGCAGCTTATGAAAGATCACTCTTTAGAAATGATCAACTGTGGTGCAGCTTTAAAAAAAAAAATTAAATTTTAATAAAGCTTATGGAAATGACATCTAAGACTACTTATCTTTTATACATGATTACTAATTTATTAATGTTTCCTCCATCTATGTTTTATTCCTTTCTTTCTGACCAGCCTTAATCTTTATGCAAATACAAGTTGCTAAGGGACAAACAAATTTGCAACTACTAATTAAAGGCTTCAAAATTTGCAGCATTTTGTACAGCTGTATATAAAATTTAGCTGTCAAATTCAGAGTAAAACAGGGTAAGAATCACAATATTAATATTTCTAAGAATGCTTACTTGGTGTATTTTACATTTAGGGCATTGCTAGAAGTATAAATTAAGCAATTTCAGTATCAGCTTACAACTGCTTACCTAATAAAGGAAAATATTATGTTCTGGATTCTGAAGCTATAATTATTCCCTCAGCTGAGCCTCTATTCTCCAAGCAAAGACTATGTTAACATAGTTAAAAGCAGAGAATATTTTGCATGACAAATCTATCTACCCACCCATTTATCACCACAGAATATGGACCTCCCAAAGAACAGGTAAGTGTTTGTACCTGGAGCGTGTAGGAAGGAAATATATTTGTGTGCTCATTCACAGAAATAAATCATTTAGGAAACTAAGACCAAGCCAGAGCAGTGTCTCTGCATTATCAACCATTCATGAATTTACTTTTATGAAGTAATCCCATTACTTTTATGATCACAGAGACTTCCAACACTCCCAGGATGTCATAGCAAGCAGTTTCATGGTTTCTCTGCATGTTGTGTGAGTAATCAGCTTTTGTTTTGTTCTGGCCACTCTGAGTGTCGTTTGAAGAAAATGAATATTCATCCCCTCTGGCAAAGTAAAAAAACATCAACAGCACAAGAATTTCCACCTTTTAAAATAATAATATAGTTGCACAAAGATAGAAGTATTAAAAGAATGTTAAACTCACAGAATAAGAGATTTTTTTACATTATGTTAGGAAAATTATGCCTCCTACATGGAGTTTATTCAACACTTTGGAGAATGCTTTGAGGCAGGCACAGCAACCCCAGTAGAGTCCATATTTCAAAGAGCAGAATCAATCAGATTAATCAGAAGGATTGATAATCACCACAGTGTTGGCAGACAATGAACTTCTGATCACACCAAATACATTTTGAAAACACAGCAGCTGTCCTGTCTCTGGGAAGCAGAAAACGCTGAAAGCAGAATTTCCATCTCTCTCTGAAAGAAAAAACCTCCCTGTATCTCAGTTAAAGAAATAAATTGGGTAAATCACCTCACTTAGACTTTAAACTGCTCCTGCAGCTCCCAGGCCTGCCGTGGTGTCCCTGTGGAAGGCTGAAAGACACGGAGCGCACGCTCATTTCGGAGAGCTGGCCAACACATCCTAGGTGAATCCGTGGGTAAAATGTACTCCATAGCTTTGCCATTTGCTTAAGAAAACCAAAATAATTTATTAGAGTGCTGGAGAAGTGAAGCCCAAGCCCCTGCAGCCTGTCAGCAGCCATCACAGCAGCTCTCACCCGCAGCATCCTCCCGTTCCAGGCTCTCTGTTCCTGTCCCTGGAGTGCTTTTTGTCTGCCACAGCCATCAGTCCCCTTTCTGAGAAGGATGGTTCACTGCCTCTTCAGATTGATGGATTTATTATAAAAATAAACACTTCTCATTAAAGATTAAATAGCTTTTGGCAGAAAACAGAAGCCTGGAAAGTTTTGCTGCCTTCACACAGTGTTAATGAGTGTTTCCAAGATGTAGAAACTTGGCATGGATCCTGCTCTGCTCCACACCAGGGACACAAAGCTATGGATGAGAACATTACTGACATTTTCATTTCATATGCAGAGAAGTCTAGAGCTGTGGTTTAATTTCTCCAGCCCACCCTAATTCATAGTTTAAATAATTAAAGGAGAAATGCATCTGAGGAGTCTCAGGTGCTGAAAAAACCCAGCTATTTCCTAATTACTAATTGAGATCCTTTACTTCCAACTTTCCCCTCTTAAGAATAATGGTGGTATCATTCTGCATTCACTACAGATTTATTACTCTTAATGTATCCCAAGCAGTGAATGCTTATGTTATTACCTGCCAGCTATGAGTGCAGCAGAAAATATGGCATTACTGTAATGAAATAATGGATAAGCAATGCAAATCCTGCATCCAAAGGCTTTGTTCCACTGTAGCAAAAAATTATTACAGAACAAAGATCATTAAATACAGTCCCAAATACTTTATTTTCTGTGGAGGTAGCTGTTATTATTCCTAGTAGATTTATTTGTGTTCACTATTTGCTTTCAAGGTACTTATGTGCCTCATTATTTTTCCAGAGTTTCTTTTGTTTCTTTAGAAAAGTGTGCCTGAAAAATAATAATGCAGGATAGTGCAAAGGCAAACCAGCTGTAAAGCCTGGGAATACATTGAAATTAGACCACCAAGTGTTTTAGAATAGAACAGGAAAAAAAAATAAAAACAAACAAAAAACCCCAAGATACTTCTTCCCATGTGGAAATTATTCTTAGAAAGCAATTGTGCTTATGCTGGGACAGAAAAGGAGCTTTACCCTGTCATCCAAGGGAGCAGAAAGCAGCAGTGCAATTGCATTTTATCAGCCTTAATCCTCCTATTAAAGTAGGTGAATTCTCATACACAAAATAACACTCCTGATGGTTACACTGCTATTAAGCCATGTGACTTCGTGCTCTCATTTTGTGGCAACTGGGTGCTAGGCAGTTTTATTGCTTTCTCAGTGTTTCAGAGACTAGAGACCAATTATTACTTAAAAATAAGCCAATCAACTCTCTTGCTGAAAGATGACTTGCACCAGAAGTTAAATTATAGAGAACATCACTGCCCCCAATACATTAATTTCTGTCACTCTGTCACTGTAAAAATTTACAGCAGATATAATCTCTTTGAAGGGGGATCAAGTCATAGAAAGTGCAAGCCTAGTTTTAAATAGAATTTGAATTTTAATGAAAGCTTCAGGGAATGATGTTTATGCTGCTTATCTTTCATACCTGGTGATTAAGTTAATTTATACTTAATGGAAGAGGATATTTCTAATCCCCAGACAGGCTCAACATCTGTCTGTGACGATGTTTTTGGAAGCCTTAAGCTGCTTGTGATTGATGTAATAGAACCAGGATCCTGCAGAACTGACACCTGAAGGATATCTGTAAGAGGGAAAATGTTATTTTTCTGCTCAATGCCTCTGCTTAAGTCAAACCAAAATCCAGGCATTTAATATTGCTGTCCCTTAAAAACCTGCTTTGCACTCCCCTCACCATTATTTGAGTATGAACAGAGCAATAAGCAAACAGTTCTCAAATATGTTTATGATCCAATATTCACTCATTATGTGCAGTGCCTGAGACATAACTTTCTGCTGGCCTGAAGCTAATGAGAATAATAAACCTCCTGCAAAAAAACCCAGTGAAAGTCTCCATTTTTCCTTCACTTCTCGTTCCATGTCTATTTAAAACCAACTATTAGCAAAAACAAATGTTTGCATTTATTGCGTAATTATAACAGGGAAAAAAAAGTCTTGAGATGTAAACATCTTGCCAGAAAAAGATAAAATTTTCAACTTTGTCCCAAGAAATCACAGTACTGCCAAAAGGGAAAAAAAAAAAAAAAAAAAAGGAAGGGTATTTCCAGCTGTCATTTATATCCATGTCATTTTAAATTCTAATTGTTCCAAGTAAGAACTTTGCACTGGTGCTCAGGGGTATAATCCGTGTGTGCACATTCATTTATTCCATTTCACTGTTATCTGTTACAAGTGTGTGATGTGGCCCAGGAGCCCCACTGCAAGGAGTGATTTGTTTCTTTCCTGAGTGAGGTGATGCACCTCAGCCTGCCCTTGGCTGATCAATTGGTTCTAACATCTTCTAGGCTGCATGAAATCTGATTTTTTGAAATCAATTTGTTCATGGTTTGTGCCATTCCTGAGACAACACAGAGTACACACCACGACTCAGGAGTCAAAAGAGGAACTGGAAGATGGAACTGGAGACCAAAACAAAGCTTTCAAGGCTCCCCCCAGATATTTTATGCAAAAACTGTCACAGCTGGTTGTAGTTTTAGTTACACATAACACAGAGATTGTAAAGATGTCAAGGAGACAGATAAGAAATAAGATATTTTTATACCATATACACATAGCCCTGCTGTATATACAGACATAAATACACACTATGGAACTACAATTTCTGTTTGTAGTATATACCTGTACACTTATGCTATGAAACTATCTGGTGGGAAGCAATTCAGTATAAGAGAGATTACAGAAAATTAGAAGTTATTGGAGTTTACATTACAGAGCAACTGGGAAAATTGATTTAAAGGCAGAGCTGCTTCTGTGCAGCACAAACACTCCAGAAGGTGAAAGGGAAAAATGTCAAATTAAATACACATACATCCTTCACTTTAGACAAGGCAATTAAACTAATATTCTGAAAATCAAATTTCATTCAAGAAGCATTTAACTGCAGATTAGTAATGGAAATTGTGCATATACAAAAGCCAGGAAAAAACTCTACGGAGTCAAAAGTGCAGCTGAATCCCTGCTCCTGCAGTAAGAAAACTAGATTATGTTAGCAAGCTACAGGCTACCTAGAGGTGAAGATGATTTTGCTGATAGCAGAAACTCAGCTCAAATGATTAACATATTGAAGTGTCAGGAAAAAACACTTTGTACTCAAACCTAACTATTAATGCCCTTCCTTGTATGAACACAGAAATTCAGTGAACCCCCCTGGACAGGGAAGGCACACACAGATGTTGCCTTTAACTTGAAGACAGGGAAAAAAAAAGTGGTTTTAACTTCAAACTACAACAGCTTTCTTGTATTGAAAACTAAAGAGGAAATTACAGGGGATGGAATGAGATGATCTTTAAGGTCCCTTCCAGCAGAAGGCTGACTCCACCAAGCACTTAAGTAAACACTTCAGTACTTGATGAATAAGGTCAGAATTGCTATTGTTTTATATCCTACCCAATGTAACTCGAGCACATCTCTGACCATATTTAACCTGAATTTTCACTGGTTTCAGCTGAAGCTTCCCGTCAGCAACGCCCGGATACAGCAAACATCTGCATGCAACACTGCTCCCAGGGATGCTTTGAAGTCCTGCTGACTTTATGGTTTAAAAAACAAAGCAAAGCAACACAAAGCAGCTTACTTTGTTAGAATTCAGTCAAAGCAGGAGCAGACAGCAGAGGAGATCCAAGATCCACGTGGCAGTTTGGGAAGGAGGCTTGGACAGCAGAGCTGCTGGTCCTCTGGCCCCAGTCAGAGCTGCTGGGGGACACAAACTGCATCTAAACCTGCCTGAAACCAGGTTCTCCTACATCAAAACTCACTGACAATCTCTGATCAAATAACTGAATGCACAGATGTATTCAGACCTGCTGCCTCCGTGTTCATTTTGATGCCATGTGGAAAGAGACAAAGCAGCCACCCCTTTGTTCCTGACCTCCCTTCTTTTTGGGCAAACCTTGGAGATTACAGCAACTCTTGTGGCTGCACTACAAAAAGTAGAGGAAAATGACATATTTTTCCTTTTCTCTTTATTTTATCACAAAGGCTTTCTTTTTATGTAAAAATCACTGTAAGATGGGAAAAGGCAAAAAAACCTCCAACCCTTCTTAATGATCAACTTAAAATATAATACGGTGTGAATATCTAAGAGATGTAATTGCTACAGCATGTTTTGATGCATTCAAATGTTTGGAAAGTTCAGGTTGTATGGAGACACTTGTGACAGGTCATATCTCTCAGTTTATCTCCATTCCTTCCTCTACTGTTCATGAGAGAGAAAAAAAAAGAAAGGATATGTCAATAAAAAACTAATTAGATTAGCTGCATCTCAAAACACTGTGATTCAAGTCTAATTGGCCAAAGTAGTCTCCATTCCCAAGTTGATAGCACAGACCCAGAGCTGGGCTCACCCCAGGGCTGGGGGCACTGCACACACCAATTACTGCTAAAGCACACCACGGGTTTGGGCCAATTAATTCCACAGTGCTGAAAATGAAACCTTTTCAAACCCTGCAACCCATATCAGTTCTTGTCCATGAAAATTTCCAAATGAGCTGGGCCTGCCATCAGCTCACTTGCTTAGTACATTGTAAGCACTTCCAGCTGTCCCTCAATGTGGGGTCAGTGCAAGAGATTCAGGATAAGACTGACTTCACTCTTTATGTGCAAGTTAAAGTACAGCCTGTCCAGTCAAGATGTGAGTGCTTGGAATACAGTGTGTGAGCAAACACAGACCTGCTTGCAAAGCTGGACTGTGAATAACAGCACTTTTTGCAGTGGTGCAAGCCAAAATAGGAATAAGCATAAATTAATCTGTATCTATGCAAGGGATGTGAGTTTAGCTATTTTAAAAGAAATATTATTACCCAATTTTAGTCAATTAAAACATTTTGGATTATATTTCAGATTATAGCCACTCAGAAATTAAAAGATTTATCATCAGATTTAATTATCTTTCCTGTGTTGGGACCTCTGCCACAGTACATTCGAATTGTTTGCCAGTGTTCTGCCCTGAGAATTGTATTTTCTGTTGTTGTAATACAACATAAGTGCCTCTTAAAACCAATGTAGAACTATTCTGTCAGTCAAGCACTACCAGATCCTTCCCTTTATGGAGGGACATCTCACACTGTAGTTCATAGAATTTCCAAGAGGGCCTGTCCTAATCAATAGGAGAAAGGTTAAATGCTCTTAAGGATGTAGCAGATAAATAATTGGAAAAGCAAGAACAGAGAGCAAGGATCAAGATACCACATCTGCTTCACAAAACTGAAGAGAGTCATTGAGGCAAGCTCTTCTTGAGCAGGATGAGAAATAGCAGTAGAAATAAATACTCTCAGCTACAGAAAAACCAAGTTAACATTTCAGTAATCTGAACTGAAGGAACATTGACAAACATCACATTTAAAAGTCTCCCTCACATGTCTAACTCATCAAAAGCTGCCCGGGCTAATGTAACAGACACGAATTGATAGTGGAGCTGGCAGATTGCCTGATGAAGGACTAAACCAGAAAGCCCTCTAGGAAACAGAAAGGGGCTAATTCAATGTGCTTCCAAAGGGCTTTGGCAGAATGAACCTGAATATGAACGCTGGGTCACTTTGACTGATGGAGAAAAGAATTGTGTCAGCCTCCAAAATGAACCGGAGGAGAAAGATCAATCTCAAGAAAGCCACACATATGAGTTTATAGAGGCAGAAATCAGGCTTGGAGTGAAGAGGTGGTGCTTGAGAGGCATTTGAATAGCTGCAAACCTGAGCAGACTTGCAGGTAAAGGGATGCAGGGATCAATCAAAAGCTCCAGCAGTCAGCCCATCAAGTCAATTAGCAAATGGAAACCCAAACACTGATACTTCCAGAGCTGGGTTTATTACATGCTAATTTTGATAGGCACTAAACTCACTCCATATAATGCAAAAGGCACTGACAACCCTGAGTAATGAATCCCTGAGGATCATAATACAGTTGCTCACAGCAGCGGAAACTAAGACACATTACAGCCAGCCTGAAGAACAGTCATTATTTTCTGATCAGTGATAGCTGCAGCACCAGCATTCCCCCATCCAGCCTCTCCACATGGCTGTGCACTGAGTTTCTGACCCTCTTCAACCACCCTTGTCACACAATCATAACCTTACAATGCGGATAGTGAGATAAACACAGTAATAAATGGCAAGAATGACTTTATCATCAACAAAATCTAGGCTAATCACACTCTCGAGACATCTCTGCACAGTGTATTTTCGTTTTCCCATCAAACATGACTCTGACATCGGGGGAGGTTATGAAACTGAAGAAAAATATCTGGAAAATAAATGGAATACAGCTGAACAGGTGATTTCCTGACTTCTCTTTAAAAAGTACAAAACTGCTCCTCAACATCAAGAAATTAAAAACAGCATTAGGATTTGGAAAGTGTCTTTGGAACATACAAAAGAATGACCAGAAATTAATTCATGTTTTCATTAAAGACAGATCCCATTCTCCTCCTAGAAACTATTCACTTTTTCCTCTATCATGGAATCATTTCAAGAGCAAAAGTTGTGTAATCAACACAGTGGAAAAAATGAACCGCCTTGTTTTGTGCAAGAAAAGAGGAAGATCTTTTGTGTAGCAAGTTCTACAAAACCTTGTTTTGACTGAATTTCTTCCTAACGCAAAAGAATAAAATAAAAAAGTCAGTCTGACAGACATTAATATTTACAGGGTGCTCTCAGAACAGAGTGACATTAGCCAACGTTTGCATGCTGATCTTGCAAAAAATTTGAGAGCAACCACATTGGGGTTCTTCCTGCTCAGGAAATTAGTTAATCATATTTGACATTTGCTAGAGCCACAGGACCCAGAGAAGAGAATTGTACCTGACATATTTTAAAAAGAAGGGGGAAATAAATAATCAGAACATCACAAATAAATTTCAAGGCTGGTTTCAAATGGAAAAAAGCACTGCAGTGGCATGGACAGAGAACAGCACCTAAGAAAAGATAAACTAGGAAAGAAAAAGCAAAGGCGTGATAGGTAATAAACCAAAAGCATTCAGTTTGGAGGGCACAAGGAATTGATTGTTTTTGTAACAGCCATAGATTAAATTACATTTCATTTCCAAAGTGTTTCAATTCTTTCTTCTGTCAATGGCTATTTCAGAGCTGAATAAAAGTCATTATATTACTTTAGGGGGCTGCACCTTCATCATCTCTAGCAAGGAAAAAGCAGATTTTATTTCATGAGCAACTCATATTTTTAATGACACGCATGCCACAACGCTATGATTTCTTTATCAAAAGAATAAAATGGTTCTTTTCTGTCTGGAAATATGTAGGAAACTAAGCTTGGAAATGCAAGAGATCACACTAGGACACAGAGTAAACAACAGCAACCAAAATACAAAGGAGTCCTTATTGCTGGATTAATTAGCATTAATAAACTAGGGCATAAATATTTTTGACAGGACAGGAAAGCGGGTCATTAGCATTTTGGAGATGATATAAATGTTCTTCCTATAACATGCTGAGCAGTCCTGCTCCAAATGATCCTCCCAGCTTGCCTTTATACCTCCAAACATCTGACATCCAGTGGAGAATACACAGCATTTACATGAGACTGAGACTCCTTTTTGCTCCTCCAATCTAATGCAATTTGAGGAAGAATAATTTGCTAATAATTAAACAAACAGTGAAACTAAAACCTTTTTACTACTATCAAGATTCCAAATGAGGCAGAGAAAAATAGGAGTTTGCAAATCCTTTTGAAATGGATTTTCTGTTGGAGGCACAACATACACAATGATTTGCATCAGTGATTATCTTAATTAAACTGCTGTTTACATAAGTAACGTTGATTTACTTTACATGTTGTTCGGTGTCATTAGACCATCCGTTTAATTGTGCAAATTTCCTTTAGCTGAAGCCTTCTCCCACCTTCAGCAGGCTGTGAACAGCACCTCTTGTAAGGAGTGAATCCAGAGCAAGTTTAATAATTACTACACAAGCTGCAGACAAGTTTCAGTCACACAAATCACTGGGTTACTCCATGTCAATGGCCTGGATGTTTGCCTACTCAAGCCCCAAAATCCACGAGAACAGCACTGCCACACAGACACAGCAAAGATCCATTTGCAAAGATCACCTTCCATGGTATTTTTATTAAATATTTTTAATTTCTTAATGACGTGCAAAACTTGAGTTCCACATTAAGTGACTTAAAACTAGGAAAAGATCAGTTCTGCTGTGGAAGGAAAGCCACCATGTATATTTAAATACATTGATTTGAACATGTATCACTGCAGATTTTCTATCACTAATTGTTGGCAGTGCCAAGATAATTCCCAGCAATCCCTGCATGTAAAGACTGGACTTGTGTTGGAAAAATTAAGAGATGTGTATGGAATGATAAACTGACCTTATTCAGCTCAATTTTTTTAAAAATATTATACATCACATGATAGGAAGGAGGAAAAAATACCAAAACACCACGAAGATGAGGGAAAATTAGACTAAAAAAAAATCCTGAGCTATTAATCTTTCCTGATAATGAAGTACTTCAGGATGACTTCTAAAACTCACTTTCATTTAGATGCCTCATTTATTTTAATCTGGGAGATAATTAGAAGGAAATCAAATTCTCCACAGCAGAATATTTACCTGAGATGCAGCTCAAACTTCTCAGTATTTCCCCTGTGTGTTCAAACTCCATGTTATATATATTGGTAAAACTTTACTGAGATTAATGCCCGTTACCTAATTAGCATCAAAATGTGAGTCTATGAGGCTTGCTGCTGGTTAGCTGTCAGAACAGCAATTCTTTCTGACTTTTTTTTCTATCAATAGGCCAGGTTTTGCTCAAGAAGTTCCACACAGTGTCCTCACACAGAAATATCCACCTCCAGGATGCTCTGTTAACCAGACTGCCCTGGAAGAAAAGCTGCACCCACTGATGAATTCTTGCTGTGAAGAGCCACTGGTTTATCTCATCACCAACTAATCCTGTTAGAAATTATTTAGCACTCAAAATGTATCAAAGAAGAATCCTCAGCTGAATGAGCCTTCCCCACACACTGGCCTCCTCTAGCAATTTATTTGTAATTATCATTTGCCTTTTTTTCCATATCTAATATGAACTTAATGAATGCCTGACATAACTTCAGCAGAAAAAACTGCCACGACTAGTTACATAATTACAGGTTAAAAAATGATCTTTTTCAGCTCCATTCACTGAAGTAATCTTTAAGGGTAGAGGTTAAGTACAGGCAACACAGAATATAAATTGCTTTGCAAAACCTTCTGTACACTGGCCACAGCAACCTCTCTGTGTGGCAGTGCCTTTGAAGGAAGAGTTTGATCTCATCATAATATTGCAATAATACAGAACTTGTTAATATTATCAGTCGTGTCTTGTTCATGGGCCTCTGTCTACAAAAGGACAGCAAATTTGCACTTGAAATCATCATGGAATGTGTCAGGTTACCACTAAGTGCCAAGAGAAGAGCAAAATGGATACTTTAGCAGGGAGGCAGACCTATGAGCAAGAATTTCTAGGGAAAAAATTAAAAGGAAGAAAAATCGCCCTTTCATGTCTTCAAGGAACTGCTTAAAATGAAGTGTTTCATCAAAAAAAGAAGATATGATTTCTCTCAGGCTGTTCCCACCACAGGCATTCCTGTGCTAGCTGCTGCAGGCAGTTCTTCTCATTTCTAGATCATAGATTTAACTGTGTTTATTATTACAGATTAAGGAAGCAATTTTTAAATACAATGTTCATACTTTTCAGCTCCAATGGGGCAATTCATTCAGAGTAATTTGTGACTTTCAAGCAAATTAATACACAAATTTATGTCTCATTACTGTTTGGAACAAAAAAAGAGGCCTCAAGCAGAAGCACAAATAAATAAATCTGAGTTACTGAACTGTTTGCACCAGTCAAGAGTAAGATATTCCAGGGAAACTGGTATATCCTGGTTTACTATTAGTTTGTGGACCTTCTGAGGAAAAAAAAAAAATCCCATTTTTCTATTTATTGCAAGGCACTGATGCAAAACCAAGGAAAATCAACACTTACTGAGTATCTTTCCTCTTCTTTTTCTGAGGGTCCACCAGGCGCAGGGTGTCTCTGATGACAGCAACTTTCACTTCTTCATCAACAGGGCTTGGGACATTTTCAAATACTCCAGGAGAAAGCTTGACATCACAGAGGGATACAATTATTCACTACAGAGCTAAGGGTGATTGATTCCACATTTGCTCAAACTTCATGCACTTCATCTATATTTTAAATGCACTGTGATGGATTACAGAATATTTCTTCAAGGATGCACAAACACCTTCTCATTTTCAGTTGGATGTTACAACAAATTTCTCTAGTAAACTGAAATATTAAAAAAAAGATTGTTGCCGATGTTATCATTTATATTATGTATACAAACATGAAAAAGATTATTAACAGTCCCCTAAACACAATTAATGACTGCAGGAGATGGTGAATAAATGCATTTATGACAGAGATGATGGAGAGCTTTCACAATTCCAATAAGTCATATTTCCTATGTATAAGATTAGCAACGATTTCAAAGCAGAAAATTACAGAGAACTTTGGAGGTTTCATATCAGCAGACAGCTTTCATCTTTCAAACAAGGAAAAAAGCCCAGAAAACCCAAGCTAAGCAATTTCATTCCAAATCACATTGAGAACTCTTACCTCTTGCTCGTGTTCTATTCTCATGCTGGGGTTTGCATTTACTTCCAGTAACACGGGCTTCAAGTTTTTCATCAGGAGAATGTCAAACCCTAAAATCTGTGCAGAACAAGCAATGTGTTACTCCAGTTCTACTCAGAGTGTTCTACAGAATGCAGTGTTGGTCCATATGGCAACACTGAGGAGGAAGAAACATTTGAGGGGCAGAAAAGAAGTATCAGGAGCTCTGCACAGTGCTGAGTAACTCCAGAAGCCACTTGTCTCCCATACTAATGGCTGCTTTCACACCACCCCCATTCCTAAACACTGCATCTGCCAATATGGAATTTTGGCACCTGAGGGGGTCTTAGAATTGCCAGGATCAAAACTGTGTTGGGAACCCGCAAAAGTTCACTTCTAAAATGTAGAAGGTGGAATCTGGAGTGAATACTGTCACTAACAAACTACACCCATTGAAAATTCTCTGTGTCTGCTTAAGGCTGGGAATAACACAGGTCAGGAGACTGAGGTTTGACTTGGGTGAGGAGCTCTGAGCTCCAACCACTGAGCAGCACCAGAACTAGAGAGACCTTTTAGAAGAGGCATTAAACACCCAGAAAATTAATCTATGCATAGAAGTAACTGCATTCCTGGCAGAAATTCCAACTTACCTGGAAGCAAGTTGGCCCAGGCTTTCCTGCTGGTATGTCAGACTGATAGTAAACTTTCAGTTCTGGTGTCAGTGCAATAATTGTTTTAATCACCAATGAAATTATATCTGACCAGAGCTTTTTGACATCAGCTCCTCTGGAAGACAGTCTGCACAGAATGCTTGAAAAAGTCCTCTTGCTGCCAGTGTTTACACTGGCAGAATGGATGAAATTCCCACTATGGATATTTAGTGAATAGTTGGTTAAGTGCATAAAAACCTGGTGCAAATTTTTGAGAGTGGGTTCTTGATAGGGCTCTGTACAAAATCTAGAAAGTCCATCTTTGGCTATATAAATCTCTAAGGGTTCTAAGGACTTCAGCAGGACATAGAGACGAATATCAAATTTCAGTTTGTCCACGAGCAGTGGTTTGCAGATGTATTCCTGGACCACAGCTGGCCGGCTCTGGATGCTCCCTGTCAGCCTGATGTCACTTGGGTCTTTGATGAGGTAGATTCCATCCCCCTGGCAGCCTCCATCAGGCTTCACAATGAAAGTGGGCTTCCAGGATGGATTCCTGTCTTTCATCATACGGACCTAGAAGGAAAAGCATTTTGGTGAGTAAACACATTTCATTTCAGCCAGTAAACATAAATAAATAGAAACAGCATGATCACATCATCGGAGTAGTAAACGCCACGCAAAAAAAGGCAGAAGATGAACAGTGCTGACAGACACAAGGAGAAACAAAAAAGCTCAAGTAGGGAGTTACTAGTACAGATGAAAGGTCATTTTATTTATCAATACATGGTATAAATCATTCCAGGAACTTCCCTTTAATGTTCTGTTCCAATTTACAGAAGGAAATGGGGTGTATCTCATGAGATCCATTTTGGTAGTCACTAATATATATGAAACTGCAAAGTTAAACTTTCATGCTGCATTTTGAACAACTACTGACAATCATTAACTTAAGGAAAGGTGCCTTATTTCTTGAGGTATGAATGCAAATACTACCAGAAGAAGGAAAACTGAAGTAAAAATTTGTCACTAACAATACCTTTCTCCACCACTGAAAATATTTCACCATCAGATACTCAGTGTTAATAAAACTGGGGAATGCTGAACCATGTACAGATATAACTATGTCTGCTAAATATCAGAGCTTTCATGATACATGCCTTTTTCCCACTACCTAAATAAATTCTAGTTTATTTATTACTTATACAGCAAAAGTCAGAACTGCAGACACGGGGATGCCTCAATCAGAAATGAAATTGAGAAAGAAAGGGGAGCCCTAACAAAGAAAGCAGCTGAGGAAATGCAGGCTAGCAGGTTTATCAGCTACTCATGGCATCCAGGACAATAAAGCACTCAGAACTTCTTCCTTCCAAAACAGAGGGATGCCCCAGCACTGACCACTCCTTTCTTGCACTCCCACATTTTAGGGCCCCAGCCCTGCAGCTGCTCTCCCTCTCCCTGCAGCTCAGCCCAGTCAGATCTGGTTTTACCCTGTGGCTCACCAGCAACAACTGGAGATTGACTTTTAGAAGCCTGAGGACACAAGCTAACAAAGGAAGAACAAATCAGTTGCCACTATCAGCCCTGGAAAATGAAAGATGGAAAAATCAGCCCACAGGAAAAGGCTGAGCACAGTCAGATCATTGTGACAGCAGCAACCTCTGCTGTAACATCAGACTGCTGACCCCCAGGAGAGGCCCAGCTCTGTCAGCAGTGACATTCCCAAGGCCTCAAGGACTTCTGGCTCCACCCTAGCCAGTTATTTATTTCACTGCTGAAAGCCTTCCTACCAGCTGCAGCAGAAATTCAAGATCCATTCTCCAGACTAGGATTTTTCTCACGGACAGGTGTCACACTGACTCAGTGACAGATCCTTCTTCAAAATAGGTCACTCTGAGGGATAAAATGCCTCAGTGGAGGTCAGGCTTACATAAATGGCGTGTGGATAAATAGATCCAAGTAGATCAGCAGGCCTAGATGAGCAAAGAAGGAAAGCAGGATTTATGTCCTAGTCTTTTTATCACTATAGAATAATCTTCCCCTGATGTGACATTAGCCTGCAGAGCAGAGGAGTTCTCTGGTTCACTGTTGTTAAAGTCAACACCTCAGAGAGACATCTGGATAATCTGAACCTTCCATGACCAAACACTCCCTGCTGTGCCTCCTGTTGAACACACAAAGTGCTAATCCTGCCCTCTTAGGGAAGAAAATAGTGAAGAACCTCTGTGACACCAGGGAGAAGAATCTGCCCCTCCCACATCTGCTGTTCACACCTCAGGCTACATCCAAAAGAAATGATGCTTTCCAAAAGAGATGATGCTTTCCAAAAGGGATGACGCTTTCCAAAAGGGATGATGCTTTCCAAAAGAGATGATGCTTTCCAAAAGGGATGATGCTTTCCAGGGACTATTGCTGAAGATGCAAAAGAACCTGCCTTTCAAAATATTACACTCTAACAATCACTGGTCTCTGAGATGTCTCTTCTCCTAAAATAGAATGCAAATCATTTTCTCCATCATTTTCTGTTCCATTTTTTTAAATGGACTAAAAAGCCTGGATATTATTCAGGCTTTCTAGTCCATCAAAACCTACACATGGCAGATGAAGATAGGCTGGTGGGGAAAGGGGGAATAGTAATCCAGAGTCAGTCTCAGTCTGTTTTTCAGCAGATTTACTGTCTTGAAGAAAACAGATGGTTTCTTGATCTTCAAGGAAATTCCCAACAGTCGTCTTCAAATTCTCCACAATCCCCTCAACTATATTCTTTCAAATTCTAATTATGAGGGGGCTTGTCCAGACTTAGAAAATTCAGTCATGTAAGAAAATGAGTTTATATGAAATTAGCTATTTCTGTGTCCTTTGCTTGACAGAAGGAAATTATCTTTAAAAAACATTAACCATTTACAGTTAACAGCAAGAGAAGAGTCTGGTGAAAATCTGCAGGTTTGGCTTTCATGAGGAAACACAGGCTGAATGAATATAATATTCTGGAAAAAAATGCATATAATGGGCTATAAGATCTGACAGCATAAAGACTGGAATATTCAAGCCTATGCCTAAGAGGTATCCAAAAGCTGAAAACCTGATTAAACCACCAAAAATATGCTGTGCTGGAAATCAGACCATCCAAATTAGATTCTTATTAAAAATTAATCATACTGGCCTATTCATCATCCTTGCAGACAACACAAAGAAGGAAGGAGGAGAACAATCACGGGCCTGGTTTGAATCCCAAGGTAGCTACTCTTCAGAAATTGGAATTTCATGTTAGAAATAAGTCCTTAGCACACACATTCCAACAGAGTCTTCCCTGCTAGGGAAGGAGCAATGACTGCAGCACCTGAGAGATTTGCTTATCTGTAATTCATCTTTTGTTGCAGTGACATGTTAGGTACAAAATGCTTTAGAAAATAAGAAATTGGTGAATATTGAAAAAAAGTTAAATATATATTTACTTAGGAAAATGAGCTTTTAAGCCCTTGATGAAAATACCTATCACCATCTCATTTCAATATAGATAACACTAAGGGAACTATCTTTTTGTTGGTATTTCCAGTATGAAGTTCATCCACCACAACTCCAGTGCAGTTTTCTCAATTACTGGATTTCAAAGCACAGAAGATTAATATTAGATTACCTGTAGTGTTTTCTACCTGAATCTAGGTATAGGGGAAAGCTGACAGCATTTGATTTCGTTATTGATAGATATGTATGAAAAGGTTCACTACAGAAGTTAGGCACAATAAGAATATTTGAGAGAGAAATTGTTTTGAAATGTTGTAATGCATCAGGGGGAGGCAGCAAGACTTAAATTCTCAAGGAGTTTCTTCTTTCAATAATCATTTCTATTACAGGCAAAACCTCAAAGGTGTTTTATTTCTCATCCAGCCCTTTGCAACAAAGTCCTACACTACAAACAGCACCAAACCATCTCCTCGTGTCTAACCTACACCTGCACTGGTACAATTTGACTTTTGATAATTAACATATTCCAGAGTGTTCCAGTTCCTCCAGGGACGGGTTTGACATGCAGGCACCACCAAAGCTCTCCCCACTTGTCTGTTGTGAACAAGCTGAAATGCAGGCTCAGAGAGCTGACGGTTTTGGCAGCATTAGGGTTGCAAAGCAAACAAAACCACATATGAACAAATAAACAACAAGAAAGACTGGAGAACTCCTGCTGAGAACTCACCAAACTGTAAGTGAAAAGTGCTCAGAACTTTTTATGGTTCATGGGCATTTGGAATGTTTTGGGTTGCATTTTTCCTTGTTCTGGAGGGGTTACACTCCAAAATTGTGTTAAGTAGAACATAAACCCTTACAACATCAAATATAATGTTTGATAACAAGAACTATGCTTTTCTCCAACACAGATGGGAGAACATATGCAAAGGAAACTCCTAGGAGTGTGTTAGTGGACATCTGTTCCTCTTGGAACACGCGTTTGCAGCGCAGGGAGCGGGAGCAGAGCAGCGCTAACTCGCAGTGCCACCTGCTGCCAGCTCCGCGTGTCACCTGCAGCCCTGTGCTCCCAAAAAAACATCATCCCCAGCACCCACTGCACCCTCCTCACCCTCTGCCTCAAGCCATGTGCACTGATCCACCTGTCCTTGCTACTGCTTGGGTTATTTACTCGCCTTTTACAGACTGGTCTTACAGCAGTGCCATGGCAGTGACTCACTTGAAGAGTCTCTATTAAAATATGTTAATGAGTTCAATTGGATTATGGACGTGGTAATTAGCTAAAAAGTTGCACCCAGTACAAGATACTAAAGTATCTTTAGTAAAAATTATCTTTTACTAAAGAGTACAAGTACTCTTCTCTCTTATTTCCAAGCAGAGCATTCTCTAGGATGCAAGAACATCCTGGGCGAGTCAGACAGGGTTAAACAAACACATAATATTTTAAAATATTTGTAATAACAGAGCCAAACACCAACACACAGCATCACTCGTTAAAAAAAAAAAAAAATTTAAAAGCTGAAAAAGAATGGCATTTTATTACATTGAATATTTATTACATTGAATATTACATTGAATATTTAAACAAAACATCTGTTTGACCTGAGATGATGTGAGTGTATTTAACAATGCATGGAACAAAATGCTCTTCAGAAAGGTTTGGGTACAACAGGCCAAGTGGGCTGAAAGGATTTCAGTGGCAATGACCCTGGTGAAGCACCCACACTGCACTGGAACCTCCTCAGGCCAGCAGAACGTGCAGGGAAAGGGTTGATGCTTCTACCAGGTTCAATTTTCAGACACCTCGCCCGGCACAGCAGAGAAATAGATTTGTTTTGAAGTTTATTCCAGAACACAACAAAAAAAGCTAACATCCAGACATCCAGATCATGACTGACCCCAGGCAAACTGGAAAAGATGTCATCCACAGTCCCCAGGTGTGATTTTAAATAATCTGGCAGGTATAGAAGACTAAAGAACGACATGGCTACAATATCCAACAAGTTACATCATTCTCAGAGTAAAAGTTCTGTACCTCAGCCACAAAGAGGGGCAGCTCTTCTGGCAGAATCCAGGACCGAGGGTAGAAGTTGTATTCCAGAGGAAACAGATCTTGCATTGTTCTCATGGCCCGACTCAGGGTAATTTTCCGAACCGTCTCCATCATGCCTGGGAGGAGAACAAAGTGACAAAACCCCCACACTTGAAGCCTCATCCTAACAGTAAATGTATCATTTCAGAGTATCACTACTCATATCCTGCTGGGATATGGTCATTGCTGTCAATAAATCTTTTCATTTAAAATCTGACACAATAATTGTGGCATTCCCCTGCCGTATTTACTATTGTGTGTATTTCTGTATAATATTAAAAAAAAAATTCTCGAAAATACAGCTCAGAATAAAAGACAGCTTTAGTCAAATATTAACTAGTGACTTTGCCATAATCCAAAATTATTTTTCTAAAATATCATTCCAGGAATAGGTACAAATATAACTTCAATGTAATCAACCACTTTGCGTTTACTTTGCAGTTATTTAAGTATCTGCATCACAAAGAACAGGTTATTTTGTGAACAGCCAAACAAACATTTGCTGAAGTCTTATGTCCATTGGGAACATGACCGAAAAGCTATTTTTATGGGAAAGTTTCTGGCAAAACTCTGTATCAAATTAGCACAACATTCCTGGAAATCAGGAATGGCTCTGGTTTGATTCCTGTGCAGCCACTTGTTTACCAGGTAGAAGCCAAAACACAGACAGGTAACATTCATGTAACACCAATTTAAACCATCAGAGAACAGCACCATCCTACACCCGAGTGGGAACTTCCCTCAGGCAGGAGAAAGACAGGGTAAATAAAGCCTGGAGTTCGATATCTGAGGTTCTTATGCTCACAGCACACTAACAGCAGCCATAAATCTGAAGTAAAGGGCTTAGATAAGTCAATACCTAAGCTTTTAGCTCTTATTTAGAGAGATCTCAACAGGGATTAAATGAGAAAAAAAAAAGGGAGCTTAAAAAGTAGAAGAGTCATCATAAGATGAGGACTGACATGAACTCTTCAATATTAAAAAATCCATTTAAGGAATTCTGCTTCGAGCTTCTCCCTGAGATAAGCCAGAGTACAAAACAAAACAGATTCTTTCCACTTTGAATCAAAACCAAATCCAGAGATACAGCACTGTTATCAGTGCCAGATAACAGACAGTAATTGCATACTTCACTTAAATTATAGCCTAACACTCTCCTTTTTCCTAACTTCACGTGTATGAAGTATTCTTCTCAACAAAACCACTTTCTCTCCAAAACAAATTTCAGCTCAGAAATTGTTCAAGACACCCACTCTGATATCCTCACCCCTTCACCAAACCCAATAATATTCCAAAAATACTATCAGCTGATTAGGCAGAGAATTCACATTAGAAACCGGTAAAACGCAGAATTAGGTCAAATACCCTTGTTTTTAAAGGATTTGTTTAAACTGCAAAGAGAAGTACCTGGAAACTTGTTGACTTGCCCTGAGAAGATGTTGTTATCATGAAAGGACACCCCGTGCCAGTAGATGTCACACGGCAAGCGGCGGCCAAAGGGAAACTGCAGAGGAGAGCAGACAAGTTTGGAGCAATCTGGGAGTAACTACTCACTCCTGTCTTTTTTACACATAATCTACTCAAGGACAGTTTTCTGACTGCCCAAAGAAAACAAGTTCTGTATATTCGTTGCAAAACTGAAAATACTTGGATCAGCTCAAAGACTTTAAAGTGAATAAACTAAGAGGTTTTTAGAAACCAAACCCAAATGACTGAGGCATGGGCTGTACTGAGAATCCTCGAGCTTCTGATCATCCACAGTCAAGTTATAAATGTAAAGTGGACACTCAAAGCAAGATATTTAAATGCAGTAACTGTATTGTTCATTTATATATATCCAGTTGTAAGTATTAATTTGTACAGTATTAATTCCTTTCTGGTACTAATAGCCTGTAATTAACATAAAAGCTTGCAATTCAATTAATCATTTGTTGAGCATATACATTCCCACTATCAAAAACTAAGGCGATTATTTCAACAATATTAAGTATTCCAGGTACTTTTTCCCATTCATGCAAGATTTCACCGTAAATTGGAAAACTGTAGTTTGTTTTCTATTATCAAAAATATCACCTTTTTAAAAGCAGTCTGAAGAGCTCATAAGCAGCACTGCCAATTATTGAGAGCAAGTTTCTAATAGTAGTAAAGTGGTTTATAAAAAACCCAATTAGTTTTGTGTAAAGAAGGTGCTCTTCTTTCTCACACTCATTCTCTTTGACACGGCCCCATTTATCAATCCAAAAAACCCCATTTTATCTGCAGCTCCATGAAGATGCCATTTAACTACCATATGGAATACAGTCACAGGAATAGCTTCTATTACTAGGCTACATCTTTTTCAAATAAATCTGCTATATTTAGCATTTTGGGACACATTTGCATTAAATATCTACCACCCTCATCACCCAGTGCCATTTACTTATCGAAAGAACCACAGTATTTTGCAGAAACTTCTCGTTCTTTACTTGAAATGTAATTTTTCTTATTTTAAAACATTTCTTTATGCAGTCGATCATTTTTCTTTGAGCATGACGGAAAAAAGAACTGCATAAATCTTTTGAGTGCATTACTTTATTTGCTACTTTAATTAAAATTTCAGTTTCCTCAGTAAATAGTCTTGAAAAATTAATTTAAAATGGTAATTGAGCAATGCATCCTTTCTGTTTCCTAACTTTCAGGGATGAGAAACCCAATTTAACAAGAGCCAGTGGATTCTGCACTTATTTCATTATTATTCAGCCTGCAAAATCTGTTTTTGTAGAAGTGAAAATTAATTCTGTTGGGCTCTGAAAGACAATCAGTGGCCTTAACCTCTCCCCACAGGTATGTCCAGAATACAGATGCAGCATTCAGTCTCAGAGTGCCCCTCCCACTAAAACCTGAACAATTTATTTATTTATTAAATGAAATTGAAATGAAAGGAACAAAAATTTGCATTTATATAACACCTTTCATCTACAGAGGATATCAAAGCTCTCTATAAACACTGCACAGAAATCATTTCACAACTGATGAGGAGTGAGCAGCTCTGGACAGGAAGATGGAAGCACTGCACCTCATCGTCAGAAATTTGGGACAGCACAGCTCTGCTCCTGAGAAATCAAGATTATCTGGACTTATCCAAAAATGGGATCAAATTCACCTCCTGAATGAGCTGGGCAGGATTCTGTAACCTCTGCACTACACTTTACATAAGAGTGGTGTTTGGAGAGGAGCCAATAAGTTTGATTATCTGGCAACTCTGGCAGATATAAATTAATCCTACTGTGGGGGGCGAGGCCTTTGCACCACATTCCCAGCTCCTGGCATGGGGCAGCGGCTAAAAAAGAAAGGAGGCTGGAGCCATCCTTTTCAAAAATCTTTTAAATCTTTTTTAGTCAGATTTGGGCAACATTTGTCCAAAAAAAATAAGCAAGGAGCCATAAAGAGAATAGAGTTGTTTCCACAGCTTTGACACGATTAATAATCCATCACAGTCAAATCTGCCTGACAGGTCATTTCTACCTTTGGATTAGAAGCCAATAATTTAAATTGTCTCACAGGTCACATCAGTCTGTTCCATCATGTTTAATGACAAGTTAAATGACTCCTCTTCCACTCAGCTTTTCCCAGCATAAAACCTGAAACTCTCCCAACGCCTCCGTGCAGCTCTGGAACAGCGAGACAAATGAAATGCTCGACGCTGGGATATTTGATGCCTGGGACATCTGCTTCTTCCATTTTCCTGGTAATTGAAAGCTTGCTGAAGAAATAATTTATTAAGTGATGAACAAACTCGGGATGCAAGCTCAATTTGTGCCCATTATTTCATTTGGCGTATCATGTTCATTTACAGCATCTGACACGCTGCATCAGATGGTCCAGAATTGGCACGCACATGGAAACTCTGCAGTGCTTCTTAAAAGGTCCACCCACACAGGCCTATCAAACCTGAGTGTTTCATTTACTCAAAATTCACACAGCTAAAATAAAAAAAAAAAAAAGAAGGAAAAAAAAAAGAAAAAAAAAAAGTTGGGTTTTTTTTCTGTCTTTTGCTTCTGGTAACAGAATCTCAATGGTCGGATTGCTCATCTTACGTTCCTTCACCTCTTCCCCACGTATCAGCACCCGAGAATATTTCACCAATATTGCCAATGTTTAGAGTATTCATCCCTTTTTTGTGTCTTATAATGATATTTAATATATGTCAGTTCACTAACGAACAATAAAATAATAAAAGAATCGATGCGTGACACTGTAAGAATGCTATACATTAGATAGAAAAAAAGTTATGGATCAAAAGGTGCCTACTTGAAAAAGCACATTATACTGTCTCCTCCAACAAAATATTCCACACATCCCAACGCATCCAGCAGCAAACAGCAGAAATGAAACAAAAGCAAGAATAGGAAAATGCAAAGAAGTAGAGAGGGAAAAGGATCAAAAGTATTATACAAAGGATAACAGTAGAATAGCAGTCCCTGACACATCAGTATTTAAAATACATGCGTTTCATTACTAATTCCAGATTTTTTTTTTTTTTTGTATTATTTTCATGGATCCTGGAAGCAACACCCGTGTTCCCTCTGCTGGTCCTGCTGTAACAGTGCAACCAGCTCTGAGGCTCTGGCCATCTGAACAAATATTTCACTATTTCTCTAAAGGACTGAAAGGGAGAGCTTTCAGAATTACATGTAGCTTGAATAAAGAGTTTCCCTTGGATTTATCTTCTCAATTTTGTTCATTTTTCTCTTCAAATCTTGACCAGATCCTATTAACCTATTTATAAGCTGAAGATACACAGCAATACATGACAGTGACTTGTTTACAGGGAATGTTATCAGCCACCCTGATGGTGCAGTCGAGCACCACAAAATTCCATATCAGGCCTCTTCTTTATTAAGAGACAAAGTGGCCAGAGGAGGAAGCAACAAACTAAATGAAAAACATTGACCCAAGAAAGAGATGGAGGAGAGAGGATATTGAGGGAGACAGGGAACAAAGAGAGATGAAGTAAAAGCAGCAGCAATTGCTGTTGGGGGATGCAAAGCAGGAAGGAAAAAGCTGATTAATGCAGCACAGAGATTCATGAGAGGAACAAGAGCTTGTGAAACAAGCCAATTAGTAGGAAAGACTATCAAGTGCAAGACAAATGCAAAACAGTGAAGTCTCAGGAAACTATAAAGGCAAAATTAACCACTAAGTGTGGCTCATTCCCAGCACAATCTGCGAGGCTAACTGATATCAGTGATCCAGAAACCCTCCCTGGAACAGCTCCCCGCCCTCAGAACATAAAACTTAACCATAAAAACAAAGAAATTAAGCGTGAAGTGCCCCTGCTCTGCATGTCACTGCATAAAACATGGAGCAAGGCTGCTGATGGACACCCCACAGGTGCACTAAGGGCTAAGAGGGTAAATGTAGCAGGTTTGAATTTCAAGGCTCTGGTATGTTGTTACTATTTTGCTGTACAAGCAGGAGTTGAGAACTGGGGCGCTGGTGCAAAGAGGTTTTGAAATCCTGCCACTGGATTTAAATAACAAAAATCTTGAAAGAGCATTTTATTAAGTCAGAGAAGGAGAAAACGTTACTCTTTCTGACACTGAGCAGAAAGAGTATTCTTGTGGGATGAGATATTCAGGACATTATGAATAAACACAAGCAACACTTATTGCCATTCAGTCCCGCAGAAAATAAATTTGCAGTATTTAATTCTGAGGTTAGGAACAGCACAGGATATACTGTCTACCCCAAGTCTGTACAGATTTTGTTTAAAAAGCCTCAAGTGCACAAAAATACCATCTTGTTAGTGGGAATTCCAAAGGCAGCTTTGTGGAGTATCTGCAGGTCAGAGATCACACAACTCTGTCCTAGCTCTGCACATCCTTATGAGAAACAGCACATCGTTAGGTTTTACTCCTCCTTTTCCCTCCAACTTTCCTCTTACAAATTCATTACTAGTACCCTTTTTCTTACACGAGTTCCTCACAAAGCTCCTAGAAGCCATCTCAACTTCTATAAAGCCATTTATAAAGCTGTTAAGGAAAGAAAATCTTTACAATTGGAGAACAATTTACCATCTATAGTAAGATATACATAAGAAATCTCTCCAGGATTTAAATAAGGAGCTGCAAAGCATCAGTTCTGTGCCAGCTCCCCTATTGTCCTGATTCCAGTTCAGCACATACTGGCACTCACTGAAATCCTCACAAAGCAATGAGAAAACACATGACTCGAGCAGCAGGAGAAAAAAATAGCTAGAGCTGCTCTACATAAAGCAAATTAGCAGGCTAAAGCCCGTTGTGTGCGCGTTAACAGCTGGCTTAATGCTACTGCATTAATACACCGTGCTCTCTGACACGCCAGGGCCAGCCCTTCCCGTGCAGTGTCCCGAGCCAGGCCCACGCACCCAAGCCCTGAGGGAAGGGTGGGAGGGAAGAAATGCAAATCTACACAACACGTCAAAGGCTTCCCCACGGGAGCAGGTTTCTTTCTTGCCTTTTCCGTGATCAGTTTAACCTCGGAAGCGCAATAGCCGATTACCCCTGTTCTGGTTTGCATAACTGGCCGTGGCACTCGTGCTCATGAATCAAATCAGCTCCGGACCCGGCACTGGGTTGAAAATAGCCCCAGGTCGGGGGTCAAAGCCGGGAGACCCCCGGCTGCAGCGGCGCGGAGGAGGAGGAGAATGGAGGAAGGCTTTGCCGGGGGCAGACCCGAGGCGAGGGAGGGGAGTCTGGGCAGGACCGGCGCTAGGCCGGAGCAGGGGCAGGGATGGAGACGCGGCCCCGCACGGTCCCGCCGGCGAGCGCTCACCTCCTTCCAGCGGAGCTGCCGCAGGCTGATTTTCAGGGCCTCCAGAGAGGTCTTGGCCTTGGAGCTGTCCACCGTGACCCCGGCCCGCCGAGGGTTCTCGCCCCCGCTGCGGCGGCCCGGGGCCCGCCGGGCCCTGCCCCGCGCCGCCCGCCCGGCCGAGCCCTGCGGGCCGGTCCCGCACCGGCCCCGCTCCCGTTCCCGCTGCCGCTCGCGGCCGGGCTTGGCGGGCAGCTCCCCTTCCCCTGAGGGCGCCGCGGCGGGCGGGCCGCCCTGCGGGGCCTCAGCGGGCAGGGCCGGGGACCCGAGGGGTTCCTCCGCCTGGCGGGCCGGCTCCATCTCCGCCGGTTCTATCCCTGCTGTCCCCATCCCAGCCGCCCCCAGCCCGGCCTGTTCCAGCCCGGTTGGCTTCATTCCGGCCGTCCCAGACCCCGCCGGTTCTGTCCCTGCTGTCCCCATCCCCGCCGGTTCTATCCCCTCTGTCACCGTCGTCCCCAGCCTGGCCAGTTCCAGCTCGGCCGGCTCCACTGCCTCCGTCCCCATCTCCGCTGGCTCCATCCCCTC
>VZSR01000598.1:1662872-1686106 GCA_013398615.1 Brachypodius melanocephalos | reverse complement strand
CCCTGGGCCGGGCCCGCAGCGGGTGCCCCCCGCCTGTCACAGGCCCCGCGCTCGGGGGGCCCTTGGCAGCGAACCCCCGGCAGTTCCCCCTCTTTGGCTCTTGTAGAGGGGCTGGGGGGTCTCTGCGGGCTCCGGTGCTGTCCAGCAGCCGCTGGTGTGGCACAGGCTGGCCGCGGGCCGATGGCCCCGTGCCTCCAGGCCGGGCTGCCCCCCCCCAGCCCTGCCACGGTTATTCTTCGGCTCTGGAAGTGCCCCTGGGCCACGCTGAGGGAGTCTAAAGAAAACAGCAATCAATTATGAAAGCCTTACATTTAATTAGCGCAATCAAACAGGTTCTTGCTCTTTTCCCGGTGTTTTTGCAGCTGTGTAATCCTTAGACCCTGGCTTGTGCGCTTCGTTTGGGAACTGCTCTGGAATGACCCCTCCTTGGCAGCACCGTGGATGCTGTCCCAGGTGCTCATCCCTGCCTGATCCAGTGCCTGTCCTGTCCCCCACCAGGCTGCCCTGTCCTGCCACGGCAGGGTGACAGCTCCCTATTGCCCTGGAAACCAGCAGACTGCTATGTGCTGCTCAAATAATAGTGCCTTACTCCAGCTGACCCCTTCCCTGCATGAAAAGCTGGACAGACAAGGTCTGCAGCCTTCAGGCATCAGAAAGAAATACTGATATTGTCAGAAATTCCGTATTGATCGCGAAGAACAGCCTGGCAGCACAGCAGCACTCTCAGAAAGTGACTCCATTGGAATTGGCATTCTGTAGACAGCATGGGGAATGGGTTTATAATTCAGCTGACAAGAAGAATTGCATTTTACTGGAGCAACTCACAGGCTCCCTTCCCCTCTTTGCAGGTGGCCTAACACAGATTAGAAATGGAATTCATGCCTGCTGTCTCCTGAGCTGGAAAGAAGGGGCATATACATTCAAATAAAGCTTTGAAATACGGATTTTGTGCCTCTTGGTTTTCCTGCTGAAAGATTTAAGCAGGATACAGGATGAATCTGAATAGACAGCTAATCATGTATTTTAAAAATCTATCTTCCTTAGGGAAGAAAACATTTAATCTGTGATTTCTCTATTTAAATTAACATTTGCTGTGCTGCAGACTGTTCTGAGGAGAAGAAAAAATCCTTAATTTGATTTTTTAAAAAGATGGAAAGCAACTATACCTTTAACTGAGTGAAACTGGCTTCTCAGATTGACAGCTCCAGGCATCCAGAGCTAGCGAGTGGATAACACCCTGTTGGGATGTGTGGGTCTGGGATGGCGTTTGCATTACCTTAGTAACATGCTTGCTCAGTTCTGCTTTACAGTCTGTCTCTTCCAATTATGCTGCTCATTGTGGGCACATCAGTCAGCTGCGACGCTGACAATGACAAGGCTGCAGCTGGCTGCAGGTGTCTCGCACCAGGCAATCTTACTGACCACACTGGCTCTCTAATCTCCACATTCCAAACTGCCTGCCTCCCCCTATAATCTTCAGGAGGTCACTACTGGGAGCTGCTTGCTTGGGCAGAGCTTTGTGTGCTGTTTCATGAGTTCCATGGCTCTGTGTGGGAGTGCAGGTACCCAAACTCTGCAGCCAGAGCAGAGCAGGGAGTTTGAAAGAATCTCCTCTAGCTCAGGAGTCCCAGCTGTCCTCTTGCCTCAGTTAATTTGTCATTAAGAGCATGGCCTGTTCCTCACTGCAGCCCTGCTGCTGGCACACAAAAGGCCAGCCAGCTGCAAGGAGCTCATCTGGATTACCAGTGACTGTCCTGACAGCCAGAGGAGCAGGGAAGGAGATCTGCACACCAAAGAGGCCACAGATCACAGCAACACAGCTCTGCCCTCCCCAGCAGCGCAGAGGGAAGCCCTGGCTCTGCTGACCCCCTCCCTGCTGCCCTCAAGCTCTCGTGCTCTGAGCTTGGTTCTCCTGTGGTTTTCCAAAGGCTATAGATGAACTTAACTGCTCTTAAAAATGCCATTTTGCAAAGGCATTTACAGAAGCATCAGCAAAGCCAGATGACCTTTCAGATTGCTTGTGGTGTTTATTTCAAGGCAGGAGAAAGAGCAGTAAATACTGAGCCAGGAGAGCTCATCTCTGAAAGCCCTTTTAAGCAGACATTTTACAAGATAAAACCCGTTGCAATCTGCAAGTAGTACAGTGGAGAAATAAATCCAGAACTGTGTCAGTAACAGCAATACCTATGGGGCTGTTCTGGGGAATTATTTTGTCTCTGTTCATATATATAAAACCATCCTGAATGTTTGCAGGGGCCTCCTGATTAGCTGCTCCTTTTCCTCTCCACAAGGGAACAACTTCCGAAAAACCAACGATTTTTAACCACACACTGAAATCCAGACACAATTCATGAACCAAATGCTCCTGGGAGGCTCACTAAACTTTGTGAACTGCCCTCAGTCCCCACCCCTGAGAGCAGAGATGGGCTGTGTTACCCTGAGGGAGCTGATGGACCCCACGGAGCCTCCCAGCACCAAACCCAGCACCTGCCCTCAGCTGCCAGGGCCACTCCCAGCCCACGCTGCCATCACTCAGTGACATTCTCCCTGTCCTCACCAACCTGCCCTGGGCGTGCAGGTCTGCCCTCAGAGCTGAGCCACACCACTTTACAGCATCAGCAGCCTTTGCTCCCCACACAGTGTGACTGCCCAGGGATCCACGTGTTTTCCTCATTCCCAAGGCTGAGCTGGCAGCTTTGTTCCTCCTCCCCTGGGCAGCGCGGGGCACTCCTGTGCAGCCGTGCCACGTGTGCCCTCACCGCTGCTGCCTCCTGCCAACAGGTGCACCAGCAGGTTCTGCTGGGGCACACCAGGGGAGGGAAGCCATGAATGTTCCGTGATAACCCGTGGAGCGTGGGTAGTGTACTGCCATTCCTGAACGGGCAGCCAGCTCCAGGAGGCTGTAGCTGTGGTGCAGGGGGAGAGGTGGAGGTGATGGGAACCTGCCATCTGCCACGTCTCAGACCCCAGTGAGAGACCCTGCTAGGACTGGCACCGATGCTGGAATGCAGACACTCAACCCCAAGCAGTATGGTTAGGACTGCACCTCCCCTAAACAGGGTTGTAGGACACAAATTTGGGTGCGTTTACAAGGATTCTGCAGACAGCCGAGCTAGTCCAACCAAGCAGGGACAGCAGTATCCAGAGGTAGAGTATTCCGGACTCAAAACTTAAGCTAGAATCACAAGGCTTTTCCAGGAAAGGTGTTTGTTGCACATCCTGGCAGCTTTACAGCTCTTACGTGCTTTTAGTTTTGAGCAGGTGTAGTAAGGAGGAACAAAGGATAGACAGTCCCATTTTCAGACACGGGATCATGACTCAATTAGCAGCAGACATCACCCTGCAAAGCACTAGGAAAGGCACATCCAGAACCTGAATGAGGTCAGAGCCTCATACCCAACTTCAGAAATCCCCAACCTGATAACATTATCTACAACAGATATTCCTATCGTGTCCTGGGACAAAGGAGTCCAAGCAAGGAGGGACTAACTAAAGAAGAAATGCTGTCTGTTTTGAAGAAGCCCACAGCACCAACTTGTGCATTACTGCACAGACATCTCACTGTTGTGTCTTTCAGTACATCGGGAGCTTGGATGTGCCCAGGCCCAACAGCCGTGTGGAGATTGTGGCAGCCATGAGGAGGATCCGGGTAAGTTCAGAGCAGCTGAGCCCCACACAGAGTTAAAGGTTACACTCCCCGGAGTGACTTGGTTGCAATCTACTGTTCTGCATGCCCTCCAGCCCTTCCTATCTGGAGCTCCAATCTCAGCCCAATCAGGTTTGCAACAAGCTTCTCCAGAAATTCCTAAGGCATCTTAGCATAGGCCCATCCTGTGCTCTTTGCAAAGGGATCAGTTACCAAAACTCAAAGGTAACCCCCTCTCCTGTGCTGAGCACCCATGAGGCTTCTCCTTGAACCTAAGAGATTTATTTTGCCTGTTTGGAATTTTGTGTGCATGAGAAATAAGCTGAACACGACGTGCTCTACAAAAGCACTTGAGTTCATTGACAGTTCCAAATATATTATGTTATATATTGAGATATCAGTGCCCTGACAGGTGTGATTGATGTAAATCCCATCTGACTAGACTTTGTGGATTCTGCTGCTCCTAGAATAATTTGCTGCCTTCCCCGGGCTCCAATACAGTTTCACAGTTCCTGTTTCTCATCACCAAGGCTGCTCTCTTCCTGCTCTGCCCCTTTATTCTGCAGAGCAGCCTGTGAATGGTCCCCAGATTTAGCTGTGATTAGCAGGGTTGGGTGGCTTACATCTGCTTCGTGTATAACCAGTTCAAGTGCATCTCCCCCAAAAGGCAGTGCAGCTGTTGTGTCTGGCTGAAGTTTTGCAGGGGTCTTAAATCTGAGGCTGTTCATATGTCTCCCATCAGCTGAAGCAAGTTTGAGAATCTTCCATTTAAAGCTTTGAAGGGATTATCCTATTTCCCCCCTTCCCCCACAGTGTTTAACCATCTAATTTTCCTTTAGAATAGTGCTTTTTAAACTTAGCCTGTAACTGGCTGGGGAGCTGATGTATTCATCTCCAGCCAAGCTTAGAAATGACATTCCCCTCCCTTTGCCTGCTCAGACTATTAGCACAGCTCTTGCTCAGAACACAGTGCAGCAGCAGTCTAAATTGCCTGGTTATTAATGGAACAGGTGAATGTCTGTGGGAAGTAAAAGCAATAGGTGAGGACTACCAGGGCAGTTTAGGTGCTGGCATAATTATTTGCAAATTTTCATCTGAATCAATATTCGTCATCAGATTTGACAATGCACTTCTACTGATCTATGACCCCCTTGTAAGAAAAAGCAAACATTATTCTAATATCACTTAAAATAAAGTGTCACATTCAGTTTTCACACCTGCTGTTGGCACAGCAGTACCTAGCTCAGAGCCTTGGCAGTGCAATAGCATGCTTGAGTACCACAAGAAACATGTAAAAACACATTCTGCATTCCTGGGTGCCATCACTTAATCTTGTCACACAAGATTTTTAAAGTAGGCATCCAGTAATCTATACTGAGTTTTTAATCTTGGAAGCCTGTTCCAAAGAGGGAGGGCTTCCCCTTTTCATGTGCACATTGTACAGCAGGATCTTATTCAGACACTTCCTGGCTGCTGAGCGGAAGATGCTCCTCTATTGAAGATAGTTAATTGGCACTGATCCTTAATTAGAGCATAAAGAATGAACTGGGAGGTCTTTGAAGAGAATTCTAGTGCACAGAGTACCCAACCTAGGAACTGAGGGAAGATGGGGGTTATTTATGTAGCATTCATTTGCATGCAGAGGCCTTGTCTGTACCAGAGTTTTTTCCCATGGACTCTCAGCAGCACCAGTTACAACTGGGAGGAAACAGGGGAAGAAGCTCTTGGGGGAAGTGAATATTTTGCCCCTGTGTTATTGTGAGTGGTAGTGCCTGTTTGCAGTGCAAGAGTGAGTAAGGTCCCACAGCCCTGCCAAGTGTTGGCAGGAGCATTTCGTGGTGAAGCTTTCATCCTTTGTGCACTCCAGTGTTCCACTACAATTCTCCACTGGAGCAGAAGAGCAAAGTCGTGCAGTACAAGCCCCAGGACAGCATTCCCTGTGCTGCTCCCTGTGCCCTGTGCCATGGGAGGAGGTGGGAGCCATCCCACGCCTCAGGAGGGCTCTTACTCACCCAGAGTGAGCAGGGAGGAGGATGAGGAGTCACAGCTCTCTTTTCCAGGCTGTGTCAGAGCTCGTTACTCTGGTTACTCATCAGTAAATTGATACAAGCGCCAAAACTGCCCTGGGGGAAAAGCCTGTCCTGAGAGGGTCAGAAGGAAAGCAGCAACACCAGGTGACAAGTCTGCTCCTTGGCATGTTCTGTGTTTTGTACTGGGCTCTTTTACCAGTTACACATGAATTATACCAGAGATTCTGGATCAGTGGGATTCTCCATGCATAAGCAGAGCTGTCAGCCTGCAGACTTTGGGACATTACTCCTAGAGAGCCTCAAATAACAAGTTTTAGCATTGTTGTGCTGAAATCATGACCTCTTCTTGGGCAGTAGGTATTTGAGGTGCAGTCTCTCCTAGTAAAGCTTAAATCCATACTCTGGGCTGAATGGATGCTTGTAGAATTGCTAGCAATACTCCATTAGTCACACATTAGATCCCATTTCATAACAGACTGGAAAGCCTTGTCTCATCATGTTCTATGCTTCCACTGGAGAGAATGCAAATGCAGTAGGTAGAACAGGGAAGCTGCTGTTCTTAGCTTCCCATTATGCAGAGCTAGACAACTTTGCTAATCCTCCCAGTGGATTATTAGCTGCCTACAGCTGCCATGTTGTTATTACACGATCAGAGTTCAAGCTAATCCCTCTACCTCTTGCCCTGGCAGGGGAGGTGATGAAATGAGTCTGCGGCTTGGATAAATACACTGTACCCTGACAGGCACAGCGAGGGCCTGCTTAGGAAAGTCCAATTCATCACATAGCTCCAAGCACCCCGGGCAGGTGTTCCCCCACCTCCCAGGGAGCAGCATCTGCTGCCTGCAGCTGCCTGGGGCCATCCAGGTCTGGGTGTCTGGCAGCTCCTGTGCTCTGTCAGCGTTCTGGTGGAGCTGCCTTTCTGCTGGAGTGATCCCTCTGCAGGCATTGGAGCCTTCTCAGCACTCCGGGGAGTTTATGTACAAATCACCATCTTTCCTCCTCACAATTCAGGCGGTAGCTAATGTGAAGACGGGTATTGTAAAACACAAAACACTTCCCTGAAGCTGCTGAGGTTGCTCGGAAAAATCTTAGCCTGGGAGACCAGGGAATGGATGGCTTCAAGTGCAGGGTTAACATCACCCCATGTCCTGCATGCATTCCCCGGAGGAGAAAGTCAGCTGTGCCCTTCCCAGAGCACCTCTACCCTCAGTCCAGCACCTCACAGCCAGCTGAGCACGCCCAGTGACATGCTGCTATTTTGTGTGGTGGGTTGTACAAGGACGCAGTAGGAGTAAAGTGACAAAGCCTGTCATCCCCACAGACAGCCTGCTGCCAGCAATTCCCCAAGACACTCCGTTTATCCACCTTTAAGGCACAGAACCAGTTTCCCTGGAATTTGCACTTAAGAATCTCTGAAGCCTACAAATTTCAGTTCTGTTTGGAAGGTTTAGCTTGGACTTAAGCAGGTATTGACACTCAGAAAGGAGCCAGATGTTGGATTATTTAATCATTCTATAAGGGAACAGCCAACTGGTGTTGTGCCCATCCAAACACCAGGATGAGCAAACAGGAGGCAGGCATCCAGACTAATGTGTCTTCTGTTACCTCCACATTTCTTGAGCTTAATTTAATTGAGAAGCCTTTTTCCCCAGAGGCCAGTGTGCCAGAGAAACAGAAACATTTATAAACCTTGACGCAGGATACATGAGAAGTGCCTGAGCTCTCCTTGGAATGAGAACTGGATTCTCACTTCAGCCTCCCTCTTATCCTGATCATTCTTGCTGCATCCATCTTTGAGCAGAGCCTCAGCACTTTGCAGTTTCTCCACACAGTATTTGAGTGAGGAAGTGCAATCCAGCCACACCGTAA
This sequence comes from Brachypodius melanocephalos, assembly GCA_013398615.1. Taxonomy (NCBI): domain Eukaryota; kingdom Metazoa; phylum Chordata; class Aves; order Passeriformes; family Pycnonotidae; genus Brachypodius; species Brachypodius melanocephalos. The sequence continues at coordinate 1,678,561 of VZSR01000598.1, read as the reverse complement.
GTCAGACTCACTGCCAAGTATCAACTGGTAGTGTTGAAGTGTGACATGACAGCAATTTAAATCAGGATGAGTAAGTTACAGTCCTACTGTGCAAACTTGTGAAGCAGAAACAGCAGGGACAGCTGCAAAGGGCCTGCCTCTGCACTCCAGAGCTCCCAGTCCCAGAGCTGGGCTGGCTCACACAGCACCTTGCACTTAAAGCCCTGCCAGGCTGCAAATTCCAATGGTTCAGGAGCAAACACGGGTGTGATTTATCTGCTCTTCCTACAGAAGGAGAGGAACCAGGTGGACAGCTGGCAGAGGGCAGGGAGACTGTCTTCAGCTCTTTTAGTTTAATTTATTGCAGTGTGACAGGTTTCAGAGGTAGAGATGTTTCACAGGCTTGTCCATGAGCTTGTGCTGGAACACAGTTCCCTCAGCTCCCAGGCAGGCAGCTTTCTCACTACAGAAGTTCACCTAGAAAAATTCACTGCTGCATGGATTCCTCTGACATATTCTGCCTATAAGCCCTTCCTGGGTTATTATGCTCAGAGCTAGTTTTTCCTGCCAGCTTCATGTTAATCTGAGCTGGAGTTGTGATCAGAACTAAAAAGAGGGAGAAGCTGAACTCCCAGCTGATGGGTTTCTTGGTTAGTCTCTGCAGCCCCTCTCTCTATAATGAAATTATTTGGTCAGCTGCAGCTGAGGCACAGACTCAAATGTGGAAGTGCAAACTGGTGGAGCACTTGCCCTGGGGCACAGACCTCCGGAGCTGCATGCCAGGAGCTGTTGTTGTTGGATGGGAGTTTGTTCTGCTGCAGCTCCTGGAGGGTTTTCCCTTTCAGCCTCTTTGGAAGAGCATCCAAATGCTCAGCTAATGATAGCCCTGGGCTGTGACAGACAACAATCCTAGTATCTTAAAATATATCAGCAGCCTCAGACTGCTGAGGTGGACCTTTCTTTAGTTCTCAGAGCACCATGCACCCACCTTTCATTTACAGGAAGGTGCAGGAGAAACAGATGACAGTTCTGACAAGGTTAGAGTGTGAAACACAGGCATCTCTTCCCCCTTCTCCCCCACACTAAGAAGACATTGTATTCACCCCAGACTGTGCTCCAAGAGAGCATCATTTTCTAGGATGCCTTCCCTGCATCTCTGGAGAGCCATGCAAAGGTTGTTTGCCCTGCTAAGTGTTAGACACAGTCTACGGCCTCCAGGAGAGAGCTGTGGTTATAGGCAGCCAAACCAATGTACACAAGCATGTACAGACTTGCTCTGGCACCTTCTGCACAATGTCTGGTGTCAGTTCTGACTCTTCTCCAAAGTCTAAGAAAGGCTCCTGCAGCTTCACACAGGCAGGACATGATCAGCCCACAGGGCTGCTCAGCTCCAGGCCCCAGAAACACCAGTTACCCTCAGGGTCCCATCCATGACACCAGGCATCTGAACCAGTTTAAAGTTCCTACCACACGAGATTAAGCTAAATGGGTTTACCTTTCCAGGCCCTAGCAAAATACAGCAAGTGTTTTCAGGATAGTAATTAAATGTTAATTGCAGCTAAGTTTAGCCCTAATGCCTCATTAGTTTGTTTTCCTCTGTTTGTTGCATCTATAGCAGAGTCTCCTGCACAGGGATGGGGATCAGGCTGGGCTTCCCTGCAGGCAGGAGTTCCACCGTGTGCTCTGAGGGTCTCTGAGCCTTGCCAGAAAACTGCTCCTACCCAGGGCAGGCAGCACTGAAACCACCACATTCAATGCACAGCTCTACTGAAAAGCATTTTACTGCTCCACGCTGCAAATGGCCCCCAGCTTTGGTTCCCACAGTCTGTTTGCTGGTCTTTAGGAAGATAAAGAATGATAGGGATGCCACCTGACCTTAAGGGATGAAAGACACATTGTAAGTCTTACCTGAGTGCAGTACAGGATGCTGAAGGAGCTGAGCCCTCTGGTAGAATGTCTGGCAAGAATCCATTTCTCCAGGCAAAACAAGTGTCTTCAGCTTGAGACTGCAGGAGCTGCAACCTGGCAGGCACTGCTCCTCACCCTGTTCCTATCTCACCTCAAGGCAGGGCTTTCTACCCTGCCACTGAGTTCTGTAGCCTCTCCCCCTTCCCAGTCTGCCCTGCAGCCCCAATTAGCCGAAGCACCAGGTGGGACAAGATCTCCCTGAGATCCCTTGCCAGGAAGGCCCCAGGAAGGAAAGGCTGGGTTGGGAAGGGTGGCTCATGCAGGTGCAGCTCCTTGGGGCTCTCTCCATGTGTTCTCTGCTCCGGGGTCACCTTGACAGGCTCTGGTGTGCTCCATGCACCTGCTGCTTTCCCAGCCTCACAAACGATTCATTGAAAATGTGGAAGCTGGCTTTCTAGAAGAATTGAGTCTGCCTTGTCTCAGACAAACCCAAGCTTGTTTTACTAATTTTCTGCTGTTTGTATTATCCTAAAACAAAGGGAAGAAGCTCTTAATGAGCTGTTTCTGCAGTGGCATCATGCACAGAGTTTCTAGGCAGCATTGTTTGACTCTGGTGGAGAACTGATTATGCTCTGCTTGTGTGTCTTGAGTGGGAGGAGAGCAAAAAACACCTCTGAGATTACACAAGAATCCAACCTTCTGCTCACTGCCTGGGTGGGGTCTCAGTAGAGCAATAGAGCTGCAATAGAGTTGCCCCACTGACTTAGAAACTCCTGCAAATTTCCAACCTGCTCATCACCAACCCTAACTCACCTCTGGACTTCCTGCCACAGAATAATTAGTCACCTTCTGTCACTTAACCTCTGAGCTGAAGGGAGTGGGGACTGGTCAAGCTGTGAATACAGGCCACTGTGCCAGACAACAGCTGAGGGCTTTCTCAGTAGCCACATGCTATGACCCAGTTTCTGAGGAGTGGCCGGTGGCTGGAGATGCTTCAGCTCTTCCACCCTGTCCAGGGTGCACGATGCAGGGTTGATAACAGATGGGTGGAGGGATCAGTCAGTGAAATGTGTCATCTCCAGGCAACAGCGACCTTTAGTGCCTTCCTCAGAGCCCTCAGGACTCCATGGCTTCTCCAGCGAGGGGGTGGAACCAGCCAGGCACATTAATTCTGTTTTGCATAAGAGTCATGGTGGATTGGAGTTTGGTTGAAGGATAATAAAAGCAGCATTTAAATGGATAAAAGCTAAATTTAAATGTTAGTGCTAAATGGAACAAGAGAGAGCTTTTCGTCTGATGCTGAATCTTAGCAATGAAGCAGGTACCTTTTAATTGTAAAATAACGTGGCTTTAACAGTATTATCATTATACTACTGAAGCATTTAATTTCACTAGCTAAAATATCACTGTATGAGATCTCTGCAAAGCTTTTATCTAGTTTGAAATAAAGAGACTTTTTCACCAATTATGTTACTGGTTGTAGAGTATTACAGAGATGAAATATAGTGGCTTTCAAATTACATTCTGGTGAAGAACACTCAGCCACGACTCAAAGCTGCTTCTTTGTTGATGCCTGAAAAAAATGTAATTGAGAAGGTAACCAGAGTGGAGAGAGCAGATTGGATTGGCTTGGTAACAAGGAGCTGCCTAAATCTGAGTGACAACTGCAAGAGGACAGAGCTGGGGCTCTGTGGGGTGGAGCAGAGACCCTCCTTGTGCAGCCAATACAGGTGCAGGGCTGGATTTCCACCAGAGCAGGGTGATGTGTTTCAGGAAAAAATAGAATAGCCCATGAAGATACAAACACTTGAATCTGTCCCATAAGTCTCTCTCTGTGCAGAGAAAAATCTGGAAAAAAGTCAGGCTGTGGCTCCAGTGTAATCCTGACGCTTTGGCTGAGCCTTTGTGGTTCTCAGGTTGGGTCTGTGCTGGACATAGGAGGATGGCAGTGGGTGCCCCTGTAGATGTTGTCTTGATTCTGTCAAATGCAAGAGCCCTTTGTTCTTCATTGATCAGCGTTGTGAGGAGAGGGACCCTGAGGGACTGTGACCACAAAGCCAAATTCAGCCCAATAAAATAAGATTTGCTAACAATAGCTTGGTTCTACACTTGCTTTCTTCAATCTGCTTTTGCTGTGCACTAAATGAGGCCTGGAGGCAGACAGAATCCGTGCTGCTTTACGTAGTACTTTGAGAAGCTACTTCGTGTTTTGACCAAATAACAGTGTGATAAATCTATAGCATAAAAGTCTTCAATGGGTCCCTGGAAGGAAGAATGCTTTGATGAAGGAGCAGGGATTTTTTAAAGACATTATGGAATGGTTTTCTTTCTTTCCTGCAGCAGTGATTAGACATTATTTAAATGTCCTTTCCCTGGACCAGATGGGTTATTTGGACTAATTGGCAGCTGCCTGACAGCCTTCAGGACACCTGAGTCACTTCCCACTTCCTCCATCCTTCTGTCACTGCTGCTGCAGAGATCCTGCCTGGGTAGATCTGCTGGAGGGCAGGATGTGGCCCTGTGCATTGAGGGAGCATTCCAGGCCAGGGCCCCAAATCATCCTGTTCCCTGCACAGCCAGGTACTCCCTGGAATCCCACCAAACCCTCTGAGCTCCAGGCTTTTCTTCCTAAAAATCAAATTATTTTTGTCAAATGAAGAGGAGCAGAGGTTCATGTTCAGGCCAGATGCAGTGTGGTGGAGCATGAGGCAGTCACAGCTGCTTCAGGAGGGTGTAAGGCACACAGGTACCCTTCAGGCTCAAATGCCACCTGCCACCTTTGAGTGTCCTTCACCTGCTGCAGAGCCACACCTGGCTCATGGAGCACTAAAGGTTCAGTGATCCCACAGCACCATGGACCTGCTCAGTCCTGCTGCAGCCTGTGCTCCTGCTGATTAATGATTACAGGGCATAAACTCCCAACCCAGGAACGTGTTCCTGTTTCCCCCAGGGCAGTGCTGGTCTCCTGCTGGTCTCGCTTCCTTGAATCCCAGCTGGTGGCAGGAGCTGGGGACTGTGTTTGGGGTTAATCACTGACCTGTGTGTGGGCAGTGCGGGATGCATTAATGTCCACAGCTTCTCACGTCCTGCTGATACCACTCGAGCCCAGGGAGACAGGAAACAGCACTGGGGAGAGAGAGGAGCCTGTGATGTTCTGGTACAGTTTTGGTGACAAGACCTCAGTGACAATAAATACTGAGAGCATAAACCCCTCTTTTTCCATCATTTCCATATCTAAACCCAGGCTTTTCTCTCATCATGATTCACTAATCTCAGTAGCTCCCCTGAGGCTAATAGAGTCATTGAACTGCTTAATATTCTGGAGTTTTGGAAATGACACAGTTAGACTTGAATTTTCTTTCTCTTACAGTAGCAGTCTTGTTTCCAAATTTGAGTGCAGTTTCATGGACAATTTGAGGAGAACCCAGAGACTTTCCTTTAAATTTAGGAACTGCAGTTTTATTAGCACTCAATAATTTCTAACCAAGGCCCACTTGGAGAGAAGCAGCGTGGGAGCTGTGCTGTGCCAGGCTCTGCTCAGGGCTGCACATCTGGGTAATACTCAGGGCAGCCTGGCAGGAGAGGGGTGAGCTCCCTTCTGTCTTCGCTTCTGCTCTGTTACAGAAATAAACACGTTACAAGAGCTCGTGGGCAGATTGCAAAAGACATTTGTGCCACCAAGATTCTGATATCAGTGAGAATTAGGAATTGTGTGCTTTAGAAAATCTCTCCTAATTGGGCCCAACTGCTGATTTTCCTAAGGAAGCAGGATCTGTCAGTACTGCATGTCAAGACTTTACTAACAGACCTGACTCCCCCAGCCCCTGTGGCCCTGTGGTGCTGACCCCCTCCAAGCTCAATGGCCTGTTCCTGGCTGGAATTGCTGCACTGTTGCTGCTCACAGATGCAGACACATCCTTTCACTGTAGTGCCTGGAGGTCGACTATAAGTCACTGGGTTTTCTGTAAGAAATGTTTTCTCAAGTGGAACTGCTGGAGATCGATAGTATTAACAGCTACACAGAAAAAGTCTCCTTGCCTGGCAGTAAAGCAGATTATTTCTGTCCCTGAGTGTCTCCAACCAGTACATAGCAAGGCTGTTCATGGGAGCTGCTGGCACTGAGGTGCAGAAAGGTTCAGCTGCACCCAGGGCTTGAGTTAACAAAGAGCTCTTTGCCCTGCAGGAGAACAAAGATGGATTGCACCTAGCAAAAGAGTCCTGAAGCCTGGGCTGCACACAGCAGCACACTCAGCATCCCCCCATTGTCATTCTGGTCTAGTTTGTAATCAAGTGCTGGTTCTGAATGCAAATGGAGATCAAGTCTTCGTTGTAGCTTGGATTCTGCTTGCTCAAAGATAAAGGTGCCAAGTCCAGCTTCCTGACTCTGCTGTGGATATGCAAAGGAAATGCTAATTTCCCTAGTAGGTGGCTAGGAGAAACGGCAAGGCACAGAGCTGGAGGACAGCACCTGAGATTCATATGGGGTGTGATGGCAAGTCTGGAAGCCAGGAGATGTTCCCTCCCTGCAGCATTTACACAGAGCAGGTGTTAGTCATGCAGATGCAGCTCCTCCAGATTCTCAACAGCAAACTAGATTGCTCCTTCTCCTTTGGATGGGTCTGTACCCTGAGAGGACCTGCTGAGCACCCTGAAGTCACCAAGGCTTTCAGGAGGAGGCTGCAGAGCTGCACAGTGCTGGAAATGGAGAACCCCAGCAGGTCACACCTGGCCCTGTTGGGTTGACTTGGTTATCAGGTTGAACACTTCTCTGCCTCTTGCTCTGATCCTCCCCTGCCTGCCCCAGGCCTCAGGAGCACTGACATTCCCTCTCCATCTCTGCACTCAGAGCATGGCTCCCAGCCTGCTCTGGCTGCCTTTGCCTCTGGAATTCCTTTGGACTACCTGCACTAAAATAGCATCCTTACATAAACACAAAGTCTTGCATTATTTAGAAGCCTAAAATCCCAGTACCTGCCTTTGTCAGAGCCTCAACAGGGCAATGGGATTAGGTTTTCTTAAGCCCCTTCCCCACACTCTGCAGTGGTGGGCCCTGCCTGGCTCCGATGGCCACAAACTGTTCATGAGCTGGACAATGCTCTGCTCTCCTGAATAACAACGTCACCAACACACCTCTGAAAAGCTGCAGAAGAACAAAATTGGCTTTTTATTCCCTCTCCAAACAAGCAATGAACACCAACTCGCAGAGACAGAGCAAAGCAGCCCTGTTAATCACCCCTGCCCCATCTCCCCCTCCTGCTTCTGAGGACACCAGCTTCTCTTTTCCCTCTGCACAGCCTAGCCAAAATACCAGGAAGTGAGCCAGGAGCATCTCCCCTGCCATGGCCTGTCAGGCTCATGGAGAGGGGTAGGGACTGAAAGTACAAGAGGAATTTTGGAGCAGGCAGCAGAAATCCTCAGTTGCCTCCTGCTCCTGTCTGTACAAGCAGTATCTGGTGGCCTGGCCCTGCCAGCGAGGTGCTGGGTAGCTGTCACTTGGCAGGGGCTGGCTGTAACCAGAACAACTGAATAAATGAAATAGAAAATGAATATCCTTGCTTTGTGAGAGAGAAAGAGACGTAGAAAATACTCTGTTACCTTCCCACAGCCATGCAGGGGGTCTGGGCCTTTTTCATGGAGCTCTGAGCTTGCTGCAGAGTCCTGGCTCCTGCTCTTCAGAGCTTTGTTGTGTGAACCCTGATGGACAAGGTTTAAAGCAATCCAATCTCCTAACTTGCCTCTTGTCCTTACACACCAGACTGGAGGGTACCTAGGATATGAAAGATGCACTAGACCAGACCCTTCTCTGCAGGGCCTTGTGACGCAGATGTTTGTCAGGAAATATGGAATTACTTGAAGACAGTTCAGTGTATAATTGCAGTTTCACTTTGCAGGGTTATTTCAGGTGAATCTGACCTGCTTTTAATGAAATTAGCACTTTTTATCTGCAGTAACCCAGCAGCTTTTTCAGGTAGGGACATTTTCATGCTCCTGTTGGGGTGGGGTCCCGAGGCACTACTTCATTACTGATGCTAATTAATCATCCAAGGCACTGCAGATGGAAAAGGTAATTTGTTTTCTCCTGCAAAGTGAATAGAGGTAGAGAGGAAAATAAAACCCAGCTTCTCCGTGAGCTGGGCTTGGCCTGCTCTGGCAAGACAAGGACTGAAGGGCCGTGTGTGGGAAAGCTCCCCATTAAACCTGGGGACAGCAGGGAGCTCCTGGAAGTGACAGACACACAATGGTGCTTTTGTCAGAGAGGCACCAAAGGCCAGATGATGTCACCTTGCACTGGGCTGTGAGGCTGCTTGTGCCCCTCAGGATGGAGCTCAGCAGCATTGCACTATCCCTTCCACAGGGAGGAGGCAATGAAAAGGCTGCTTTTGTCCCACCCTTTCTTAAAAGCAGGCGAAGAAGCTTTGTTCTAGGACAGTCCATAGTTTTTCAGAGGTGGAGAAGACTAATTAAAGAGCCACTGCTAGCCCTGGGCTCCCACCAGCTCCCATCACCTGCAGGAGCCCCATTCACCCCCGTGGGTGTAACTCTGACTCCTTTTTCCTCCACAACCTTTTGACTGGTGCAGAAAAATACCTGAACTCCCGCCATATCCTTTGCCATGTCACCTTAAGGTGGAAAGATTGAGTTATCCTTAAGGGCTGTCTGAGATTTCAGCAGTCTGGAGCCTCCTGTTGAAAATGAGGAGAAGGGGGATGAAGAGGAAGTCCTGTATTACCACATCCATCAGAATGCTTTGAAGCTGGGTTCCTCAGATGTCAAAGGAGACCTGGACAAAATGCAGCTCTTTCTCTTTCTTCCCCTTAGAGCTGCTGCAGCCAGGGCAGCATCCTCACAGCCATGCTCAAGGTCACCCAGGGACCCTCTGGGATGGGCTGGGGCCACATTTCCTTGCTGTCCTTCCAGGGACTCCCAAAAACCCAGCAGGCCCATGATAGCTCCTCAGCCCCTTCAGCTCAGTGCATGGGGAGCAATCTGCAGCATCTACAGAGAGTTTGCTGGATGGTGGAAAGAGCTCATTTAAATGAGAAAAAAAGCCTTCGAGTACGTTTCCAGCATTCTCCTTGCCTATTGTACTCCCCTTTCAGTTTCTGCTTTCCAGTGAGCAGTTTTGTGTTTCCAAGGATCATAAATTCTCATTTTTCCACTGGGCAGGAGGTGCACTCCTGGCCTCCAATGCTTCCTGCGTCGCTTTTGTGTCCGTGTTGCCCAGCTACTGCAGCACAGCCGCAGGCTATGCCCGGCCGCACTGAGAGCGGCCCCGGCAGCGTGTGCCCCCGGCGGGCACGGGGCTTCGCAGCGTTCCGGTGGGCACAGCCTGCCCGAGGGGCACAGCCTGCCCGAGGGACACACAGGGAACGCCCTGACCCAGCCCCAGGGCTGACCCGGGCTGCCGGCAAAGTGGGATGTGATGCCGAAATGGGGATCAGCTGGTTTCAAATTGATTACATTCCTGAGCTGAAAATACTTGGATTCATCGTGGCTTTAAATCCTAAAATGGGACTCGTGTAGTACCAGGGGAAGGGGAAGGGGAAGGGGAAGGGGAAAGGAAGGCTCCTCTCCTGCTGGGATGCAGGCAGGATGTGCGCAGTGGGAGCAGGGACTGGGTCCTGCTGGGGTGCCGGTCAGTCGAGGGGCAGAGCCGAGCTCATTCCCACCCCCTCATTGCCATGCTCCCGGTGTCTGTCTGGAAGGCAGCCTGGGGAAGGGGCTGGGACAGGCTATTGTTGGCGGTTGTTTATGGACACATAGATCCTGCAGCCTGCCAGGCCGGGCTGGGCCGAGGGGAGGCCAGGGCAGGACAGCAGGCTGAGGGCTGGCTGGAGAATTTACAGCCACAGGAAGAAGTCACTGGTTTCCAAGCCTGTGGCGTCTTCCTATGGGCATGCAAATAAGTACATACCCAGCTGTGACTGGGGGCACTGACATACTCCAGCTTCAGAAACCTGCAGAGCCTCTGCTTTGATTTCTCTTAATACAACTTAAAACACCATTTGAACCATGGCCAGAAGCATGTTCTGGCCTTGCTGCTCCTTTTTAATGAAGAAGATGCATTTTTTGGAAGCAGAGACTGCCTCCAAGACCTGCAAACTCTCTATTTTATGACAGTTTTCATTTGCATAATGAAGGCCCTGATACCTTCAGTAATTAATCACATTAAGAATTGCTTCCTTGAATAACTCTATTCATGCAGGTTGTTCCCAGTGCTGGAAACTGCACATGATTTCCAATGTGCATTAGCCCAAGTTTCATCAGCAGATGGAAGCTGGTAACTGCATGTGTAATTTATATCTGCTTGGGTGGAATTATCCAATGAAATATGCATCACACAGTGCCATTAACATTTCTAGTCATAGAGTCTTTAGCTCATAGGTAAGTTAATATTACATGCCAGCAGTGTGTGGGACTGTATGAAAGGCAAAGACTTGAACACAGGGATTTAAGAGCAGAAGTGGAAAGTATTCCAGGTCAAACACAGAAGACAGAGAATTAATGGCACTGCTAAAATAAATGAAATTAATTACCCTTTTTTTGACCGGCATTTTTTAATGAAATATCCCGTCTTGTCTCCATAGTTAAGAAAACTGCCAGGCTGCTGTATTGCCTCTTGAAGGGGCAGCTCCAGATCCTTTAGCATCCTGAAAGCTTTTTCCCATAGGACAGCACAAACAACAGGAGAATAACAATTGAATCGTGGAAGGCAGCAGAGAGAAATGTTGCTGTGTGGGTTTAGGTTTGTTGGTAACCTTGACAAACCCAGGGGGAAAAAATCCTATCAATTCAATAGTTAGAAGAAAATCAGTGACTAGACTGTGCTGTGACAGGTCAGCCTGGAGCCTGGTGCCAGGGTGGAGGTTGGATTATGCATGAACATTCTACAGGAGAAAGCCAGCTGTCTCAGAGTGCCTTTTTCCATGTGCTTTCCTGTCCTTATATAAATCAGAGTTCATTAAAATACTGATTCCTGCTTGATAGGAAGCAATTAAATGACTGAAGCTGTGTTCCATCTGTCTCCTCTGTGGAGAGATGGAGAGAGAGTCCAAACTGAGCTGGTGCAATGCGAGTGTGGGGCTCTGCCCCCCTCTTGGGGCACGGTGCTCTCACCCAGCTGATGTTCCTGTGCTGGGACATGGGACATCCTACAGCTTCTGCTGCTTGAGGGCTTTCACCTTTTCAAAAAGATCTGAGGGACCAATGACTTTTAACTGTTTTCAAGCCAAGCTGGTTCTGGGCATGGCTGGGCTGTGCCTTGGCCGTGTGCTCCAAAGATGCAGCAGTGACCACGGGCTCCATGGAGAGAGAAGAGACAACAAACTCCTTCCTCACTGAGGCCACTGTGGCCACATCCAGCTTGTGGTGCTGCACAGCTCTGCCTGGAGCTGAAGCCCTGCACATGTCCCAGAGCCAGGCTGGGGTGGTGCTGTGTGGGAGCTGGCTGGAGTTCCCCGGGTTTAGAGTCTTGCCATCACTCCTGGCAGCACCCACAGATTCACTGCTGCTGCTCCCAATTGTTCCTTTCTGTCCAAGAGAGAAAGAAAAAGCATCTCTGCAAAATCCAGGCTTGGACTTTGCTTAAAGCCTTTGAGTAAAGAGCCTTGTTTGAATGTAATTGCACCCCTGTTGCTACAATGGGAAAATACACTGTATTGCTCTTTCTTGGAAAGCTCAGCTAGTATTTTCCCAGCCATTTGTGTATAAAGAAAGATAAACAGCTCTTTAGCGGGCAGAACAGTCTATCCCGGGTTTATTGACATTCATGGAGCAGACAAGGACAAACAGTTTGGTGAGCACAGGGGAGGGGGAGCAGCTGGGCTGGGGGAACTGGGCATGAGGGGTAAAGGGTGGGGAAGCCCTCTCAGGTGCTGAGCCTGGCCAGTCCATCTGCCTGGCCCCGGACCCTCAGGCACTGCTGCACCCCCGTGGGCCCCCCAGCAGCCTGCAGGATGCACTCACCACCTCACCCTTCCTCTCACTCCTCCCCATAAATAAAAAACGTGTATAGCTAATTTAGTTCCAGCTTCACACGCAATAGCACTATAGATAGATTTTTAAAGAGCTTGTCTGAAAGTAATAATTCATGGGGAGATCAAAAGGCTGTGGTTTAATCCGGGGTCTGTCTGATACCATAAACCTTGCAGAGTGCTAAGAATTCAATGAACAGCATCAAAAGCCTGATAAACATGAAAGCCACCCAATTTTCTGTCTGTAGAGCTGGTGTGGCTCACAATGGGTGCTGAGGAGTGAGGAAGATGTGTGTCTTCTCTGCAGAGCTTGGGTGACAGCCACACACAGTCCTCCAACTTCAGCATCCCAAAAGAGGTGCCTGGACTCCACTAACATCTCATGTGCTCCCTGCACATCCCCAGCTGTATAAAGAAATCAGAGTACTAATTAGATGTCTAATTACATGGCCTAGGTAGATTTCAGGCTGCTTGGCATTGCCTTTTCCTCCAAATCCACATCAGAGTCTGCATTGATTCACCAAAGCAACGTGACAAAGTGGTGGCTTTCAAACAGGGACTGCAAAAAAAATATGGAGTATCAAAATGCTGTGTTTGGAAGCTGAAAATGGTGCTTGAAATGGGGGCAGGAAGGATGAGTGCTGTAAACAAAGGTCTTCAGAGTAGAAGGGCTCTGCCATGCTTCTAACTGTCAGCTAAAGCAACATTTAAAAGCCAGTGTTTAATTTTTAACACAAATGGAGGTGAGCTCAGGCTGCAGACACCTGCAGGGTTTTTCTCCAGAGATCCTGATCTCACAGAGGTTAATGTGATTATGCAAATGACTGAGGTATAATTGCGTTACTGCCGCCCATCTGGCCCTCCCTGCAGCTCCTGGGTGATTTTGTATTCCCTGTGCAGCACAGTGCTGACACACAAGGGCACCAGAGATGTCACTGCTTGGAGTTTGCTGCAGGGGCCACCCCCCATCACACCTCTGGAGCAGAGTCCTGCTGGACCAGGCATGGCCAATGCATCGGGAAAGCTCTTCCCAGATCCAAAGTAACAGTCTGGATGTGGTCCTGAGGATTGTCCTCTCCCAAGGGATGCTCCTGACAAAGCCAGGATCCTGCCTGCCATCCCAGCTACTGCACCAAGTCCTTCCCAAAACGTTTTTTCTCAGCAGAATAAAACAAATTCCCACCTCCTTCAGCAGCTGGGATTAAACCAAAACCTGACATTTTCATGTCAGACACTGACTATCACACACTGTCCCAGGTACTCTCTTACACTCGGGTTTTTCTTCCCACCAGTACGAATTCAAAGCCAAGAACATTAAGAAGAAGAAGGTGAGCATCATCGTGTCTGTGGACGGGGTGAAGGTGATCCTGCGCAAGAAGCAGAAGGTGAGGCTGCTCCAGGGATAGTCACACTTCTGACCAAAAATGGCCTTTTCTTAAAAAACACCCAGAATCTGCACAAGAAAACACTCCAGTTTCCATCCAACTAATAACAAAACCTTGCCGGAAAGAGAGTGGGAATATTACACTGTGGGAAGAGGATTTTTTTTTCTATTAAAAAAAATGTATCTCTCAGGAGATACTGGTTCTTTTTCATGGTAATACCAGAAAGCTTTTTCCAGGCTGCCCCATCTGAGCACCTCTCAGCTCTTTGCCCAACCAACCTTTCCACCAAGTCACTGAATCCAGATCTCCTAAGCCCCAGCTCCAAACCTTCTTCCCCAAAACGTGTAACTCTTCTGCATATTTGATGTTATGAATTAATCTTAGGGACCATTTTCAGCCCTGAAGGCTGTGATCAGATATGATAAATGATCCAGAAAAATCTATTTTTATCTGAGATACTACTGAAACAGCCATGGCTCATCTAGTCACACTGCAGCCTGGATTGTGGCTTGGGACAAAAGCACTGTTCCTCAGGTTTCCTGCCCTTCAGTTGGTGGAGTTACACTTTCGCCTGATTTACTGTAATTTTGTCTTTGCTTACAGAGAAAGGAGTGGACTTGGGACGAGAGTAAGATGGTGGTGATGCACGATCCCGTGTACAGGTACATGGCAGGGGATTCAACCAGGGAGGGCCAGTCAGCCCTGGGGGATCCGTGCCCTTCCTGCCGCCTGCTGAGACCCCTCCACCAAGGCTTTCCAAAGGATCATCTAAAATTAACGAGGGCACAGAGTTACTGCTGCTGGAGAATCCTTTTCATACATTTTTGAGAGCGAGCTGGACTGATCTCTCTTTGAAGCTGGCTCTGCTTTGAACAGGGTTAGACTGGGTGACCCTGGAGATGCTTCAACCTGCATTACTCTCTGATTCTGCCTCTCAAGACAGGCTTCCCCTGGTTTTCCTTCAGAGCATGGCTCTCCCTCTGCTTCTGAAGCAGGGCTTTACTCTAAGGTGTAAAGTGCTCACTGGGAATTAACCCTTAGGGACGTGGCAAGAAAGCACTGACTTTCCATGGCAATTTCCGTGGGATATTGAGTAATTCCAGAGACCACAACCCCCACCCAGAGGTTTACACAGTGCATAAACCTGGTGCCTCAGGAACCCCTGGGGATGGGAAGCGACCCCAGTGATGATGCATGGTCTGAGGACGGGTTAAGAGCACAGGGTGGTCCAGGCTGTTATTCTTGTGAATTATTGTACCACGAGCACCGAGCCCACAGCCCCAGGAACTGGGATCCCCAACATTGTTTTTTGGGATCAGAGCCCTTAGTGAGGAGATAAGGAACAGAGGATGTGCTGATGCGTTATCTGTGCCCACTTCTCACCTCTGGCTTTCTTTAAAGATTACTACAAGATGTGGTACATTGACAGTAACCCCTCTAATTGCAAGTTCAACACCCAAAAAATTCCAGTGACAGAAAGAGCAGAAGAAAAAAAAAGACATTTCAAGAATCCCTTTGGTTTCTTCTCTATTCAGAGCTCAGGTCGTCACATTTTCACCTAATTAAATCAAACATAGATAAAAATCTTCAAAATGGTTTTGCAGTACAAGGAGGAGAGTCAGCCTGAGCAGCAGAGAGAGAAATCCTCCGAGGGCACTCAGCATCCCTGGGAGAGGCTTCTGTGCTGTGCCACCTGCCCACTGCCAAGGAGGGACCCTCTGGGTCCCGAGGGACAGGGCAGTCACCACCATGCAGGCGGTTCTGCCTCGCTGCAGCCTGGGCAGGGGTTAATTGCTGGGTCTAAAAATAGCCACTCGCTTTCCAAGACTATAGATTTTTTCGCTTTCCCACAGGATCTTTAAAAAGCTTTTGCCTACTTCAGAAACCAGAAGGTTTTCCATCAAGCCTGAAACACTCTCTAAATCCATCGCCTCCTGCCTTGAAAATTGCAGGAGGGGCCATGCACCAGCACTGCCTCGTTCCTCCAGTCCTGGGGGCTGCAAACCAGCCCATCCTGAGGACACACAGGAGCAGAGGTGGTCTGGAGGGCAGAGACTCCCCACGGTGTTTAATTCTCTTTGTCTCTCTCCCTCCTAGAATTTTCTACGTCTCTCATGACTCGCAAGACCTGAAAATATTCAGTTACATTGCAAGGGACGGCGCAAACAACTCCTTCAGGTGCAATGTCTTCAAATCCAAGAAGAAGGTAGGATGCTGGTCCTGGGGATGCACCAACATAACTGCGGGGTCAGAGGGTGCAGATCCCTGGGGAGCGACCGAGGGACCAAAACAACGTGCCTGGTGCTTGTCCCCTCCTCCCCAGCCCGGGGTATTCCACACAGGGATAGGAGCACCCAGATGCAGAGGGGGAAAGTGGAGGGCACTGCTGGACACGCAGCACAGGAGGAGACGCGGTGGTGCAGGGTGTTAGCAGGGAAGGCTG
>VZSR01000598.1:1643312-1662772 GCA_013398615.1 Brachypodius melanocephalos | reverse complement strand
CCCCCCTCCTGCCCCTTCATAGCATGCTGAGACTTGGAGCAAGTCCTGCCCTTGTCCCTGAGGTTCCCCCAGCTCCCAGCCCTGCACAGGGCCCCGTCTCTTCCTGCGATCCTGCGCGGGGAAGGGAGGCTCAGATTCATGTGTCCGTCTTGTTTGAAGTTCACCAGATAAAGGGCTCCAAGATCACGGATGTGGACGAGGTTGGCATCGATACTGGTGGCATCTGTGTGTCCGAGAGGGGACCCAGAGAGCTGCCAGGTGCCAGGGGAGACCTCGGCATGCTGAAACCTGGGCAAGCCTCAAAGGAAAAGAACGGCCAGGTAATGGGGGCTGGGCTGGAGGACGATTCATGTGCTCTGCTGCTGCTGAGAGCCCTCTGCTCAGGGTCACTGTATCATGGCTTGATTTGGAGGTGCTTTCATGGAGACCCCACTGCAGCTCTCCCTCCTGGCTCCCTGCTCAGGACAAGCTGTTCGGCTCCCAGTTCCCTGCAGCGAGGCCGTGTCCAGTGCTGGGGTGGGGATTGAGGGAAGAGGCAGGGGTGGGGCTGAGGCGCATGGCTGAGCAGGCTTCACACACCACCCGGGCTGGATTTCCGTGCCCTCAGTGCTGCTCTGCAGCGGTTCCTTGTTCGACTGCCCGGGCAGCGATCCCTGGCTACCCTCATGCTCCAGGCCCAGGAGCAGCGCCCCCAGGAGGCCCAGCCCTGGCAGCGCAGGCACCCGGGGCACGTTCAGCTCGAGCAGCAGTTCCACCTTAATGAATGGGTGCTCCACAGAGCTCTGGGAGCACTTCCCGGAGGCCTGAATGGCATCGCTTCAGCTCACACAACAGTAATGCTCACAGGGCCTGGCTGGAAACAGCTGCAGTGACATGCACTCCATGGGATTCGTTTGTGTGCCTGGAAAGGCTGGGCTTTCCTGCACATTCCTTCTGGCACTGCCCAGGCAGGGGAGGGCAGGAGCAGGAAGGGCAGTGGCCGCAGGGACTGGCAAATGCTTCAGGCACCAGGACACCGCCCAGCCTGGGCAGCCACGGCACGGAAAGGTGGTGGAGTATTTGGGTCACGCCCTACTGTCTCCTCCCTGGGGGACCTGCCCTCCCCAGACACAGCCAAGGCTGCTCTGCCAGCTCTCTGGGAGGAGCCTCTCTCAAACACTCTGTCCTGGAGACCCCACAGATGTGCAGAGCACAGCCCAGGGCTGCCCCTCAACACCCCCTCGGTGCCCCGAGTGCGGGGCCTCCTCTGCTGCACTGGGGCCAGCACTGTGGGGAGCCAAAACCCAAATCTCAGCCTGAGCTGAATCCGCTCACCTGCCCATTTCTTTGTGCCCAGGATGCCGAATGCTCCCTCCACCTGGCCAGCTCCCAGCAGCTGCTCAGCCCGAGCAGCCCCTGCTCCTCGGCCTCCATCACCCCGCTGGCCTCCCAGCACTGCCTCCAGCTGCTCCAGCAGCAGCTCCTCCAGCAGCAGCAGCAGACACAGGTGGCTGTGGCCCAGGTACACGTCTTGCCCTCCTCTCAGGCGGCACCAGCCTTTCTTCTTCTCCTGCTCCAGCGTCCAGGCGGGCTAGGCCAACAGCGGGGCAGGTGGGAGCGGGCCAGGGCCGTTGCAGCAGTGCTGGCAGCATCCCCGGTCGCACAGCTCTGGGCAGAGTTTGCAGCATCGCTTGCAGCCTAGCTCGCAGCATTGCTTTTAACGCCACGTGCAGCATCGCTTGCAGCACAGCTGAGCTCCCCCAGACACAGAGCTGGCTGCTCACACAGCCCCAGGCTGCTCTAGGAGTGTTGCAGGGTCCGGTAGAGCCCCCAACTCCCGTTTCACCCCGTCTCATCCCGTTTTTGGAAACCATCTCACCCCTAATCCAGCATCAGAGCGGGGAGCCCGGTGCCTCCCGGTTGGGCACCTCCCCATGTGTTTCTCGTTACCGGGGGGCAGCAGGACACCCCACACACCCCCGGGATGCTGCTGCATCCCCGCCCGCGGCCGGACCGGCTCGGGGGGATGGTTGGGGGGTGGCGCGGCGGGGCCGGCAGGGGGCGCTGTGGCGCCGCCGGTACCGGGCGCTCCCGGGGATGCTCCTCCCGTCCCGCATCGCCCGGCCCCGCATCGTCCCGTTCCGAATCATCCCGGCCCACCATCATCCTGTTCGCATCCCCTCGCCCCGTCTCGCAGGTTCAGCTGCTGAAGGACCAACTGGCGGCCGAGACAGCGGCACGGATCGAGGCGCAGGCCCGGGTGCGGCAGCTCCTGCTGACCAACCGCGACCTGCTGCAGCACGTCTCGCTGCTGGTGCGGCAGCTGACAGTGCTGGAGGCCCGGGAGGAGCACCGGGATGAGCATCGGCAGCCGGGTGAGCACAGTGACACACTCACTGGGGTTGTTTGGGTGCTGGTGTGCCCCCAGCTCCATCTCTCTGGACAATTACTGCATTCCTTGCAGTAATTGGAGTGCTCCCAGTACCATCCCAGCAGGCTCTGGGGATCTGGGGCATTTCTGCACCACTCAAAGTGCAGGGGAGCAGCTGGTTTGGAAATCCCCATTTTTCACATGCCCCTTGTCCATCCCTCACAGCTGACCACTCCTTGCAAAACCTGTCCCTGGCCCAGTCCCTCTCCCTGAACCTGAAGAACCACTACAGCCTGGACGTCCACCTGCCATCCACCTCCAGCCCTGCCAGCATCCTGGGCAGCCCCGTGGCCCCCGGCTCGCTGCCTTCCCTGGGCCCCAGGGACTCCTACCTCAACCTCGTCAGCCTGGACAGGGGCAGCCACCGCTACGGCAGCAAGGAGGGGGACGAGTGCCTGGCCGTGCTGGAGGGGCAGGATGGGCTCAGCCGGCGCGTGGAGGGCTCCGAGGTTGGCGACTTCGCTCTGCTTAACGGGAGCAGCCGGCAGAAAGGGGATGACACAGACAGAGGAGACGAGGACAGGTAGAGTGTGACACCTCTCTCCTGCCAGCTGCAAGGGGAACACCCTGAGTGCTGCAGGTAAGTGCTTGCCCATCACCTCCTCTCTCTGCTTTCCCTCCGCAGGCGGCAGCCGCCCATTCCCAAGCTCAACCCACCACCACCCATCCTACGGAAAAGGTCAAGCAAGACCTCCCCAAGCCTGGAAGTGGAGGTGAAGCCCGAGACCACTGCCCACATGAGCCTACCCAGTGCCAGTATCTCCAGCCTCACCAGCATCACTGCCAGCTCCCTCACCCTCTTGGACCCTGAGGCGAGGACTCCTGCACGGAGTGCTGCCTCCAGCACAGAGCCCGGCCCTGCCGGGACCTGCCAGCGCACTCTGGGCAAGGACAGGACTGGAGAGAGCGGGCCAATGTCCCCCTTGGCCAGCATCCATGACCCAACAGCCAGCGAGACCCTGGCCAAGGAGTTGGTAGCCCTGGGCAGCCCCACGGACAGCTCACTGCCCTTCTCCCCTGCAGATGACACCTGCTTGCACATCAGCTTCTCTGAGGATGAGTTGGACACTGCTGTGGGGCCCAGCAGAGTCCCCTCTTAGTGGGGCCACAGTAGGTGGTAGCTGGTGGCTGGCAGCCCCAGCAGCTCCATCCACAACCCTGTGCTGGGACTGGGGCTCCCTGTGCCCAGGCTACAAGACAGGTCCCTTTCCTGTCCCTGTCCCACTAAACTGCTTCCCCCACCACCTACAGGGCCACGCCACAGGATGGGACTGGCCA
This sequence comes from Brachypodius melanocephalos, assembly GCA_013398615.1. NCBI lineage: Eukaryota > Metazoa > Chordata > Aves > Passeriformes > Pycnonotidae > Brachypodius > Brachypodius melanocephalos. The sequence goes on along the minus strand of VZSR01000598.1, from coordinate 1,659,084 downwards.
GCCCTGCCTCAGTCTGCACCAGCTCACACTGCTGTCACACTGCCATCCTGTCCCTGCTCACACAGCCAGGGATGTTCACAGCAGAGAATTCCCAGGGAGCTGGAGGGGGGAAGCCCTGGGCAGGGCACAGTGCAGCGCTGTGGGACAAGAAGCTGTTCTGGTTCATCAGTTGGCATCTGTAGCAGTCTGAGTGGGGCCTTGCAGCACAGTCACGGTGTCACTCCCCTGCCCAGTTCCCCAGGGTGTGTCCCAAACTGCCACCATGCTGGGTCTCTCCAGGGCTGCCAGTGTCCAGCAGTCCCACACTGTGCCCAGCCCTGCTTTGGGGACAGCAGCCCCACCACTGTGTCCCCATGCAGTGAAGCCACCACTGCCTCCATAGGTGCCTTTTCCCACTCCCCAGCACCCACTGCCCACACAGGTTGGGCCACCCCTCTGAGGCCACAGATGGGTGCAGGGCTGGCCCTGGGAGCCTGCAGCAGTGGGGGTGACCCCCCTAAGGAAGGGTGCACCCCATGTCTTATGGTCAGTGCAGAGAGCCCTCCCGTGCCCCCCAAGCTGCTGGTGACTGCAGGCAGGAGGCTGCTCCTTGCAATGATTTTAGGGTGTTATGGTGTGGTTTGGGTTTGGTCTCAGAAATGTGAGTGTCCTGGGAGGAGTTAAGGTTTAAGAAAGAAGCCAATGGCAGGGTGAAGGGCAGGTTTTGTGGATGGACCGAGGTGATGCTCATCCACCTTGGTTGTTCACCAGAGAGTGTTGGGAAAGTGTCAGAGTTGAGCTGGGAAGTGTAAAGCAGAAATGGAGACTTGGAGCCGCCATGCTGCCTGTCCCTGGCATGGTGCTGCTCCTACAGGGAGAGGGGGTTGACAAGACATGCACCCAGAGCTGCCCGTGGCAGTGACAGAGCCAGGAGAGAGCTGGGGACTGGCCCAGGGGTTGTAAAGCTTGGTTGGGCTGTCCCATAGTGTGGTAGCGACAGCCCAGCCCCTCCATAGGATGCTGCGGTTTGGTAATGGACTTTTAAAGAAAAAAATAAAGGTGTCAGATTTGCAGAGCCAGTGCTGTGTCTCTGCCCTGTGGGGCCCGTGCACAGGGGGTCCTGAGCCTGTGGGGTGGACTGGAAACTCCCAGGTATTCCCCAAGAGCAAAGATCCATGCTGGGAATGACAGCTGAGCCCCTGAGCTGCTCCCTGAGCAGCCCCTGCCAGGATGAACACCAGCAGGCAGGGCCCTGCTCCCCACACACTCCTTTTGCTCTTAGCTGGTCCCATTTCTACTCCTGAAATAAATCCTGGCCCCAGCACACAGGATGCAGAGTGGGAGAATGCAGATGGCACAGCCAGATGGGATGGGACCAGTGGCATGCCAGAGCACTGGGATCCCAAGGACTGCCTGCAGCCAGGATGGGCAAGAGACCCCTGCCCTCTGCAGACCCCTGACCCTTGCAAGGTGAGGAAGGAAATCCAGGGGCAATTCAGCACAGAGACTCCAGGATGGACAAGGACCCTGTGAGATTGTCCCCCATGCAGGACAGGAGGCCCAAATGGAGGGACCCAGTATCCAGAACCTCTGTGGGTCTCAGTGCCACTCTCCATCCCTCCATGGTGCAGCCTCCAATGTGGCAGAGTGGGAAGCAGGGAGCCCCTTCCCCAGGCCCACTGCAGACATCTGCCAGGGGCCTGCCTGCATGGGGAGGGGGCACTTCCAGCCCAGAGCCTTATTATGCTTCCTTCATGGGAAGAAACTTTTTCCTTTGCTGTCTGCTAAGCTGCTAGCAATCATCAGGCAGGCAGGTGGTAAAGATTCATATCCATCAAACAATGCCATTTAGTTTGTAACCTGTGACTAAATCTGGTGTTAGCTTTAATTTCAGAGTCTGCTTTAGGGCTCGCTTGTTAATCTCTATGCAAAGCAGATGAAATGAATATGCAGCATTTTGGATGTAATTGTACGGCTTCAATTCAGCACTATAATTTTCCAAACAGGATCTTGCAATCAAGCTTCTATTCATTAGTGTATAAACAATTTAGTTTCTCAGCTCTCCAGTATGCCAATCATCTCAATGGAGTGAGCATCTCCAACAGAAAGAGGAGGAAAGTTTCCTTTGTGTAACAGAGGTAAAAGTTGCTCCATACTTCAGACAATTCCCACTCGGCAGATCCAGACCATTCCAACAGAAGTGGACAGTTCCTCTTGCCCCCACAACACTGACCAGCTGCAAACACCACTCAGGGGTGTGATGCTCCAGTGATCTGCCAGCCCAAGTAGCCCCAGACTCTTCAGGAATTCTGCATGTGAGACATCAGCAGAAGAGCCCAGATCCCGTAGGACCAGGCTGCCTGGAAAGGTGTAAACATGTAGCACCTCAGCACACCCCAGTGATGCTCAGGGCTCCGCGAGCGCCCACGACTCTGGGGAGGGGGTGGCCACCCCAGCCTAAGCCCCCTCCATCCCTCTGACACCATACACCCCACACCAGCTCCGCCTTCCTGGCCAGAGCCACAGGACAGAGCCCTGGGGACAGTGGCAGCTCCCCCATGGAGGACAAGGCCGGGATGACACAGGAGTGGGTGGGGGGCAGGTGTTGATCTCAGCACGCTCATGGCTGGTGCTTTCCTCAGCGGGGACCCGCGAGTGCCCGCATTCCCATCCCCATCCCCATCCCCGCGCACCCATCGCCCTCCCGGGAGGTGAGGAGGGACCAGCCCAGAGCCGCGACAAAGGGAAGCGCCATCGGCGGAGCCGCTCAGCGCGGTCTCCGTTTCCAAATGAATATCGACAGCGCTAATTACAGGCCGCCATGCAGACAGCTTATTAGCTTGTCACAAAAAGACGGTATTGAACTCGGAGCCCGCGGTATTCACGGAGCGCAGCAAGACGCTCCCCAGACAGCACAGCGAACCAGGCAGGCGAACAACCTCCAGCAAAACTAATTACTTCCTGATTGTCTACGGCCACCCACTGGGTATAATAGTATAGACTAAATTTGGCATATACATAACTAAGCACTCGGCACCAATTTGGTGTACAATAATCATCCTCTGTGTTGCATAATTAAAATCTGATCACTTGGAATAATTATTTCATATTCCCAGTATCGGGTGAAGATTGCATAATGTGGCAGAAGTGTGAGCCTGGCAGTGGAACGATCCACTTCCACAGGCGTGAGCCCCCCGGGAAGGACATCCCGGCTCCAGGCACGGTGAGAGACCCGCTCGGCACCGGCTGCCTCCTCCATGGCCATGACCCTGCGGGCAAAGGGCTGTGCGGCCTCAGGCTGTTGATCAGCAGGGCTGCGGAGCAGCCGCAATCACCTTATCCCTGCTTTCCACAGCAGGAGCCGGTGCCGAGCAGGCCCCGGTGGGGCAGGACCGTACCCGCCAGGACAGGCTGTCCTGGTGTCCCCACGCAAGCACTCCCCGCATTGACCTTTGCAGCCTGGCTGCTGCCCCGCTGCCCGCCTGGCCGGGATGCTCATCGCCCGACTCCATTGTGCTCGTGCATCTGCTAAAGGCATTTGGAAAGACACGGCAATAAAAAATAAAAATCAAGTGGAACGTGTGTGTCTAATCCATTAACTTCCTCCGGCGGCTCCCCGGGGACCCGGCGAGGAGCAGAAAGAATACGTGGATATTGCACGCGCCCTGGCACCTTGTCCCCGGGCCAGCCCCGCCGCTGGCCGCTGCCACGGGCTCATAAATCACTGCGGGCGACAGCGTTTCACAGCTCGCTTCCCAGCCAGGATATGGCCATTCCTGCTGATTACACGGCCGGCGCGCGGGGGAAGCTGCATCTCCCACTTCCAGGAAGGGAGGATCCGCAAGGAAAAAGCATTGATAAAAAGAAGAACGAAATCAGCTTTGTTCACGTTGCGAATCTCCCATTGTTCCTGCTGCGGCCGTCAGCCCTCGCTGGAGAAAGTATTTCCTCAGCGATAAATCTCCTGGGCTCCTTGCAGCCCTCGCCTTGGCACCAGACTCTCCTCAGCTTGTTTTGAAAGAAAAAGCACTTTTGGCTACAGGGCCCCTGTGGGGTGCACTGGGCAATTCATGGTGCGAGCTTAGGGGGTGAGGGACAGCCCTGGGGCAGGGGACAGTGGCCTGGTGATCATCCAAGGGGTCTCTGGCCCGTGTCCCCAGTCAGGGCCACACTAGGGGACATGTACTGCCACTCCCAAAAGCTCCACTCCCATCCCGCAGCGCCCGGCACGAGCCGGGGAAAGTGAGTCTGACCGGGGCCACGCTAATCCCAGCGCTGAAACGTGGAGCTGGCGGTGGCCAAGCACTTGGAATACAGGAGTCAGGCTGACAGTTGTACAAGAAAAATAGATCAAGTTTCCAAGAAAATAGAGCCGAGTTGATCTGATTTTCATCAGCATCTTCAGCCGCCTTTCGGGAAGCCCCAGCCTGCTCCTCATTCCTGCTCTCCGCTTTACAAACCACTTAATTCCTTGTTGCTTTGGAAACCCTCACAAAGACCCTCTGCATCCCCCAAAATAACGAGCAACAGATGCTGCTTTGACCTCAGCAACTTCCTGGAAACATACATTTGTCAAAATAAAAATAAAAAGATTAATGTGAGGAAGGCTTTTAAATTATAAGGAAACAGCAGACAGAGCCTGGCCATGAACGCTGAGTCCTTGGATGGTGGAGAGACCTGGGAATGGGCAGGGAGAGGCTGTGGGACATGGGGTCCCTGTCCCCCAGGGGGTTGGTGCCCACAGTCAGGGGACATCGGGAGCAGGCTCAGTTCTCCTCCTGCTGCTGTGGGGCAGCCGGTGCCATAAGGGCATCACTGCTTGTGCTGGGGATGTGACAGTGGCACAAGGGCCAGCACAATCTGGCTGCTCCTGTGCCAGCACCATGGGGTGTGTGGGGTGCTGCGGCAGGAAATGCAAATCCTGACCCAGGCTGGGCCAGTCCCAGCTGTCTCAGGGAGCTGCAGGGACATTGTCCCTCTGCTCTGGCTGCTTCTCTCCTGGCTCCTGGGTGCTCCAGGGGCACTGCAGCACCAGAGGCATGCTGCCAGCATGGCATCACCTGTGACCCTGGCATCAGTTCCCAAGGGACTGGAAAAATGCCACAGCTCCTCGTGCAGGCACAGCAGGTCCCACTTTCACACTCTGTCCATGGTGCCACCACGCCTGCACCACAGTCACCCCAGGGGTCAGTGCTCTGCTCAGGCCTGTGGGGCTCTGCAGGGGTGCTGAGCCAGGGCTCCTGCCCACAGCATCACACCCTCCTTGTGGCACCTCCGGGTGCCGCTGGGGACACTCGGTGGCTTCCCCCAGCTCACAGCCCCAGCAATGAGTGCTGTGTGTACAGGGGCTGCCGGAGGGCTTGGAGCAGCCCTGCCCTGGCCCCACACCACCGGGATTCCAGACCCACCAGTTTCCTCTGCCCTTTCCACTGAACCAACCCGTGGAAAGTTTTATAAACTTGAGGAAACGCAAGTCAAAGCAGAAGGAGCCCAAAGCTGAGCCAAAGTGTGACCTCAGCAACCTTCCCTTTGTCCAGCCCGGGACCTCACTGTCATCTGTCAGCATTTGCTGAATCTCCTCCTTTGGGGACACTCCAGGCCCTTCCGTAGGAGCGAGGCCTCCCCACAGCCCTCCTCCTCTAATGACTCTGTTATCTTTTGTTATCTCTGTCACTTCCACCTCTGCTTCCCTCCACCGGCAGAGTGGTGATGCCCCCCCCCCAGCCTGGCAGTCCCAAAGGAGCAGCATCCCAGCCTGTACTTCCCAAACCCCAAATGGATGGATTCATCCCGCTGGTCTGGGCTGTGGGATGGGCTGTCTCCATGCTTGGGGGGGCAGTGGCTGGCATGAAGGTTTGCTAGAGCAGTTCAAGCAGCACTACAGGTCACAGCTGAGCAGCATTCCATGGATGCTACTCCCATCTCATCCCACACCATCCCATTCCTGCTCCAGAAGTGATGGAAGGGAGTAGAACCCAGCAGAATAGAGCCCAGGGGAAGATGGAGCAGTTTTCTGTCTGAAGCATGAACCTGCCTGGCTGATGAGAGGGCACTGACAGGCAGGGAGGGTTTGGTGCAAAGGAAGGAAATGGAAGAATTAAACCCACAGAACTTCCCTGCTTTTGTTCTCTCTCCCGCCCCCGCTCTTCTCCTTGGCCGCTCGCTCTTCTTGCTGGATGTGTATGGCTTGATACTACCCAAGCAAGCTGGAAACAGGGTATATCAGCTGAAAGCAATTTACTTTGAAATCCAGCTGCCAGATTTTCCTTCATTTGTTTACTTTTAAATGCTTTTTTAAAAGCCAAAGTACACAAGGCAGCCAAATTGCTGACATGTGTGCCGGGCCGGTACCCCGCAAATGCTGCATTCTTTCATGTCCTCCTGGGCTCAAATCCACTCATGTTTATTTAAAATATGTAGAACACTTCAGCACTATTAAGGACCATGTTTTATAGTAAATGGAAAAAGATTTCCTAGCAGGCCAAAGGGAGAGGAAAAGAATCACTTCAATTCAGTTTTGCTCCGACAGCACTTTGCCTGCCCACCAGGGCCCAGCCACCCACATCCCACAACAGGCTCGGCCTCGCGCCAGGACCCAGGAGCTTGGGTTGCTCCAGGTGCTCTGGAAACATTGGAGACAGGTGGACACAGAGCTCCAGCAGTGCTTGTGGGGCTCAGCCTCTCTTCCCCCAGACCCATGGGGCAGGTGGCCTGTGGTGGCAGAAAAAACCGCCAAGATGGAGCTTGAAGTCCCTGAGGTTCTCCACAGCTCCAGAGTCTTGGCTGAACACAAGATTGTGAATGTGGATGCAAAAGCTCCAGGTGAGATACCAACCTGTGTGACCCCAGCTGCAATCCCAAGGTGGAAAAGGAGAGGAAATAGCAGTGACCAGCCAGGAACAGCCTGGCAGGGACACCAAGAGGGAGCAGACTCATTCCCAGCACAGAATGAGACACCACAGGCTTACTCTGGATGACAAGGAATGACATATCCTCTCAAAAGTAGGATATAGATGAAAATGGATAGCAAATACGTATTTTAAGGTCAACAACAGCTAAAAGGGAAATAGATATTCAAATTCAGAGCTTTTAAGTGCATTCCTGATGTGGGTATTTTGTGAGGGAATGAGGCTGGAAGAGGCATTTCCAGCTAATGCTGCCTTTCCTTATATCACCCGTCTGTGGCTGACACAAGCTGAACTCTGTGGGGTAACGTAAGGATGCGCTTCAGAAAGGGAAAATGTCAATAAACAGCAGATAAATCCTGCAGGCCTTTGTTGCTGCTCAAGCTGAAACAAACACAGAAAGGCAACACAGAGAAAGAAGCAAGGAAGTGAGATTTTTAAAATCAAATTATCTGCTACCAAAACCAAAGATGGACAATGGCTCTGTGAACACATTAATGTGCCTCTGACAGACCCTCCTGAAAGAAAACACTGCTGATGTAGCCAGAATTGCTCTGGTTTGTGTCCTAGCAAAAATCACAAGAAAGCAGAAACCTCCACTTATTAATTTCTGATGATTTAGAGAACACAGCACCTTCATAGTTCTATTGTAATTAGCCAGACTAGTAAATCTTCAAAAGGATTCCTCCAGTGGAGTCCCAGACTCAGATTATGTCATGCCTGAGCACAACCTCCCACAACTGGTTTCACTCATGGTTAGAAGAAACAAAGGCTCTGAGCAAGCAGTGATGGAGAGCAGAGAGGGGTGTGCAAGGGCTGGATGCTACATGTGTTCTGAGGATTGTCTCTCCTGTAACCTGCTCCCTTGGCTCCCCGCACACAGCCATTCCCAGCACCGGCAGAGGACGGCTCTGAGCAGGAGGCAGGGTGCTGCCATTGTGATCTCTGAAAGGCAGGAGGAGGTCAGAATTGGGAAATACCCCTCCAAGAGTGCTGAGAGAGACACTCCTCATCTTCCACCCTGCAGCGAGGTCTCCAGCTGCCTCTCTGATCACAGAGCTGGGCACCCACAGAGGGCAGAGGCTCCGGGGCAGGTGACAGCCACTTCTCTGGCCACCCACACCCTGTGACCCTGTGGCTCCTGCTGCTCTGGGGAAGGATAACAGCACTGGGCCTGGGCTGTGCCTGCCCTGCCCAGGCAGAGCTTCCCCCAAGACTCCTCTAAGGCACTTCACAAGGACCAAGATGGTAAACAAGCAGAGAACTGTGCTGGGTGGAACCACCCCATCGCAGAGAAGCCAGGGCAGAGAGGGAAGTAACAGTGCCCCAAGGCCACACAATGAGATAGTGACAGGCAGGAAAGGGAAGCTGGGCTGCCTGTCCTGCCTGTCCCCCTATGCAGGGTTGTACCCTCCAGTCCCTGCTGCTCCTATTCTGCTCTGCTCTGTCCCCTCTGCAACACTGCTGGTCTAAGAGACAGAAAACAAACACATGAAAGCCTGTAAAAATAAAGAGCCCAGTAAATGGTAGTAAAGACTCCAGCAGCTGTAGGGAGCCAAAAGCTTCTCGGAGGGGGCTGGATGGAAGTCGTGTTTCCCTCCCTGCTTGTATTGTATTTCTTTCCTCTGCCAAAATGTGCTTCTTGAGCCTTGGGCAGAGCTCTTGGCGGCTGACCCTCACCTTCCTCTGTTTAACGTGGAGCGCAGGCTGGCCACGAGCGCCGGAGGCCGCGCCAGAGGACGGGCAGAGCCGCCCGCTGTGCGCACATGGCCGGGTCAGCGCCGCTGTCAGCGGCTTCCTGAGAGCCACAGCCCAGGCGGCCACACCTGAGCGCCCCGGCCCTCGGGAGCAGCGCAAGGAGCCGAGCGGCGAAGCCTGGAGAGAGCCCGGGCTGGGCACGGGAGGGGCGGTGGGGACAGAGGGTTGCAGTGATCCCACATTTAGGGGCTCCATCCAGCCCTTCTCTCCCAAAGCCGGGTCAGGTTCCTGTCTCGGCACAGCTGCACACGGGAGGCAGGGAGAACAAAGCAGAGGTCAGACAGTGCTCTAACCAAAGGGGTAATTCTGGCTCCATTAAAAATCCTCGCTCCCGTTTGCATGGAAGCAGAAGGCTGTGCTACTGCTTATAAAGAGCTGAACCACCCTCAGGCTGACTCACAGCCCTTAAGAGAGCTGCCATGCTGATTTTACAAATATTAGAGCAATGCCTCAGATTCAGGGTTTTTTGTGGTTTAACCTATCAACTTGGGAGCAGATCCATAGCTCTTTTATAGAGCACCCCTTCCCTGTATTTTATTTTCTTTCTTGGTGCCAGAATTGGAACCAAAGCCGAGCTTAACAAAGCAACAGGCATGGCCATTCTTCCCAGCCCTCATTTACCCTGGTGAGAAGGGAGAAATTAATTTAAACCCTATCAAAAGTGCAAAAGCCGTTTGCCATTTTGTGCTGCAGAACACAGTGTGAACCAAACACTCCCTTTAACCACCTGCACTTGCCAAGCCCAGCCAAGAGCACAGGAACTTGCAGACTGGAATCCTTTTGTTCAGGCACCAGCAACAGACAAATGTGATCTAAGACAATCCTCAGGCAGCAGCAATGGGGAGATGCTTGGGATGCAGGCAAGGTAAAAGAGCTTTTACCTCATTAAATGCTCTCTTCTTTGAGCCCCTCTTCCTGGATATATGAGGTATAGCAAAACTCTTCCTGTCCCAGCAGCTTCTGCTTGTGTCCCAGCCCTGGGACAGCCTGGAGCAGCTCTCCACAGCCAGGCACAGGAGCAATGGGGCTTAGGGGAATGGGTCTCTCCTCCCTCACTGCCTGCCCTTGCCAAGCACAGAGGAACCTGCACCGTGCCTGTGTGGGGCTTGCCAAGACTCCAGCAGCATGTGGGAGTGGAGAAATTTGTTGGAGCAGAAACCAAGCCCAGGAATAACTCTTGCACCAGTGAGTGAGCTGTTGCTGACCTGCCTTGGGGGTCTGGGAGCCACCCCTCCTCCAGCATCTGCTTCTGCTTGCACTGCTGATTTACTGCTTTAAAGCCAAACTCACACCACGGACTATTTGCTTCTAGTTTGCTGTGCTGTGTTTTCTCAGACCTCCTCCCTTGCCAAAGTACTATCTGCACCACACTCAGCCACACCAAGTGGTGCCTTAGATTCAGATCAAATCCCCAGGTACAAGGGCTCACATGAAAAAACAGAAAATTATTAAGAGAGTTATTAAGATTAGGAAGATCATTTGGTGAGGCCATGTCTGTTCCTAACAAAGAGAAACAACGTGCTTTCATACAAAGGTAAATATTGCAATTAACCTGCTCTCCATCCTTGCCTGTCCTGCTCTTTCTTACCAGCCCCAAAGGAGCAAAACCACCCTGCTCTCTGCAGCACCAGGGTCATCTCCTTTCTGGATTCAGAGAAGGAATTGCAATGTACACTGTGACTTCCCAGCCATCTCCATCTACTTTGACCTTGAACCACATCAGATGTGACTGAGGCAATCGTTTTCAAACCATTTTTCTTCCTCTTCTCCCTTCATACTCTTATATGTAGGAAAAATCAAGTTGAGACAACGTGAATTTTACAGCAAATACAAAGGATCTAATCAAGTTTCTGTATCTAAGTAGCCTTTGGATTTTCACGATGGCAAAATCTTCACAGAGATGCCCAAAATCAGCTTAAGGCAGCCACAAGAGGGAGTCTGAAATCTGTTACTGCCCAGATGGATTCTGGCTTCTAAACTCTTCCAGTACATGAGCACGCAGAGAGGTTCAAAGGGATCGTACAGTCCTGAATTGAGCATAACCATTTGAAAGCAGGGCATCTCTAGCTGCCAGATGTTTTGGAGAGAGACATTCTCCTCAGAAATACGCTGTTGTGCTAGTGCCACGCAAGTCTGCTGCACCAGAAGTGCACAGTCCCACCTCACTGAGATTAGAAATTACTCTCAGATTTTACTCTTCCCACCCACAGTCTGAAAGAATGGAGCAGCTTCTGCCGAATCTGACCCAGAGTGGAACAAGCTGCAACACTGGCTTAACGTTTTGTTAATTTAACATGTGATTAGAAACTCTGGCAAAGCTGAGAGCCCACAGCACAACAAATAACACTTCTCAAAGGGCCAGGGAATTATCTGTGTTGAATCTGTGTCGGCTCTACATCTGCCAAAAAATTGTCAAGACACATTCCTCAAAAATACTTTTATGGTCTTTACTGAATCTCAACATCCACTTGTTCTAGTTTCCATTGCAGCTCCAAAGGGGCACCTAGGCTGGAGTAAATCCACAGGATTTTGAGCAGAAACAGGTGCATTCAGGCACTGTCCAAAGCACCATGAAAAGCCGCTGGCAACACTTTTCCAGAGATTTAGCCGAGAGATAAAGACAAGGAACAATTATCACAGAGAGGTTAATGAAGGAAAGGCTTAGAGTACAGCTGAATTCTACTTGACTTTATCATTTTGTTGTCCTCCTCTGCTGATCTCTTTTGTACTTTCACCTGCCCAGTCCTGCTTGAAACTGAAGAGGGAACCTAGGCCAGCAGAGTTAATTCTGACATTTAAACCATAATCAGTGTATCATTACTGGATCTCACAGCTCTGACCCAAGAGGCTGTAGATTCTGCTGTCAAGAAACAGACAAACTATCTCAAACCTTTGATGCTTCAGCATAAATTCTTTTTTTTTTCTTTGCTTAGAGTACTAGCCAACTTAAGGGTGGGGCTCCTATCAGGCTGTTGAAAAAACTTGCCCCCCTACTTATGAATGTCTTTCTTTTCAGAAGCAATCTAACGGGAAAAAAATACTCTTTAATTGTGATTAGGGGCTGACTACTGGAATGTCCATGCCTGTTTATTCCAAAGCAGATGTTCAGCAGTGCAATGGTTCATACAATACGCTGACAATAGCAAGTCATTAACAGAACATGGTAAGATCTAATAACTCCTGATCAACTGTTGGAGCAGGTCAGCAAAGATCTGATGTGTTAACATCCCAGACAATTTATCCTCTGCTTGGCCAAGCCTCACTTCACTCACTCAGCTGAATGTAATTAGACCCCAAGCTTGTCCTAATTTCAGTCTCTGCAGAGAAGGGTTATCTTTCTTCACAAAGATGTGCCTGCTCTGAGATGGTGGCAGTGATCAGCAAGGAGAAACTGCAAAGGTGCAGCACCAGCTCACAGATTTAGGCAAGGAGCTGCTCAGACAGCCTGGTATGTACATTAAAATGCAAACATAGCACCTGCTTTGAGTTTCACTCAATGCACCCCAGCAGAAAGTAGCAAGAACCCAGAAGCCACACAGTGCACAAGCTATTTTTAGAAAAATGTTATACAATTTTCCCTCCAGCATCATGGATCAGAAACATATGCTGCAGCTATACAACCATTACAGTTTAATCCCATCTCAAACAAGGAGATGGTAAATCTTCAGATCCTACTACCAGCAGGCTACTCAAGGAGCAGAGCACACTTCCACTCTTTGCCATGGTTCAGGTGAGAGTCTCATCCAGAGCAAGTTAAACTGCATAGTGCTTTGGAAAAACAAGTTAATTGGATTTTTCTGATCTTTTAGAAAAGGTTTTTGCTATGGGGTGGAGGTGAATGAAAGATTAGATCCAACTCCTATGAAAAATGTGACTTTCAGATAGTGTAGAAAAGATAAGTTTTAAAAAGCTCACTAACTCCTCTATCAAAAAGAACGTCACAGTGAAAAACTGGGAAGGATTTGCCCCAAACCCTTCAAGTCAGGGCCTTGAGGCAGAATACAAGCTCCTTTCCAACACTGCTTAATGGGACACAAGATCCTTTAGGAGAAGGTTTTTCCTGAAAGTGTTGGAAATTTAATATGATTTTTCTAATAAAGTAGCTTATGTTCCCCCAATAGAACTGTCCAAAAAGTGCATATCCCTAACCAATGTTGTAGGAGCACCTGGGAAGCACAACAGGGATCTTTATGGCAGAAACAGCATTGCCCCCATACCTAGCAAATGCCAGATTCCACTAACACCTTGCTCCAAGACAGATTTTAGGTTAAACCTCTACAGGAGTGCCTTGGAAAGAATGCACAATTATCAGTTGCAAGACTAAGGGAAGACATTAATGACTTGTTTGTTCCCAGAGTTTCCTTGATCCATGAGGCAATGTTCTCAGTAAGTAAATCAAGTCTCACGCCAGTTTGTGATTGATGGCACAGCAGTCAAAGACTGGAACTACGTCTGCACACATCACAAACAATCCTGGTAATCATGATCAACCAGCTGACGTTACTGGTGCCCAGAGGGTCCCAAGGGCTGTGTGACTGCAGAGAGCTCTGAGCAAAACAGGGAAATGCATTGTTCTTGTTGCTATGAGTTTGAAGAAGTCTGCTCAGCCATGTAGTGGTTTGGGGCTCTTTAATTATTAGCAACACCCAGCACACCACACAATTTACACGTGCAAGTGCCACATCTCTGCACTTGAGTCACAGCACAGCCTGCTCACTTCACCAGGACCAGAAAAAGAGCCTGCTGCCAAAGGGAGAGGGCTTCAGCTCCCCTTCAATGGATGGGTTTGGCTCTGGTCTGGGTCTAGAGTGATAGGCATTCTCAGGCAGAGGACGGTCTGTCTTCACCTTCGTAACCTGGAAAGAAATGCAAAGAAGTGATACAACTTCTCACAGCATTTAATGGCCAGGTTGAGTCAGAACTTCCAGGGAGAACTACCAAGAAGAACCAAACAATAGTAAGGACATGTTGTTCAGCCGATGAGAGCTCCTCAATACTCCTAAGAGAAGAGAAAGGAGGGGTGTTTCATCACAGCTGTAGAGTAGCTCCACATGAGCATGAGCTTCACTCCTAAAGGAAAAGCCTCTACACCAGGAAAAGCAAAAAGCAAGAATTTCATTGTCTGCTAAAAGCACAAGTCTCCTGGAAAAGCAATTCTGGAAAACACTGCCAGTCTCGACTTCCATTATCCCACAAACTTCCAACGCCGAGTTCAGGAATCACCATCAGCCCAAGAGACGCTGGAGACCTGGACAAAACGTGCATAAAACAGGGAGAGCAGGATCTGCCCCAGAGGGTAGGGAATTACCTTGGAGAGGTCTCCCAGGTCGGGCCTGACCCAGCCCAGCTTGTCCAGCACGCAGGAGTCGAAGGCTGCCTGCTGCTTGCGGCAGCGGCGCAGCTCCTGCTGGTTGGTGTAGTCGATGCACGTCCAGTAGGCGGTGAAGGGCTCGGCGCAGTGCGTCCGGATGCTCCTGGGGACACCACAGGCACAAACCCCTCAGCAACCCCCACTCAGCGCTCCTCTCCCTGCCTCACGCCAGCCTCAGCTCAGGATAAAGTGGGGTTTGCAGCTTTTAGTTCTCAGGGACATCTAAACTTTCAGTCAAGTGAGTGCTTGATACAAATAACCTGTGAAACTTCCATTGCTGCAGCTACAATTAATGATGGCAATAATTTAACTGATACGTGGAAAGAGACTTTTGCTGCATAAATGTTCACAGCTCCTCCACAGGACGCCTTTGTTTTGCCAAATAATTTAGTTACATTGTATGGCGCTCTAACGCTTCTAAATAATTTTGTGTCTAAAGCAAGAAGCCATGCTTAGATGTTTCACTGGAGGTAGACATGCCTTGAGGTAATTAAATTAAGTCCTTTACAAACAGTACTGGCACATGCCTTGGATCTACATGTTTGGTCAGGAGAAGCAGGTGGTGCAACTGCTCAAGTTTTCTCAGCAGTTCACCTGTGAGACAGGGAAGACAAACAATGCAATGCTCAGGTTGGTTTCCTGGAGTTCATCACACAGCTGCAAGGTCCAGCAGCCTCACATCACTGCCCTGAGTTCTCAACAAAAACCCAGGCCCCCTGCTCTGGAACAAAGGCAAAGCGACAGGATAAATTCATGTATAAATAAGCAAGACAAAGCAGATGGCCTCTATCCCCAGGAGTTAAGGTTTCAGAAGCAAGTACAAAAGTTTTCAAGGTGGTGATGGCGGCAGCATTTTTAATTAGAAGAACGGAATTACAGAATAGTTTGGGTTGGCAGGAACCTTAAAGTTCATCTCATTCCACCTCCTGCCATGGGCAGGGGATACCTTCTACTATCCCAAGTTGCTTCAAGCCCCATCCTGCCTAGCATTGGACACTTCCAGGGATGGAGCAGCCACTGCTTCTCTGGGCAACCTGTACCAGGGCCTCACCACCCTCAGAGGGCAAGACTCCTTCCTAATACCTAAACAAAACCTGCCCTCTGTCAGTGTGAAGCCATCCCACCTCGTTCTGTCATATCATACCCTTGTCACAAGACCAGCTTTGTTGTAGCCCCTGCTAATACTGAAAGCTGCACTAAGGTCACCTCGGAGCCGTCTCTTCCCCAGGCTGAAGAGCTGCAGCTCTCCCAGCCTGTCTCCACAGCAGAGGTGCTCCGCTGGAACGAGTGACCACAAGCGCTCGAATGACACTGCCGGGCACAGCCCCGCGGCGCTGTCACCTCCAGGCCCGCAGGGCTGCGGCGGCGTCTCCCGGCCGGTGGCCGCTCACCTGAAGAAGTCGAGGGCGCACTGGTTCACCTGCCGGCCCTCCCTCAGGCACTTGCGCGGGTCCTTCTCCTCCCAGCGGCACAGCATGAACTCCTTGTTGGGCCGGTCGCACTGCGAGCCGTAGTGGTGCGCCGCGGCCTTCAGCACGGACGAGCTCACCGCGACCTGCGGCGGGGCACAGAGGCCGTGAGGGCGGGCGGGGAAAGGCAGGGCAGGGTGAGAGAGGCGCCGACGCCCTCACGCACTCACCTCGGGCACATCGAGCTCCTCGAGCGGGGGCACCCGCAGCACCCCGGGCATGGCGGCTCTCCTTGAGCGCCCTCAGCGCCCGCCCCGCCCCGCGCACGCGCCGCCGCAGGGGGCGGGGCC